>CM048750.1:402746501-403169001 GCA_026315105.1 Locusta migratoria | reverse complement strand
TGTCCAGAATTGAACTGCAAATGAGTTGGAGTGAGAGACTATTCTCTGTCCTATAATTCCCGTATTTTATGGTTTCCACAATTAACATTACATCTGAAAGTTTCGAGTATTGTCTTGTGGCAGTCATCGACAGTGACGACAAAAACATCTCCACATTTTAGAGTTTTTGGCTTTTTTTTTTTCTGTGGTTTTAGGGTGCACAACTGCTGAGGTCATTAGCACCCAACATTGCCCATAGTAAAATCGAACCGGGGTTGAAACTCAAATGGCTTTCGCCATATTTGCACGATGTATAAAAAGTAAAACTACTTCAGCAGAATGCGGATCATCAGCTAAATTAGCATATATTTCAAATGGTAACATGGATCATGATGCAGAAAATTAAAAAAAAATGGACATTGCACTAAAAGGTGGTGCACAGAGATCACATAAGGCAGCAGGATCACAAACGAAGTAAATACTGGTGGCTAAAACAGCAGTTTTTATTTTTCTTTTTTTCTTTTTTTTGTTTTAGGGCGCACAACTGTTAAGGTCATTAGCGCCCAGACAAGAACAGAGATTCGCTAGATCTCAAAAAAATTGGTAACTGCCAGTTAGAACATCAAGAAAAGGCTAAAAACAAAAGATAAAAGACAATTAAAAGGGTCAAATATCCTTTGATAAGTTGGCCAAGTTGATAAAATGCAAAACTCTAGCAGCTGCTCATGTGTTATCAGCTAAAATTTCCTCCAGAGTAGACGGAAAGTGAAGGGCTACACGGAGATGATGAAAATTAACACAAGACAGTAAAACATGCCGCACTGTCAGCAGTTCACCTCAGGACACAGCAGTGCAGGGTCGGCAGATAGCAAGTGACGGTGGCTGAAACGGCAGTGGCCGATACGAAGCCGGGCCAGGACAATCTCCTCTCGACGAGAGGGTGGAGATGATGTTGACCAAAGATTAGGCACAGGTTTAATGGCCCGCAATTTGTTCCCTGACAGGGATGACCAATGTAAAAACCAACAGGAGATGATACGCTGGGAGACACCAGCACAAAAGTCATCAGAGGTAGTAGAAAAGGTAGACAGCTGAGGGAGGAGAACTGCCTCATTGGCAGACGTATCCGCAGACTCATTCCCAACACTCCCACGTGGCCAGGGACCCACAGAAATGTCACAGCTCTGCTCGCTGAAAGAGAGGTAAGGCAATTGCAAATGTTTTGTACCAGGGGATGGATAGGATATAACGTGGGGAGGCTCAAAAGAACACTCAGAGAGCGAAAAAATGACACTTATTGAGCGAGTTTCTCTGGACATATTGGGTGGCTTGATATAATGCATACAGCTCAGCTGTAAAAATGGAACTCCACTCAGGGAGACAATATTTAAACGAAGCATTGCCAAGTACAAAGGCACACCCAACACCCTGGTCTGTCTGAGCCATCAGTGTAGATGAACAAATTGTCATCAAATTTGAACCAGAGTGCGAGAAATCCTCTCCAGTAAACGAAACTAGGTGTAGAGTCCTTTGGAAGAGAATGAATGTCCAAGTTAACAGACTTCGGGACTTAGCCACGGTGGAGAGGTGCTCTCTCCAGTCGAGAAAATAGCAGGCATTTTAATGCCAAGCTGGCCAAGTAATGAATGCAAGCGAATGCCCGGTGTTAGCGGAGTGACGTGTGCACAGCAAAGAGACCGTCAAGTGAGTCATTAAACAGAACTGCGTATGTTGGGTGTCCTTGCATGGATGACAAGCGTAACATCTAAGCAGGAGTTCCCGATGGTAAGAAAGAGGTAGTTCGGCGGCCTCGGCATAGAGACTCTCAACGGGGCTAGTGTAAAATGCTCTCGTCGCTAGATGGATCCCTTGGTGGTGATAATGTTAAGGCAGCGCAGTATGGATGGTAGAGCCAAAGAATAAAAGATCCTTCCATAGTCCAGTTTGGACTGAACTATGGTGCGATGCAGATGGAAGAGAGTAGACCGATCATCTCCCACGAGGTGCCACTTAACACCCGCAGAACATTGAGAGAGCGGGTACAGCGAACAGCCAAACGAGATATGTGGGGAGACCAACTTAACTTCCTGTTGGAAACTAGTCCCCAGAATGTCGTGGTCTTCACAAATGGAAGTACGATGGGTCCCAGACGAAGGGACAGGGGAAGGAACTCCTTCTGTCCCCAGAAGTTCATGCAGATTTTCTTGTCAGCCGAGAATAAAAAGCCAGTGTCCATACTCCACGTGTGGAGAGTGTCTAGGCACTGCTGAAGGCACCATTCCAGGAGACCCGTTTGCTCAGAGCTGCTGTAGATCAAGAAGTCTTAGACAAAGAGGGACGCCGACACTCCTGGTGGCAGATGATCAGCTATAGAATTGATTGCCACTGTAAACCTGAATAAAAGTGCTCGATAAAAATGGACCAACATGCACTTTAAACACATGGTCTGTTAAAAATTCCCGGATAAAAATTGGCACAGACAACACCGAAAACCAAATGTATGCAGAGTGCGGAGGACGCCCATCCTTCAGCAGGTGTCTTACACCTTTTCCAGGTCAAAGAACACCGCTACTGTCTGGCGCTTCCTTAAAATTATTCATTAATGAAGTAGATAGGGTGACGAGATGATCCACCGCAGAACGGTGCTTGCGAAACCCACATTGGACATTAGAAAGGAGATGTCGCGTTGCAAGCCACCATACCAGGCGCCCGTGAATCATGCATTCCATCACCTTGCATACACTACTGGTGAAGGAAGTAGGCCGGTAGATGAAAGGGAGAAATTTGTCCTTCCCAGGCGTTGGTATGGGAATGACTATGGCTTCACGCCAACGTCGCGGAATGGTGCTATCTATCCATATGTGGTGGTAGGTGGCCTGTAGGAAGTGCAATCCCATAGGGGAAAGGTGTTGCAACATCTCTACATGAATGCCATCTGGTCCTGGAGCGGAGAAATGAGAGTGCATGGTGGAGCTCTTTCGCAGTAAATTCGGCATTGTAGCATTCACAGTTCTGAGAGGTAAAGGGCAATGGAGTTGCCTCCACCATCTGTTTCCTAGTGAGGAAAGTGTCAGTGTAGTGTGAAGAGCTATAGACCTCTGAAAAATATTGACCTAGTGCATTGGCTATTTGTGGAGGGTCGACGATGGTGTCAGTTGCGACAGATACCGGAAATTTGGGAATGAGCCATACTAGCTGAAATTTTTCTGAGGTTATCCCTAATGATGGAGGAAGGGGTAAACCTATTAAAAGAGCTCGTGAATGAGTGCCAACTTGCGTGTTTACAGTTGCGAACGAGGTGACGACAGTAGGCCCACAGCCAATTCTATCAGAAACCATTGTCGAGCATGGACCTTTGTTTGAAGGTTCTAAGGGGACGTCGCTGTGCTCTCAGAGCATCACGGCTTCCCGCAGTCCACCACAGGACAAGGGGACAACGTGCTTGAGTAGTCTTACAGGGGATGGAACATTCGACAGCTGTGAGTATAACTGTGGTAATGTGTTCCACTTGGTCGTCTATACTAGGATACTGATGAGTACCAAAATCTGCCAGTGACGAATAGAGCTCCCAGTCCACTTTGGTTATCTGCCAGCGGTGTGGATGCTCAAGGGTGCCAGGCGTCATTAGGTGAATTACATACGGAAAATGATCGCTCGAATGTGTGTGTGTGAGAGTACAGACCATTCAAGACGCCGTGCCAGCTGAGCAGTGCAGATAGAGCTAAGAGGCTGAAAGTGTTTGTGGAGTCCGAAAGATTAGTTGGTTCACCTGTGTTAAGGCAGATGAGCTGAAGGTGGTTCAGTATATCTGCCAGGAGGGAGCCCCGTGGACATGGTCATGGCAAGCCCCAAAGGGGTGGTGGGCATTGAAATTGCCCACCAACAAAAACAGATGGGGAAGCTGGTCAGTAAGATCTAGAAGATAGGATCTAGTGATGGGAAAGGAGAAAGGAGCATAAATATTGCACAGTATGAAGATAAATCCAGGAAGGTTTATCCGGACGGTGACAGCTTTTAGTGGAGTACACAATGGGACGGTTGTACTGTGTGTGTCATCCTGAATGAGCAACATTACGCCCTTGTGACCTGGAATTCCTGCCACAGGAGGAAGGTCAAAGCAAATGGCAGTGTAGTGCGGGAAAGTAATTTGAGTACCAGAGAGAAGCTAATTGGGTGATATGTTCACGTAAGAAGCTGCAGTTCTGCCCAATTCGACCAGATACCACGAATGTTCCATTGAAAAATATTCATAGTAGGATAAAAAGATATGGAGGTGGACATCAGCCCGAAGAAGGCGGCGGGCCACAATGCGAATGTTCGGAACTGGTGGTGTCCGAGATGGGAGTGTCTTGCTCCATATTCTCAGAGGTGACCACGGCAGCTGCGCAAGGGTGGTCGGCAGCCTTATCTTTGGCTGATGCACCTGGAGAGACTATAGGCTTCCATGGGATGCCATCGCATTGTGAGGTAGAAAGGGGGGGGGGGGAGTTTTTCCCCTACTTGACTTCTTGATGCCCTGGTGAAGTTCCTTGGTAGGTGCAGATGATTTGGAAGGGGTGTGGAGGAAATCCTCGCATGAATGCTGCTCCTTAGACTTACAGGTCATGATCTGTGGTTTCACAGTTGAAGATTTGGAAGAAGTATTCACACTTTTCGTCGAACATGACGCCGTTGTCGATGTAGACAGTTTGACGACTACAGCAGTAAACTGTAGGTCACACGTCTGTGTGGACATGTCCCGCAGTGGTGGAGGCGCTGCAACTACAGACTGTAGCTACCACACGGTGGGGTAGTAGGCTTATGACTGGCATACATCTGACGTGCAACTCGTATAGAAACCTTTTCCGCGACACGTATAACTTGTATGGCCTGTTCATCAGCAAACACGGCACATTCCTGGGTGGAGGCAGCATGATTCCCATTACAATTGATGCAATGGGGAGACAGTGGTGGACAATCCCCCTCATGTGCATCTTTACCACAGGTGACATGTTACAGAGTTCTTGCACGACTGACTTGTGTGAAAGCGATTGCACTGGTAACACAGGTAGTAGGGTTAGGGATATAAGGTCTGACTGTGACTCCTGCCTTGATCTTTGGCAGCAGAGCCGCTTGGCTGAAGGTCAGGAACACTGTGTGAGTGGGGACTAAAACGTTGTTCTGTTTTTTCATCACTGTGTACTGCGATGACACCTTGTGCTGCCAGATAGTCCTTTAGTTCATCCTCAGTCAGACTGTCCAAACAGTCTGAGTAAACTACCCCTTGGGAATAATTGAGGGTTGGATGAAGCTCAACACGAACCGGGTAACTATGGAGCAAATTAGCCTTGAGTAGCCGCTGTGCCTGGGAGCCACTTCCTTTTTCCCCACAGTAGTGCTCCATTACGCACACACCCTACATGCCAGCCTGGGGCTGGGACTTATACATTATCCAGTCACCCACATGGGTGGCCTTCATGTGCGTACAGGGAGGAGGAAGAAAGAAATAGGAGGAGAGGCCTCAAATGCTGATGCGTAAGCAAAGAAAGGATGAAAGAAGGGCTCTATCCAAAACATTTGAACTTTGGTTCCCTGAAGGATTTTTTTTTTTTTTTTTTTTTTTTGTGGTTTTAGGGCGCACAACTGCTATGGTCATTAGCGCCCAGCCAAGAACATAGATTCACTATGATCTCAAAAAACATGGTGACTGTCAGAACATCAACAAGAAGCTAAAAACGAAAGATAAAAGACAATTAATAGGGTTAAATATCCTTGGATAGGTTGGCCAAGTTGATAAAACGCAAAAATCTAGCAGCTGCTCGTGTGTCATCAGCTAAAATTTCCTCCAGAGTAGACGGAAAGTGAAGGGCTACACGAAGATGATTAAAATTAACACAAGTCAGTGAAACATGTCGCACTGTCAGCAGTTCACCGCAGGAGCACAGCAGTGCAGGTTCGGCGGATAGCAAGTGACGGTGGCTGAAACGACAGTGACCAATCCGCAACCGGGCCAGGATGACCTCCTCCCGCCGAGAGGAGCGTGAGGAGGTTCCCCAAGCGGTCGGGATCGGTTTGACAGTTCGCAATTTATTGTTGTACAGTGAAAGCCACGCACTGTGCCATTGCGACACGATACTCCGGCGAAGAGCCCGTTGAACATCGTCCGATGGGACGCAAAAGGTAGCCATGTGAGGCAAAAGAGCTGCGGCCTTGGCTGCTATGTCGGCAGCCTCATTCCCAGGCACACCCACATGGCCAGGGACCCACAGGAAAGAAACGTGACAGCTGTCATCTGCTAGCAACTGGAGGGAGCGTTGGATCTGATACACGAGAGGATGGTTCGAGAAAGGGTCCTTAAGACTCTGCAGGGCACTAAGGGAGTCAGAACATATGGCATAGCAAGGTTGGCGGCGGCGGCAGGTATGGGGCGATAACTGGAAGGAAGGTGTTTGTCCTTCCCTGGTTTGGGGATGGGGACAACAATGGCTTCACGCTAACTTGTGGGAACATGACCTTCAGTCCATATGCGATTGTAGGTACCAAGAAGAAAGCACTTGCCCGCAGGAGAGAGGTTCTTCAGCATCTCAATATGAATGGAATCGGGCCCGGGAGCAGAAGACCGGGACAGGGCGAGAGCACGGTCTAGCTCCTGCATGGTGAAGGCAACGTTATAATATTCACGATTAAAAGAGTGGAAGGAAGGCGGCCGTGCCTCCTACACCTGTTTGCGAGGGAGAAAGGCAGGGTGATAATGGGCAGAGCACGAAACCTCCGCAAAGAAACGGCCCAATGCGTTGGAAACAGCAGCGGGGTCCACGAGGACTGCGTTCTCCACGGTCAGGCCAGGAATTGGGGAGTGGACCTTGATGCCGGATAAACGGCGTAGGCCACCCCAGACAACCGTGGAGGGAGTAAGTTGGTTAAAAGAACTAGTAAAAGCAGTCCAGCAAGCTTTCTTGCTGTCGTTTATGATACGAAGGCACTGCGCTCTCATACGTTTGTAATTGATGCAATTCTCCAAAGTTGGGTGGCGGCGGAAGGTGCGTAAAGCATGGCGCCAGGCTCTAAGCGCGTCGCGGCAGGCTGCAGTCCACCAAGGGACCTGGACACGACGTGGAGAAGAGGATGTACGAGGTATGGAACGTTCAGCAGCTGTGAGAATAACCTCTGTGAGGTAGTCGACTTGACTGTCACAGTTGGGAAAATTCTGATCTTGAAAAACAGCCAAGGAAGAATAAAGCCCCCAGTCAGGTTCGGAAATGTTCCAACTGGTGGGACGAGGAGATGGGGAATGATGCAGGAAGTGGATGATACAAGGGAAATGGTCACTTGAGTACGTGTCAGAAAGTGCATACCACTCAAACCGACCGGCAAGCTGAGGAGTGCATATTGCGAGGTCAATATGGGAGTAAGTGTGTGTTGTGTCTGAAAGGAAGGTCGGTGCACCGGTGTTGAGGCAGACAAGATCGAGGTGTTGGAGAAGGTCCACCAAAAGGGAGCCTCTCGGACAAGGTGCCGGAGAGCCCCATAGGGGGTGGTGGGCATTAAAGTCGCCTACCAACACGAAAGGTGAAGGGAGCTGGTCAACAAGGTTTAGCACATCTGCCCTAGTAAGGGCAGATGACGATGGCGAATAGATATTACAGAGGGAGAAGGTAAATGTGGATAAAGTGATGCGGACGGCAAGTGCCTGTAGGCGAGTGTGCAAGGAAATGGGATGGAAATAGACATCGTCTCGAAGGAGCATCAGAACCCCTCCATGGGCTGGGACACCTTCCACGGGGAGAAGGCCGAACCGCACAGAGGTGTAGTGTGGAAAGTCTGCACGATCACGTGGACGCAACTTAGTTTCCTGGAGGCAGACTAGAAGCGGGCAGTGCAATCGAAGGAGTAGTTTTAACTCCTCCCGATTAGAACGAATGCCGCGAATATTCCATTGAAGGAGCACCATGATAAAAATGAGAGAAGAAATAAGGATAAAAACCAACGAGCAAGCGGGGTCACCTCGACGGCCGCTGAGGACCCGATTTCAAGGGAGCACTGCTATCGCTGTCTAGGGGCAAAGGGTCGTGGTCCATAGGTTCAACCGACGCGCCTGCCACCTCCCCGAGTTGATCAGGAGGGGCAGTTTCCACCGCCGGTAGAGGGCCGGGTGCCCAGCAGACGGAGCGACCCGGTGAAACAGAAGACGGCCGAGGCCGGCAACTATTGGATGGCGTGACGGATGGGTCACGCCTCGGCGGGGAAGGAGAGGAACTACTTTTCTTGTCAGCTCTTCTGGAAGAGTGACGGCGGGAAGAGGCAGTTGACGATTGGGAAGCCTGAGAACACAGAAAATCCTCACGGACGGGTTCCTTTTTCAAGGTCCGGGCATCTTGTTTAGGTGCCCGCAGTTTACTAGAGGTTGATGAAGACTGTACCTTAGAAGCAGCAGGAGGAAGCGGGGACATGGAACGGGCAATCTTCGGGCTGGCGGATCGCACAACTGTGTCAGCGAAAGTGAAGTCACAAGTCTGGGTACTGGAATCCTTGGTAGGTCAAGTTGAGGTGAGGACCTTACTGTATGTACCCGCTGGGAGGACAGTGGACTTTCGACTCGCCAACAACTTACGAGCGGCAGATGTCGATACCTTCTCCGTAACCCGAATTTGCTGGATTACCTTCTCATCCTTGTATACAGGGCAGTCGCGAGAGGAAGCCACATGGTCACCATTGCAGTTTAGGCAGTGAGGGGACGGAGGTGGGCAATCCCCCTCATGGGCATCCCTACCACAAGTGACAAACTTTGCTGCATTTGGGCAATGTTCACGGGTATGGTTGTACCTGTGGCATTGAAAACAGCGCGTTGGGTTAGGCACATAGGGGCGGATGGAGATGACTTCATACCCTGCTTTGACCTTCGACGGGAGGTCAACTCTGTCGCACGTCAAAAACACGGTACGAGTCGGTGTCAGTTGGTTATTGACTTTTTTCATTACCCTATGGACGGCTGTCACACCCTGGTCAGACATATACGATTGGATGTCTTCATCAGACAACCCGTCAAGTGATCTCGTGAAGACTACCCCCCCCGTGACGAGTTGAGTGTGCAATGTGCTTCCACCTTGACAGGAAACGTGTGTAACAGTGTAGTCCGGAGTAGTTTCTGAGCTTGGAAGGCACTTTCCACTTCCAGCAATAATGTGCCATTGCACTGACACGAACAGGTTTCAACAGGGCCAGCAATTGCATCTACACCTTTATGTATAATGAAAGGATTGACAGAATTGAAATCTTTTCCGTCGGTGCGAGAGACAACAAGAAATTTCGGTACATTAGGCAGAGTCTTTTTTTGCTGAGGTGAGTAACTTACGTTTTTGGGTCAACGTCACTAAAGAAGAGAAGGAAGTCATCGCGGAAGTGTCCCCCATGATTGCCGGCGTCTCCGATGGCACGCTCCTTCCTAGTGGGGGCCCTCTCCGAGGGCTTACCCGCCTTAGGTATTTGTTCACACCTCAGGTCACACCTCACGAGAACTGACAGAGGGACCAATCGGCATGTTCGGAAGGTACCAGCTCGGGTAATCACCCCTCCCTGGGCCTGGCCTGGCCTTTACCAGGGGGTACGTACGTGCCCTACTTGTCTACCCGGGGCGGGGAATTACGCGTTACCCCGTCACCTGCTACGCATGATGATGCGTGGGTCGGCCTTCAGACACGCACAGGGAGGAAAGAAGAAGAATAGAGGAAGTGAAGAGAAAGAAGGAAAGGTGTCTCAAACGCCGAGGCGGAGACTAATGAGGAGGAGAAGAAGGCTAGGAGAGTACAAGGAGAGAAAGACAGAAACAAAGGGTAAGAAAGGAACGAACGAAGGAAGAAAAATGACAACAAGAACCACCGTAGCTAACGAAATATGCCCATCTCCGGGCGAAGGCATAAACCGGGAGGAAAAGTGAAGCAGCCTGGGGCAGAAGAAAGACTGCTCCGGCTCGGGGCCCCGTGCGCGCCACACACGTACCCACAAAAGAACTGTGGGCCCCCTGGGGGAGTTCCCTGAAGGATGCAGAAGACTCGGTCCGCAAGAGAGGGGAAAAGGACAGTTTGAGAAGCGTCGTGTAGCACGGAAAAGAAAGAGTGCCACAAAGGCTGGGTCCCCGTGCTCGTCACGCACGTACTCACCACAATGTGGTGAGCCCCCTGGAGGGACACTTTTGAGTGTTAGATTGTTATTGCACTGTACCGTAATCTTTATAATAGTGACTTTTGGCGGTTGTAAATGTCTGATCAAATTATAATGAAGTAATTATTTTGGCTGGAATTGTGAGTCATTTTGATATCCATCTAAATAACCACAGTCTCTTAGATGTTTCCTTGATGTCTCAACCAAACCCATCTTTTAGTTGCGTTGTGCCACAAATTTTATATCCCCCTCAATTATTTGTCAAAATAAACTGGTTTTTTCTTTTCCCAAATGGCAAACTTCTACAGCTTTTAGTGGATTACTTTCTAATGTAAGACCATCAGCAACTCCCTACCCACACCAATATAAAATGGCTACAGTCTTACTTTTGTTTCAGTGCTTTGTTTGTTCATTTTATTACCCCCACTTAAGACTTCATCTACGTCATTTTAACTTTTCCTCCATGTTGGAAACTAAATTTACATAACTGTTTCTAAGATTGTTAAATTTAACAATGTTGCAATGCAGAAAGAGTTACTGAAGGTAATAATCATTATTAGTAAGCAAAACATACATGCACATTTGAAAACTAAAATAGTTACAACTTATGCTGCACTTACACGACAGGTATCAACGTTTGGTTCACCACCAGCACAAATAAAGCTTTCATGGAGTTCAAAGTAGCGTCCAAGCCTTGTCTTGCGAAGCTCATTTTCGCAACGATCACGGACTACTATTGGAAGCTCCACTTTCTTCATTGTAGTTTGGACTATCTCAGTATCTTAAAATAATAAACATAGAAGTGAGATGCATTAAATTGAAAATCTTTGCAAATCAAATTGTGTACAGGTATGACAAGAGAAATGCATTATTAGAAATCATTACAGACATGAAAGAATTGCAATAATACTAACAATGGGACATAACACAAGTATCTGGTAAAATACTGTCACCAGAATAAAAAGAATTAAGACAAATAACTAATGACTATTTCTAATCATTACTGGTTTCTGCTGTTGGTGACAATCTTTGCCATGCAAGCTGACAGCCTTTTTTATATGGAAATATTTGTGAAAGAAGTTGGGTGGGTGGGGGAAATAGGCTATGAGCTAGTGTGGACAAATAGGAGAGAATGTCAATGCAAAGGATTAGGATTTTCTAAATACTTTTATTCAAATGGTGAGAAATTCTGAAAAAACAGTCCATTGCTGTTTGTTGTATTTTTAGATAACTGATGCTGTAATTTTTATCTCTTATTGAAATCACTAGAAACAAAATTATTATAAATAGAAATTTATACAATCAGACTTTTTCATCTCTATGATGTCAGAGACATTAATGATAAAGGTGGAGCATTGAATTAAAATTTGTGATGTGGTCAGGAATCAAACCCGGACAGACCTCCATGCTTACTAAGCAGATATCTTACCACTAGACCACTGCTTTACTAGTTATTACGGTACCTCTGAATTATTTCCCGCCATGTCACAAACTTTAATTTAGCTTCTGTGTTCCTATGAAACAATGCCACATCTTCCACGGCCCTGCATGCAGTGTAATAGCACTTTGGCAATGGACAGATCGCAACAATCCTGCCTTTAACTAAGGATTCCACTGCACGTAGAGCCTTGGTAGATGTGGCCATGTCTCATAGGAACACAGAAGCTGAATTAAAGTTTGTGACAGTGGAGGGAAATTGTGCTTAGACTATTCTGAGGTGCCTTAATCACTTGTGATGTGGTGGTCTAGCAGTAAGACATCTGGTAGTAAGCATGGAGGTGAGGGTTTGATTCCCAGCCGCATAACAGATTTTAATTCAATGCTTCACCTTTATCACTAATGTCAAAGAAATGAAATTGTTTAGCATCTATAAATTGTTACTCAGTCACACACACACACACACACACACACCACAAATTCATTTGTAGCTGCTTCTATATGTGTTACTCATGCAAGTAGCTCGTCCTAGAAATTATAAATTGCAGAGTGCTTCTGAATTAGACAGCCAGCTGCATTGAGTTAAAAATGCAAACAGATGTGTTTGTTTATTTTAGTATTAATCCTTTGCCACGTAAAAGTAGTCAATCACATACTACTGTTGCATCACGAGTTACTTTCTGCAAAGACTAAAGGCATAATAGTGACATTTACTGCATCGGGTACATCATGGAAGCACTATTTAGTTGACCAACAACTATGAACTTTTTGTTGTTGGTAGTGCATAATAATTTTAAGGAACTTTTTTTCATTATTTTTCTCAGTATATATGCACCATACATTAATTGTGGTATGTTTTTATAGCTTCAAATAAAATGTCATGCATTAAATGGTTAATTGATGATATTTTCATTATCTGGACTTCCTTCACAACCTCAGCCTCTCCTCTCCAATCTTTTTCACCTGGGCTTTCTCATCCCAGCATGTCACATTCCTGGATGTTAAACTCCATCTACAGTTCTGTCCACATTAAACCTACCAACCACCAATAGTAACTAAACTGACAGTTGCCATCTATTCCACATTAAAAAGAAAAAAAAAAAAAAGAAAAAGAAAAAAAAAAGAAAAAAAAAAGGAAAAGAAAAATCCCTCGCATACACCCATGGAAGGTGTAACATGAACTCACTCTCTCAATATGCTGAAGAGCTCTCAAACTAATTCCCGAAGCTAACAGCCCCCCCCCCCCCCCCCCCGTATGCCATATACCTGCACACCCCAAATACTCCCACCACCACGAACCAGCCTGACAGCTACAAAATAGCACTACCTTAGTTGTGCAATACTACCCTGGACTGGAACAACTAAACTAAATCTTTCACCAAGTTTTGGATTTTCTATTATCATGCCCAGATATGAGGGAGATCATGCTGAAGATCCTCCACATCCCTCCAAAAGTGGTGTTCCATCACCTGCCCAACTTCCGCAGTATGCTATTTCTATGGCAACCCAAACCCCAGCCCCCTTCCTCAGGAATCATATCCCTGTGGAAGAGCCCACTACAGGACCTGCCCAATCCATCTACCCAGTGGTATCCTAGTCCCATCACATGCTTATCCTAACCAATCAAAGGTCCAGCCACTTGTGAAAACAGTCATGTAATGTACCAAATATGCTGAAATCACTGCACAACTTTGTACATTGCCATGAGCGATAATCATGCCATGTATTAGCATGGGGGCATCGAATTGGTGGGCAACGTTGCGCATCATCCGCATCCTGATCAAGAACCACTCCTTACATCTACTGGACTTGCACGAATGGGTGGCTCTATTAAATACCAGTATACTTTCAAAGGCTTGGTATTTGGCACAGGTGTTGCCACTGCCAAAGACTCTCGCTCGTGCCATCCAGCAAGCTGCATACTGGTTGCTCTGGAGGGGCAACATCTTTAAGGTTTCTCTGGCCACCTACACCTTGAGGCTCGACGAAGGCGGCCTTGGACTCATCAACCTATGTACATGATGTGCTGCGCTGTTCCTGAAGCAGATCAAATCCATCTTAGCCAAGGACCCTGACAGCGATCCTCTTCGGATGACTACGACCATCCTCCTTGGATGCCCCCATCAAGATAACAGGTGTGCCATACTCTGAACTATGCCAGCCGGTACTACTATGAGAACAGCTACCTCTGTGGACAGGACAGGGGTGCCACAACCGTAGGTGCCATCACTGCAGCTCTGCTCGGGATTCCAACCCCAAATAAGTGGGAGAAGTGGGAGGCCCGGATTCCCCATAAGAACTGGAGGCAGATTTGGAAGACGATCTCATGTACAGTGCTCCCACTGAGTGTACTGTCTACGTGGTATAAGGTGGTCAACCGTGCAGTACAGACCAAGTCCAAGCTGCACTCCATTAAACTGCTTCATTCCGGTGACTTCCTTGTGTTACTCGCCATTGAAAGCATTTTTCGTGAGAGAAAGGACAGGGTGTAGGGGAGAAGGAGCCCCGCAAAAATAATAATAATAATAATTATTATTATTATAATAATAATAATAATAATAATAATAATAATGAGCGTATGCATGTTTGATTTCAACCTGGGCCACCACCCTCATGTATTATCCTTACAATACATTGCTAAGTTACCCAGGCCACAGCCTATGATAAACCTTTCACCCCCTCCCACCCCCCTCAACCACATGCAAAGTTTCTTACCCACTATCTTATACCTATCCCATTCCATGTGCTGTATCTATCTGCACCACTATCTTCCTGCCCCCTTCCATCCCTTCCTATCCTCTGACCACAGAGCATAACTCTGTATTCAGAGGTCAGAGATTACAACAACTGGGTACCATCAAATTGGGTAATTTTGGACAAGTCAATTGGTGTCCGAAAGCACTCCATACACTTTGAAACACAGGACAGATTGAAAATACACACGTGTCCAAAATCACCCCAGTCCATGGGGTGATTTCATACACTGTGTCTCTAACAAAAGTAGATGCACATGGACGTTCTGTTTCTAGGATATTTTATTGGTCCTACATAAACCCTAGCACTTCCACAAAAAACAATGAAATTTGACAAAACCTACAAAAGTTATAGTGAAAATAATATCAAAACTGTCCAAAATCACCCCGTTTGATGGTATGTGAAGTGTGCTTCGGTGATTGTGTGAATGGTGTTCTTTTTCTCACAAAAGGCTAATGGCTGAAGCCTGGAGTTTTGTGTGTACGAGTTAATTTTTTATGTGCCTGTTGCATTTGATGTGCAATCTTTGTGGTGAGTTCCAAATTATACTGTTAATATTGTTCAAGTGCTAGTACAGCAATACACAAATTACAATTTTTGTTCACTATTAACCAACAGCTGTGAAACAGTTTTTCTTCATGAATACTTTTAAAATACTACACCATTTAAATATCTAAGTTCAGTTTCTAGAATAGGAGAGAAGAACAGTTTAAATTTTTACCTCTTCTTGTAAAACTGCTTGTTTTGATTTAAATGTACTCTAAGTCTAAATGCTGTGCAACTATTAGTAATTAAGTGATACCTTTAATTTCTCTGTAAATCAAAATTATGATATTGTTTTAATAGATGAGTTATTGATTTTTGTATAAGAATGTATTTGAGTGACTTACCACAGATTTATCGCCTCTTTTACTGTATTTTCACAATTTTTCAGAAACTCCATAAACTGTAATGTTAACTAGAACTTCCAACAGTTTAAAACAATGTAATGTGATATAGGCATTGTCAATGTGATAGAAATAGATGACAGCTATGTGTCACAAGTTCCAGTTTTTGAACAACTTGCTGCTTGTAAACTTTGTTGCCCTGCATTATAAAAATTCAAGAAAACAAACTAACCCACAGACCTAGCCACAAAGTAGTACTCTGGACTGAACTGCATCCTTTGTCAAGGTTTCATTTTCTGTCCTTATGGCCAGAAATGAGAAATGCTGCCCAAGACCCTTCCCACCTCTCAAAGTGGTGCCCTGTCTCTTAATGTCCGTAACATCATAGGGCATCCCCACTCCACCCCAAATTTCAGCTCCCGACCACAGGGATCAGAGACTGGGGCACCTGTCAAACAGCCATGTAATTTACCCAGTGTGCTGCAATCACTGTGCAGATTTCTACACTGGCATGACTACTAACCAGCTCTCCATTAAGGGGCCCTCATATGTTCAATACTATTGTCAGTACATTGACAATGCATCAATGTGTTTTTATGTGTGTGTGTGTGTGTGTGTGTGTGTTTATATGTGTTTATGTGTGTGTGTGTGTGTTTATATATGTGTGTGTGTGTGTGTGTGTTTATATATGTGTGTGTGTGTGTGTGTGTGTTTATATATGTGTGTGTGTGTGTGTGTGTGTTTATATGTGTGTGTGTGTGTGTGTGTGTTTATATGTGTGTGTGTGTGTGTTTATATGTGTGTGTGTGTGTGTTTATATGTGTGTGTGTGTGTGTGTGTGTGTTTATATGTGTGTGTGTGTGTGTGTGTGTGTTTATATGTGTGTGTGTGTGTGTGTGTTTGTGTGTGTGTGTGTGTGTGTGTGTGTGTGTTTATATGTGTGTGTGTGTGTGTGTGTGTGTTTATATGTGTGTGTGTGTGTGTGTGTGTGTTTATATGTGTGTGTGTGTGTGTGTGTGTGTGTGTGTGTGTGTGTGTGTGTGTGTGGTTTTTTTTGTGGTTTTAGGGCGCACAACTGCTGTGGTCATTAGCGCCCAACACTGCCCAAAGTAAAAAAGAACCGGGGTTAGAAATTAAATGGCTTTCGCCATATTTGCACGATGTATAAAAAGTAAAACTCTGTTAACCGATTGCGGGTCATCAGCTAAAATGTCAGACAATTCAAATGGGAAACACAGATCATGACGGAGACGGTTAAAAAATGGACATTGCACTAAATGATGGTTCACAGTAAAAGGTGCATCACAGTGCTCACATAAGGCAGCAGGACCACCACGTAATAAATGCTGGTGGCTAAAACGGCAGTGGCCAATACGAAGCCGGGCTAGAACAATCTCCTCTCGGCGGGAGGGTCGAGATGACGTTGACCAGATATCAGGCACAGGTTTAATGGCTCGCAATTTGTTCCCTGACAGGGATGACCAATGTAGATACCAACGGGAGATAATACGCTGGGAGATACCAGCGCGAAGGTCATCAGAGCTGGTGGAAAAGGTAGATAGCCGAGGAAGGAGAACTGCTTCCTTGGCAGCCATATCCGCAGCCTCATTCCCCAACACTCCCACATGGCCAGGGACCCACAGAAACGTCACCGTAGTTCCGCTCGTTGAAAGAGAAGTAAGGCAATTGCGGATGCTTTGTACCAGGGGATGGGCCGGATATAGGATGCGAAGGCTCAACAAAGCACTCATAGAGTCCGAGCAAATGACAGTCGTACTGAGCGAGTGGCGCCGGACGTATTGTGTGGCTTGGTATAATGCATACAGCTCAGCTGTAAAAATGGAACTCCACTCAGGAAGACGATATTTAAAAGAGACGTTGCCAAGTACAAAAGCACACCCAACACCCTGGTCTGTCTTTGAGCCATCAGTGTAAATGAACAAATTGTCATCAAATTTAAACCGGAGTGAGTGAAATTCTCTCTGGTAGACGAAACGAGGTGTGGAGTCCTTTGGAAGAGAATGAAGATCAAAGTTAACACGGACTTCGGGGCTTCGCCACGGTGGAGAGGTGCTCTCTCCAGTCGAGAAGATAGCAGGCATTGTAACGCCAAGCTGGCCGAGTAGCGAACGCAAGCGTACTACCGGTGGTAGCAGAGCAGACGGGCGCAGAGTGAAGAGACTGTCAAGTGAGTCGTTAAAAAAAACTGCGTACGTCGGGTGTCCTCGTATGGACGACAAACGACTAGCGTAACGGCTAAGCAGGAGTTCCCGATGGTAAGAAAGGGGTAGTTCGGCGGCCTCGGCATAGAGGCTCTCAACGGGGCTAGTATAAAACGCTCCTGTCGCCAGACGGAGACCGTGGTGGTGGATTGTATTAAGGCGGCGCAGTATGGACGGTCGAGCCGAAGAATAAACGATGCTACCATAGTCCAGTTTGGACCGAACTATGGTGCGATACAGATGGAGGAGAGTAGACCTGTCAGCTCCCCACGAGGTGCCACTTAACACCCGCAGCACAGAGAGAGCGGGTACAGCGAGCTGCCAAACGGGATATGTGGGGAGACCAACTTAACTTCCTGTCGAGAACAAGTCCCAAGAACGTCGTGGTATCCACAAATGGAAGTACTATGGGGCCCAGACGAAGGGACGGGGGAACGAACTCCTTCCGCCGCCAGAAGTTCATGCAGACTGTCTTGTCGGCTGAGAATCGAAAGCCAGTGTCCATACTCCACGCGTGGAGATTGTCTAGGCACCGCTGGAGGCGCCGCTCCAGGAGACCCGTTTGCTCAGAGCTGCTGTAGATCGCGAAGTCGTCAACAAATAGGGACGCCGACACTCCCAGTGGAAGGTGATCGGCTATAGAATTGATTGCCACTGCAAATAAAACAACGCTCAAGACCGAGCCCTGGGGGACTCCGTTCTCCTGATTAAAAGTGCTCGATAAAACCGAACCAACACGCACTTTAAAAACACGGTCTGTTAAAAATTTGCGGATAAAAATTGGCAGGCGACCCCGAAAACCCCATGTATGCAGAGTGCGGAGGATGCCCATCCTCCAGCAGGTGTCGTATGCCTTTTCCAGATCAAAGAACACCGCTACTGTCTGGCGCTTCCGTAAAAAGTTATTCATTACTGAGGTAGATAGGGCAACAAGATGATCCACCGCAGAACGGTGCTTGCGAAACCCACATTGGACATTAGACAGGAGATGTCGCGTTTCAAGCCACCATACCAGGCGCCCGTGAATCATGCGTTCCATCACCTTGCATATGCTACTGGTGAGGGAAATGGGGCGGTAGCTGGAAGGGAGACATTTGTCCTTCCCAGGCTTTGGTATGGGAATGACTATGGCTTCACGCCAGCGTCGCGGAAAGGTGCCTTCTATCCATATGCGGTTGTAGGTGGCCAGTAGGAAGTGCAAGCTCGTTGGTGAAAGGTGTTGCAGCATCGCCACGTGAATGCCATCTGGTCCTGGAGTGGAGGACCGCGAAGACGAGAGTGCGTGGTGAAGCTCTCGTACAGTAAACTCGGTATTGTAGCATTCACGGTTCTGAGAGGTAAAGGGCAATGGAGTCGCCTCCACCGTCCGTTTCCTAGCTAGGAAAGCGTCAGTGTAATGTGAAGAGCTAGAGACCTCTGCAAAATGTCGACCCAGTGCGTTGGCTATTTGTGGAGGATCGACGATGGTGTCAGTTGCGACACACAGACCGGGAATTGGGGAATGGGCCATAGTGCCCGAAATTTTTCGAAGGTTACCCCAAATGATGGAGGAAGGGGTAGACCTATTAAAAGAGCTCGTGAATGAGCGCCAACTGGCGCGTTTACAGTCGCAAAAGAGGCGACGACAATAGGCCCGCAGCCGTTTGTATCGGATGCAGTCGTCGAGCGTGGGCCGTTGTTTGAAGATTCTAAGGGCACGTCGCCGTGCTCGCAGAGCGTCACGGCATTCCGCGGTCCACCACGGGACAAGGGGACGACGTGCGTGGGAAGTCTTGCAGGGGATGGAACATTCTGCGGCTGTCAGAATAACTGTGGTAATGTGTTCCACTTGGTCGTCTATACTAGGATAATGGTAAGTACCAAAATCCGCCAGTGACGTGTAGAGCTCCCAGTCCGCTTTCGTTAACTGCCAGCGGTGTGGATGCTCAAGGGTGTCAGGCATCATTAGGTGAATTACACACGGAAAATGATCGCTCGAATGTGTGTCTGAGAGAGCAGACCATTCAAGACGCCGTGCCAGCTGAGCAGTGCAGATAGCTAGATCTATATGGCTGAAAGTATTTGTGGTGTCTGAAAGATAAGTTGGTTCACCAGTGTTAAGGCAGATGAGCTGAAGGTGGTTCAGTATATCTGCCAGGAGGGAGCCCCGTGGACATGGTCGTGGGGAGCCCCAAAGGGGGTGGTGGGCATTGAAATCTCCCACCAACAAAAACGGACGCGGAAGCTGGTCAATAAGATCTAGGAGATCTGATCTAGTGACGGGAAAAGAGGAAGGAGCGTAAATATTGCACAGTGTGAAGACAAATCCAGGAAGGTATATCCGGACAGCAACAGCTTGTATTGGAGTACACAAAGGGACCGGTGTACTGTGTACGTCATCCCGAATAAGCAACATTATGCCCCCGTGGGCTGGAATTCCTGCCACTGGAGGAAGGTCAAAGCGAACGGTAGTGTAGCGTGGGAAAGTAATTCGAGTACCAGGGAGCAATTTTGTCTCCTGTAGAGAGAAGATGATTGGATGATATGTTTGCGTTAAAAGCTGCAGTTCTGTCCAATTCGACCGGATACCACGAATGTTCCATTGAAGAATATCCATAATGGGATAAAATGAGATGAAGGTGGACATCAGCCCGACGAAGGCGGCGGGCCACAGTGCGAATGTTCGCAACTGGTGGTGTCTGAGACAGGAGGGTCTTGCTCCATATTCTCAGAGGTTACCACAGCAGCTGCGTGAGTGTGGTCGGCAGCCCCATCTTTGGCTGATGCACCTGGAGAGACTATAGGCTTCCAGGGGATGCCATTGTCACATTGTGAGGTAGGAGGGGGGAGAGTTTTCCCCCTATTTGATTTCTTGGAGCCCTGGTGAAGCTCTTTGGTTGGCTCAGATGTTTTGGTAGGGGTGCGGAGGAAATCCTCGCGCGAATGCTCTTTCTTAGACTTTCGCGTCTATCTGTGGTTTCACAGCTGAAGATGAAGACTTGGAAGAGGTACTCTCACTTTTCGTTGAACGTGACGCCGTTGTCGATGTAGACTGTTTGACAACTACTGTCGTAAACTGTAGGTCACAAGTCTGTGTGGCCATATCACGTGTTGTTGGAGGCGTTGCAACTACAGTACTGTAGTTACCACGCGGCGGGGTCTTGGGCTTACGACTGGCGTACATCTTACGTGCAACTGGTATGGGAACCTTTTCCTTTACACGGATTTCCTGGATGGCTCGTTCATCGGCAAACACGGGACATTCCCGGGAGGAAGCAGCATGATTCCCGTTACAATTGATGCAATGAGGGGACGGTGGTGGACAAATCCCCTCATGGGCCTCTTTACCACAGGTGACACATATGACTGGGTTCTTGGAAGACTGGCTTGTGTGGTTAAATCGATGGCACTGATAACACCGAGTAGGGTTAGGGATATAAGGTCGTACTGTGATGACCTCATACCCTGCCTTGATCTTCGGCGGCAGAGCCACTCGGTCGAAGGTCAGAAACACTGTGCGAGTGGGCACTACAACATTGTTCTCTTTTTTTGTCACCCTGTGTACTGCGACGACGCCTTGAGCTGCCAGATATTCTTTCAGTTCATCCTCAGTCAGACCGTCCAAACTGGCCGAGAAGACTACCCCTCGGGAATAATTGAGGGTCGGATGGAGCTCAACACGAACCGGGTAGCTGTGGAGCAGAGTAGCCTTAAGCAGCCGCTGTGCCTGGGAGCCACTTTCTGTTTCTAACAGTAGTGTTCCATTACGTAGGCGGTTGCAGGTCTTAACTGGGCCGGCAATGGCATCAACCCCTTTTTGAATAATAAATGGGTTCACCGACGAAAAGGATTGTCCTTCCTCAGTACGGGTCACCACAAGGAACTTTGATGTCTGTAAATTTTTCTGTTCAGACACACTATTGTCTAGTACATCAATTTCTAAAGACTCTTTACATTTTCTTTTTTTTAGAACCATCGCGGTTGTATCCCCCACGATTGCCAGTGTCTCCGATGGCACGCTCCTTCCTGCTGGGGGCCCCCAATGGAAGCACACCCGCCTTGGGTGATTGTTCACACCCCAGGTCACACCTCCCGATCTACAGACGGAGGGACCAATCGGCGAATCGGGAAGGTATCAGCGCAGGCAATCGCCCCTCCCCTGGCCTGGCCTTAACCAGGGGGTACGCACGCACCCTACATGCCAGCCCGGGGCTGGGACTTACGCATTACCCAGTCACCCATATGGGTGGCCTTCAAGTGCGTGCAGGGAGGAGGAAGAGAGAAATAGTAGGAGGAGAAGCCTCAAACGCAGACGCGGAGGCAAAGAAAGAGGTGAAAGAAGACTGTAAAGCCAAAAGGGTCAGAACTTCGGTTCCCCGAAGGATGCACAGACTCGGTCCCCAAGAGAGGGGAAAAGGACAGTAGAAGAAGCGTCATGTAGCACGGAAAGGAAAGAGTGCTACAAAGGCTGGGGCCCCGTGCTCGCCATGCACGTACTCACCACAGAGCGGTGAGTCCCCTGAGGGATGTTTATGTGTGTGTGTGTGTGTGTGTGTGTGTTTTTATGTGTGTGTGTGTGTGTGTGTGTTTTTTTATGTGTGTGTGTGTGTGTGTGTGTGTGTGTGTGTGTTTTTATGTGTGTGTGTGTGTGTGTGTTTTTATGTGTGTGTGTGTGTGTGTTTTTTTTATGTGTGTGTGTGTGTGTGTTTTTTTTATGTGTGTGTGTGTGTGTGTTTTTTATGTGTGTGTGTGTGTGTGTTTTTTATGTGTGTGTGTGTGTGTGTTTTTTATGTGTGTGTGTGTGTGTGTTTTTTATGTGTGTGTGTGTGTGTGTTTTTTATGTGTGTGTGTGTGTGTGTTTTTTTTATGTGTGTGTGTGTGTGTGTGTGTGTGTGTGTGTGTGTGTGTGTGTGTGTGTTTTTGTGTGTGTGTGTGTGTGTGTGTGTGTGTGTGTGTGTGTGTGTGTGTGTGTGTGTGTGTATTTACATTGTCAATACCAAAAATATTCACAGTAGAATAATTGGGCACAAAAATATTCTACAGTTTGACAGTATTCATTGTTGAGCTGTTTGCAGTGTTTTGCGAAACCACCTCAAGGCACTAGCATCTATCACATACCTCCTGTTTTTTGGTGTACACAATTACTGATACATTCTGAATGAATCTGCATCTCACAGGAAACAAGAGTCAATAATTAATGGTACAGTTTATTGAAGATTATGGGAGCAATTTATTTCTCTAAACCCCAAAATCAGTTTATTAGGTGAATATAAGCTAGAAGCTCAATTTTTTAATAAGCATTTACTAGAAATTTATCATCATGTGCAGTGTCCAGAAAGAAAAATCATGATGCACAGATTCCAGCCACAGGCTGGATTTGTTTGGAACAAGCCTTGCCACTACATCCTGTCTTCCCACCATATCTCTGTTTTCACTCTGGCCTAGTCCTCTCCTCTCTTCTTGACTCAATCCCCCCACCCATCCATCCCTTGGTCTTCCTCTTTGTTGTTTCTTCTGTATCTGTATTTCGTGTATGCTCTTGGGGATCCTTTTCTCTTTAAATGGCCATGCCACTGCAGTCTTGACCCCTCTATCCTATCCTGTAAGGGCTCCTCTCTCACTGTTTCCCTGATCGTTTCATTCCTCATCCTGTCTCTTCTTGTTACCCATATTCTGCATCATAGAAATTTCATTTCCCTTGCTTGTATTTTGCTCCTATCTCTTCTTTGTCACCCACATTTCCAATGAATATGTCAGTATAAGAACATAATTTGTGGTACAGCACTTTTACTTTTCTGTGGTACATCCTTACTCCACACTAAACTAAAACTTCTCAGAAATACTTCTGCCTGTGACATGTTCTATAATGTCCTTGTCATTTCTCCCCATTTTCCTCAATTATATTTCCCAGGTACTTTAAGCTTTCTACCTTCTTCAGCTGTTCACCTTCTGGTGTTATTCCCGTCACTGTTCTATCCTTTTTCCTGCTGGTTGCCAAGCACTCACATTTATGAATGTTAAACTTCAATCCGTATTCTCCCACTGTTTCTTCCCAAGAATCTAGCAGCTCCTGGAATCCCTCCCCTCGTTGCCCCAGACCATGAGATCATCTGAAAACATCATTGCTTTAATTCTTCCTTCCTCAAGTTCCCTGCTAACTTTGGCAGCCTTCTCTTCATTGTGCTAATAGATGAGATAATGAAAATGAACTGCCCTGCTTCAGCCCATATACTTGGTTGAACCATTCTCTTCTTCCCTCTCCCACTTTCACACAACTCTTACTTCCACAATAAGTCTCCTTCACTCTGCTTACAGTTTTATTTTTCCACTGCCCTAATTTCAAGTGCTTCCCAAAACTTTTACCTACACACACTATTATACGCCTTTTTTAAGTCTAGAAAGGTCATCAACAGGTCCTCCCCATATTCATAATGGTGTTCTTGAAGTTGCCTTACTGCAAATATGAGATCCACTGAGGATCTTCCAGGTTGGAATCCACATTGTTCTTCTCCAGAAGGAAAAATGGAGTATGTTAAAAAAATTATGGAATTGCTATGTAGGTTTCAATGAGAATTTTACTAAATGTGTTACCAGGCACAACTGCCCTGACCTTGAAAAATTCAAATGATTTTCCTGCAGCCAAAAATTGGAATGTCACAATGCTTGGTGTCCAGCCCCCCTCCCCCCCCCCTATCTCTCTCTCTCTCTCTCTCTCTCTCTCTCTCTCTCTCTCTCTCTCTCTCTCTCTCTCTCCCCCCAAATAATGACTCTCTCACAGTCCAACATAGGTTGGTTGGTTAGATTTTGAAAGGGACTAAACTACAAAGGTTATTACAATAAAAGGTCGCTAAAATATTGTATTAAACAATTTGTTAATATTCATCAAGCATTGGATTAACACGTCAAGAAATAAAGGCAGCAAATAAAAAATAACAGAGAAAGGAGAGATCTTTAAAAAGAATGCCAGAGTGTCTTAGCTGGGTGATCACAGAAATAAAGGTAGAACTTCCAGCCACTGTTACACATTAAAATCATCTACCTAAAGGTGTTAGGCAAGCAGAGAGCAGATAGATAATGGACACTCCACTTCATATGAAATGATACACAAAATTTAAAACCAAATCAGCCATAGAGGCATTGTCAGCTATAACCAGACTCGGGACATCAGGAAGATTAAAAGTGCACCTCTAGGTGCCGAATTTACACCAATCCAATAACATGTGAGCGACTTAAATGGGGGTCCTTTTGACAGAGAAAATAACCACATGTTGGCCAAGTATGGCCATACACAGCTTACAGCATTGTTATCAGCTCTTCCTCATTAGAGATGCCTTGTGAGGCAGTGTGACATGCTCTTTTCATGTTGGTGCTATGAGCAGTCGGGGGAATATCCAGTCAGCCCAGAAAGAGCTTCACATGCCTCAGTAAGCCTAATATAAGAGGTGTGGCTGTTTCACATAGGTTGCCCACTAGTGACTGTTCCATCTGAATAGCCGTGCACCCCCTCAGCGTGCAACTTGCCTTGGGATTCAGAGGTTTTTATTGAGGTTTTTACCATCCCCATGACCCGGCGGATTAAGCCAGGATCCCAGAGTTCTAATGTACGACGTTCCACCGTTGCACTATACGGTGGTCGCTGAGGCACACACAGAGCTTACAGTAGGAAGGACTGTTGACACGATGCAGTACTGGGCTCAGGGACCCCGGGTTTGCCAAGCCCATACTCCAAATATTAATACTGAGCCCCCTGAGAGGACAGTCCAACAAGTTATTGCCCTCACAAAATTTTATTGCTTCAAATGTTTGTAGAGCTTATGGCACTTAACTACGGGGTCATCAGCCCCTAAACTTACAAACTACTTATGAACTAGCTTACACTAAGAACAGCACAAATATCCATGCCCAAGGGGGGATTCAAACCCCCGACCAATTTTATTGCTAACTGAAGATAATGAAAATAATATGATGTAAGGACCACTGAAATGTATTTAAGGTTTGATATATTACAGACAATATTATTGTCAATTATTGAATGTGTGAGTGGTCCCTTTAGCATGAAAGGCTAAACTGTGATCAAAAACCAGGTTACATCACTATGGCACAACTTGCAGTGGAGCATATGCTTTATTTCAATGGTTGAGAGAGAGAGAGAGAGAGAGAGAGAGAGAGAGAGAGAGAGAGAGAGAGAGAGAGAGAGAGAGAGTTATGTGCCTGCTGCAGCTCATTGTACGTCTTTGCAGCAAGTACATTGTCATTATATTGTTAGAATTCAGTAAAATAACTACTAGAGTAAAAAATCAGGAAATCTACAAAGGCAGCAACATTTCACCCCGGAATCTTTTAATTCATAGACAAAAATCAGACAAGTATTAGTGTTCACAATTATTCTGTACATTGTGCTGTTCTAATTTACGTGTTGATGCATAACTGAAAAATAAGGCTTTATCACCATATTTTCCATTTTATTGTGTGACTAGCTTATAAGCCCGTGCTTCACAACGGTTGTTAAAGAGGGAACCGTGTATCTCATGGTTTTTAAGGTTTCAGACTTAGGTCAGCAAAAACAGAATCCTTGTTGGATCACTGTCACTAAGCTCAGTTCTCCTAGCCAAGATGTCAAATTTAAGTAGAAGTCATTGTCAAAAATGATGAATGTTCATTAAGTTTTTCATACAGAAAGTGTAATGTGTGTCCGTACTCTGGAATGATGTAAATTCAATGTTAGTTTGGTTCACAAAGTTAAGGCTGCAGTGTGTAATTGTCTGTTTGGCATAAACTTATGACAACACTTCTATTGGTGAGATGAGAAACAACAACAACAACAGCAGCAACAACAACAGTGCCATGTTTGGTTCTGTGATGTAGTACTGAACTGTTTACGTATCTCTCACAGTAAGTGTATTCTGAAGTATTAGTATGTTGCAGTGTTGCACTGCGGACAATGTAACTATTCTGTGTGCAGCGATCCCTAATATTGAAAACTCTACAAATGCTGAAAGTCTGTTAATTCAATCAACAGAGCAGTTCATGTCTGTCTAAATAAGAAATCATAGTGGTGTCAATGTGCAATAAAGTATGTCTGGGTAATCGAAGGAATGGTGTCAGCTGATCGTCTGTATAGAACTTTCCATTAAATATAGTATTTCCAGTAAATTGTATTGACTGCGTTAGCAGCATCGGCCAATCATTCAGCTAATGCATGTTCTCTCGTCCCACAGTGATTACTTCGTAACACACAAAGTTGAAATTAACCTTATGTAATAGAACTGTTGTTCAGAAATCTGATTAGAACCAAGTACAATTGTCTCTGTAAAAGAAGATGTCTTTATCGTAATGTAGTCCGCACCAAAAGTAAGTAATTACAAATTTTTATCACAATATTGTACCGAACAATTATGAAAGCAGACGTTTCTGTTGAGTTTGTCGCTCTAGTGTGTATATTATTCCTAGTGGCAAGCAAAGAGCAGAAATCTCTTAAGTGAGCATTCAGATTCACAGAACAGACTGTCCTCAACTTTAAGGTGGATGACTATCTTTGTTCAGTTAAGATGGATGACTACGTGTAAATGACCTTTTAGTGATGCTTCCTGAACTTTGTTCTTGCTTCTGTGACATTTATTATTTCATGTTATGTGGTTGCTGTGTGAAAAGAAGGTTGGGTTTCTTTGCAGCCAATGCAGTACAAACCGATCTTAAGAGCAAATAAATGTGTGAAATGAGCGGCTTTGTTTCAATATCATGTGGTAATTATAGCTTAATGTTCAGAAGATGCACAGAAAGCAATGCTCACTCTATAGATATTTCCTACTCTATGTACAATTTAGTGGTTATAACCGTAGAAAGATGCACTTTTCTTTCCATGACATTGCAAAGCATATGGGGAACAAAATATTGTGTCCTACCTAGGTTAAATATTACTTGCAGTGGCAGCAGTTTAGATTGCTATAGTTGCCAACTAACTATTCGCTTTAGGAGGATGATTAATTTACTAAAAAGAACAGCATACATTATTTCATCGTGAACAAAAAGAATTATGCCCCTTATTCTACGCGACCGATTTTTGAAAAAGCCGTTGCCAACATCGGCACACAAGGCCGCCGCCGTAAATAAAAGAACCTGTTCTTGTGGCGTATTACACCGTAGTTATGAGAATGAAAAAATTCAGCAACGGCCTAATTAGTTATTTGGTGTACGTACTATGTAGCTAACGTCGCTTCACTTTGTACTTTCATGTACTATGACGGTTTCAAGGAATTCGTAAACAGAATGGACTAAGATGTAATAAGTACGCACCGAAATCAGAAGAGAAACATAATTTCAGTTTTCCTTGCAAAGAATTCTTCGTAAATGAAAACATCGATAGACGGGAAGGAACATCGTCATTTTTGAACTTCAAATGATACCCGCGGAAAGGATCCCTTTTTCTTGTCTCTTCATTTCATGGCATTGCAAGGCATTGTGTCGTACCTGGGTTAAGTTTTACTTGCAGTGGCAGCGATTTAGTATATTAACATTGGCAACGAAATATTCACTTTTGGAGGATCATTAATTTACTGATAGGAACAACATTAATCATTTTATTTTCAACACAACGAATTATTCCCCTTATTGTACGTGACTGATTTTCAAAAAAGGATTCAACGCTCGTTGCAAATATACTACACCGCTGCAAATCGTAGCCCTTGTTTCGCTGTATTACACGTTATGTGAATAAAAAACGCAAAGTCGCCATCTATTAGTTATTTGCAAGGTTGTTAGAATACCTCCTTGTTTATTTATTTGGTATACTTAATAAGAAACAGTGCCTCTATCGGATCTTTGCTATACTACGCTACAATTCAAGCATAGCAAACACCAGAAACTACAAATTACGATATCTTTTCCTGATCCGATTTTGATGAAATGAAGCCTATGTCACTCTCTAAACTCTTCTCAATTTACCTTTGGAAACCCATGAAATTTGGGGAAGTACTTTTGGAGATTATCTTAAACAAATAGACATACACGATAGCTTTTAAACAAATGATTAAATTATGATAGCTTTATTTTCTCTGATCCGATTTTAATTATTGAAGCCTTTATGTAACCGCACGATATGGTCAAGTTACGTGTGAAAATCCATGAAAATTTGTCAAGTAGTTTTGGAGATAAACGTGTCCAAGGAGACACATGACGGTCGTAGATAAAAATTCAAATTACGGTATCCTTTTTTCCGTGATCATATTTTTTATGAGATAAAGTCTAAATGTTGCCCAGAGTTACGCTCAAGTTACCTGTGAAAACCCATGCAAATTTGTGAAGTAGTTTCGGAGATAAGAGGTTTTTAATACTTGAACAGACACGACGGTTACTGAAAACAGTTAAAATAACTTTTTTTTTTCGTGATCTGATTTTGATAAAATTATGCCTATATGTTAACCCAAACTTTTGTCGTGTTTCCTGTGAAAACCGCATGAAGATTCGTCCAGTAGTTTCGAAGATTTAAGTGAACAGCGACAGGCCTATATTTACAGATTATTAGTATAGATATAGATTATTTATTTGTTTCAGTACAAGTGTAATGTTCCATTGTGTTAAGTAGGCCTAAAACTTTGTGTATCTTATTTTTGTCTGTCGGCAGCTCAACGTCTTTACGGTGAGTTGTTCCTATCTACATATTATTAATCCTTGTTTTGAAGTTTATTTTTTAATATTCACATTTTTGTATGTCTACAAAAACCTATAACATTTCAAGAAATTGCAAGCACCTTTGATTGTGTCATACAAATCAAATTCCTTTTCTTATAAAAAAATTAACATTAATATTTACCAGGAGAAGAAGTACCCCATCCAGTTGCAATGCATCGAAGACCTGTTAAATCTACTGAAGGGGGAGGCAGGCACGTAACTTCGACGTTTAGTGCTTCGTCGAAAGTTTTATCCAGAACCAAGAGAGCTATGTCATTGAAGAGCGTTTTCTCTTCAAACAGAGGATGTCTTATTATCTTTATGACGCGGCGCTCCTGGTGGGGCAACGGTTCCGCTGTTGCCGTCAGGTCCCATATTCCCGCTCTGACTTTTACATCCTGCGGAATCAACCTGAAATCGGAAGCAACAGTTCCTCGTTATTTAAGGCAATTGCTAACTGACGACCGTCATATTCCCGCAAATTACGGCCTCACCTTTTAAGACAATGTGCAGCAGTGAGGGCAACTTGCGGGTGGACGAGTGAAGCGCCGCACTTGAAAATGAAGACGGGCGGTTTGCCGTCGCCCGGATACACGGCCTCTTGAACGACCAGCATCCAGGGGAACTCTGCGAACGTCGTGGCGTTGTCGTTGGCCGGCGACATGCCGCGCCTCACCCCGCAGCCGGACTTGACGGGCCCGACCGGGACGTCGACGGGGGGCTGGGCAGTCTGCGTGACGGGCTGCGGCTCCACGAAGGGCGGCGAGGGCGTGGGCGGCGAGGGCGTGGGCGGCGGGGCCGAGGGCGTGCCGGGGGCGTCTGAGCCCGTGGGGCGGCGGGGCGGCTCCTGGCAGCAGCGCTGCACGCCGGGGCACCGCTCCACCTTCGGCGTGTTGATCCTGTAGAGACAAAGGCGTCATTCCACCATTTTTGTGTCACCTGGAAAAAACTGGCACTTTCTCAATAAACTATTGTTGCGGATTTTCAAGAGGTCTAAACAGCAGGATCATCAATCCGCCGCCTCATTGTAATGTGACAATACTGCTGGCCCACATCTCAATGTTACTGTACGATACCGTCTGCGCCGGAGCCGGAATCGTGTGGTTTAATAGTGATATGTGGCGTGTGAAGTTAGTTAAAAACGAAATAGCCAGCCTAGGAATCAGTGTAGGACTGTCGGTGATACTGTGATTAAAACAAGTGATAGATTTTATTAATTAAGAGATTTGTTTAGATCCTTTCCAGACAGTTCTGTAAACAATAGTTGTCTTTTCGTTCTAATTCTTGAAATGTAAAATGACATCAAAAATTGTATGTAAATCAAAATAAATAGCACTGTATATATGTTAGGCTCATAAGTTGTATTGACCAATTGTGTTAATGTAATAGTCGAAATTCCAATATTTTAATTCTTTGTATATATTGACTGACGTGAGATTTTAAACCTAGTTTCAGAATTGACAATATATTTGATAGTTCAATATATTTTAGGAACATGTATGATGTACTCAATAACAAATTGACATTCAACATCGCACTTTGTTGTTAACAGAAAGATCGGAAATTTCGTCTTAAAAATACACGCGCCATCTAAAATTATTGTATGCATAGTTTTTATTTTACATTGTGATTATTCTTGTGTACATGAAATGTTTTATTTGTATGTTCAGTAATTGTAAATCAGTATATTCACTTGTTATGAACAATGGATAATGTAATGCCACTATTGTCTATGTTATACATTTGCTTCACCGCCTTGCGTGGGGGAGTTCGAGTTTTTCGCTTCTGACGTACTATCTATGCCAGAATCTATGCCAGTCTGTGTTGTGTGTACGCAAGTTTAAAGTTGTAATGTTTGGTGGAGAAGCACTGACTGCAAATTAAAGAAGTGAAAAATTGTACCTATGAGTATTTATTTCTACCACGACGCCGCAGGAGAATAATGTTGCAGCGAGCAGAACCCCCATACATTGTAATGTTGAAAAGCTGAGTATTCTGTTTCAAAGTGGCAGAATGAAATGTAAGAATCCATAAAAACATAGTAACAAACAAAAATAAAAAACACAGTAAAAAATAACTCAGCACCAACGAGAGGCGTAAACTCTGAATATATACAGAGCAGCAATGAGCACTACAGAAAAACGGGAAACGGAAGGTAGAGCAAGTGGTTGGGTTAACTAAAAAATTACAGCAGGATACCGTGGCTGACTGATCACAAGGATAATAAAGAATGAGCCAGCCACTCTGCACACACTGAAAACCTCCAGCCCGAAGCAGGACTGACGACCCAAAATTTCTGGAGGGGAGAGAACCTGTGGTACCCAACACTAAGGGCCGGTTCGTCCATCTCTCGTTAATCTTCTCGTTAGTAACCGAGAAGATTCCTTTAACTTCCAGTTAAATGTGCGAGTTAAGTGCATTGCGTTTGTCATTGCCAGATACACCTCTCGTTTGCTCACCTGGAGAAAACGAGAAGGTACGATATATTTCATTTGTTTCTATTGCCAACCTAGTCGAAAGTGCGGTCTAAACAGCTGTTTCCCTTATTTAACTATCAGGGAAGAGGTTAGCAGATAGTTAATTGGCGTTATGGAAAACAAACGTGAAAGAAGCTCGAATTTTATAAGAAGTTATTGCGAGTGTGTTGTATCCTCAATAGAGAAAAGGGTGCATTGGATGTAAAAACGGACGTCACGACATGGAAGGAGAAGAAAAAGGCGATATGACCGCGTGTGACGAATTCAGTGCTTTCCACGGAAAATTTAAGACTGTAAAAAGGCTTAGGGCTTAGTACAATAACATGCCAAGTGTGTAGTATCGTAGTGCAAGCGGAGGAAGTAATCATTTTATGCCTCACACTAGGCGCAACAAGCATAAGTAAATACTGAGTAAAACTTTACGACGCTTCTCGCCGGGCCCCAGTGCTTATGTTGGCAACAGATGAACAATGAAGTGTAGAATTGTGTTAATATTTTTCACGAGCTACAGAGAAAATGTTATTGCTGCTCGTTTCACTCGCAGAAAAATTAATACTGTAGCTGCTCCATGGTCGACAGGTTTTTATGTCCCCTTGTCCGTTCAGAAAAAATAATTTACGTTTTAATTGAAGTTGTCACGAAAAAACATTTATTGGTCGTCTGAGGCGCCGTCATTACCATTGATGCCAACATAACCACTGCAGCCCGGCAAGAAGCGTGGTACAATTTAACCAAATACTGAATTAATAAGCTTGCAGGCATCAATGTTTTCTGTTATGACAAATAACTTACAAAATACGTAACTACCTGTTGGACTCATACGGTCGTGGAGTTTGTCATGTAGCGTTTCCAAGACGAAATAGAGTAATAAATTCTGCATCATCTCAGCATTCAAAATGATTTGGGCGAACATAAATACGTCTAGGTCGCATTGTAGGAGCAATGACCTTTTAGTTCGTCTAAAATATTGACATCGTCTTCATTGTCAACCAAATCTCTTATTCCAACCATTTTCATCATACCGATTCTCACTGAACTAGTCGTTACCCAAAGTTTGTATTGTGATATCTCAACAATAATTTTAAGGTTATGTTGCGTATCTACAATATATCAAACTCATCTGCTAGTTACTGACTTGGATGGGGGGCGAGAAATATGACGATAAAACTTTTCAATTAAGCTGCTTTCCACACTAGTTTTTCATACTTTTAGTGCTTCTGTAACTTTATTCGATAAATCGGTCTTATCACGTGAATATAATGCAGTATTTTAGCGCTTTGGAATCTTTCTATTTTCATACAGATTCTCACTTAACTGATAGTTAGCCGTGTAATGAGGAGAATTCTACTCGTTAACGTAACGGCCAGTTTGAGGTCTTTTAACGTCTGGTTAACTCATAACGAAACATTGACAAACGCAGTTCTCCGCTAACGGCAAGTTAAAATCTTAACCGGAACTTAACGAGACATTGACAAACCGGCCCTAAATGGAATGATAAAAATCCATCTGGCAGATAAAACTTGACAGTGCGCCACTGAGGAGTCGTTACTGAGAATTAAAGGGAGTGCAGAAGGCAGATTCAAAGACTGCCACAATGGGGCTGAAAGAGGGGCAGTCCACTAGCTGGTGAACCACTGTCACGACAGCACCACGGTGACAGGTGGATCCTCTCGAAACGTAAGGTGGCCGTGCATAAACCAGGAATGGCCTATAAGTAGGCGACAAAGAACTGAGTCCCCTGCAAGTGACCTTCCATGAGGACTACCACACTTATGCAGAGACCTTGACTGCACAGAAATTTTTCAGCACATTCGACTCAGGCCATTCAGAACCCAAAATGCTAGTCAATTTTCCTTTCTGGGAGAATAATTTGCATGGTGGGGGCCTGCTTCTCCACCGAACGGCCAGACTCGAGCTCAGAGTCACGAATAGACCTCACCATAGGATGGCGAGACAAGCACTGGTCGAGGGCTTGCGAGCCAATCGGCGAGGCACTACAGGTAACCGACAACTTCCTGGGACACGACTGGAGATGTCCGAGAGAAGGATGATAAACAACCAGCTTAGCAGCAGCAAACATGACGACGATGGAAGAAAGTGTTCGACACTATCACACTAGCTTCAAGCATACGCAATGTGACCGTCTACCTAACAAGCGTCGGCAAGAACAATTTCTGCAGCAAGTAATGGCTCGAGAAGTGCCACAAACTGGTAATGGAGATTTATTGGTGAAACTAATATTTTCAAGTCACGGAACAGATTCGTACAAAGCTGAAAGGGAGCAATGGACTAAGGAAGGCTACAGCAAGGATAGTAGAGAATGGGAAGAACGGGAAGGGATTCGATCTTTGTGATTTTCTGTTCCCAGTCTGCTTTTGCATTACTTAAGCTGCGTCGATAGCCTGCAGTGTGTCCGTCGAGAGAGAACCGCAGCAATGTCGCTGAGGATTGGCACGTCACTCAGATAGCCCGCGATTCGGCTGCAGTGACGCAGGGTGCTGGAGGGATCGACGCCTCGTGTCATGTGAGCTGCCGGTCTCTACGTTCACCTTGTACAAAAACGAAGAAACGCCAAATAAGCAAGTGGTGCGTCCAGACTGTCGCCGGCTGCAGACAAGCTGACGCTGCATTTTGAGAAAGTTCAAGGAGGATGATGAATTTTTATTCAATGTCAACTAAGCAGTTCAATGAGCTGTCACTGAATGCTTGCAGCTATATATTGGTGAATGGAGAACTATTTCAGGGTCCACATTGTTGAATATGGGAGATGCTATACTTGACTCACCATAAGAGAATTATTCAGGCAAGTAGGTGGCAACTTTCACGCACCCTTGCACCGGCCAGCTGGGAAGACTACCTGCACCCACGGGGCCCGTTTCAAAAACAGCGCCCTCTACCGTCTACGTCGCCGTCGGTCGGTGCCACGGCCAGCTGCAGTAGCAAACGAGCTGACGAACAGCACCGAGCTCGCACGACACCCATAACAGACACCTCGCAGATAGGAAGAAAGCCGCTGCTGCCCTGACCACCAGATTCAGACTGTCTCACAGACGTTTTCCGCCTTTGCCCTTAAAACCGCTTTTACTTCAGAAGCTTTCGGCCGCTGTCTGCGTCCAGACGGACTTTACTAGGCCTACTGGGTAATCCCGTCCACACACGGAAAACACCACAGTCCCCGCTGGCGTATCTCTGACAATGACGCGCGCTGGCCACAGCACACCTAATGAGCCTGTCACCATACTAGCAGCAGGTGGAGGCTGTTCACTCTGTTTACATCGAAACATCTTCACCACTTGCAGGGGAGGGGGAGGCCAGGCTACCCGTCCCCACCCCCTCCCGATGCGCTCTTGTCACTCGTGCATGCAGTTTCTCATTTAAGAAAACAGAAATGAAATCCAAATAAAAAAGATGCAGAAATGTTGTTTTGGTCATGTTATGCCTGTAAACTGATCCTACTGTCGTAAACTTAATTGGAAATGATATTCCACAATTTACTCTTCGGTAAATGGTTTGGAAGTTCATTAACACATTCTATAAATTCTTCTTCTTCTTCTGTTCGGAGACTGGTTTGCTGCAGCTCTCCGTCTTATTCTATCCTGAGAAACCCTCTTCGTCTCCTCATAAGAACTGCCACTTACATCCATTTGTAACTGCTTACTATATTCATCTGTTTCCCTCTGCGATTTTTACACTTCCCTTCAACGCTAAGTTCACAATTCCTTGTTGTCTATGAATGTTTCCTACCAATCGATCTCTTCTTTTAGTCAAGGTATGCCAGAAATTCCTTTTCTCCCCAGTTCTGTTTAGTACCTCATTGGTTACGCGATCTACCCACATAATCTTCAGCATTATTTGTAACACCACATTTCAAAAGCCTCTATCCTCTTCCTGTCCGCACTGTTTATCATCCATGTTTCACTCCCATACAATAAAACACTCCACACAAATGTCTTCAGAAAGGACTTCCTTAGGCTTAATATTCGATATTCAATTTTTTTTCAAGAACACTTTTCTACCCATTGCCATTCTCCATTTTATATTATCTGTACTGCGACCATTATTTCTTATTTTCCTGCCCAAGTAACAAAATTCATCTACCTCCTTTATTGTTTCGTTACCTAATCTAATTCCTTCAACATCACCTGATTTTATTATACTGCACTCCATTGCCCTTGTTTTGCTATTGTTAATGTTCATCTTATATGCTCCTTTCAACACATTGCCCATCCCGTTCAACTGCTCTTACAGGTTCTTTGCTGTCTCTGACAATTACTATGTCATCAGCAAAACAAGGTTTTTATTTCTTCGTCCTGAACTTTAATTTCTCCAAATTTCTCCTTGCTTTCCTCTATAGCTTGCTCAATGCACAAATTCAATAACATTGGAGAAAGGCTACAACCCTGTCTTACTCCCTTCCCAACCACTGCATCCCTTTCATGCCCTTCAATTCTGATAACTGCTGTCTGGTTTTTGAACAAATTGTAAATAACCTTCCGTTCCCTATATTTTACTCCTGCTGATTTCAAGATCTGAAAGAGTATTTCAATCAACATTTTCAAAAGCTTTTACCAAATCTACAAAAGCTAGAAATGTAGGTTTGCCTTTCCTTAATCCATCTAAGATAAGCCGTAAAGTGAGGACTGCCTCGTGTTCCTACATTTCCCCTGAATACAAACTGGTCTTCCCCAAGGTGGGGAAAAAAAGGGCTTCTACCAGCTTTTCCATCCTTTTGTAAATAAATGATTCGTGTTAAAATTTTGCAACTATGACTAATTTTCACACCTGTCAGCACCTGCTTTCTTTGGAATGGGGATTATTACAGTTTTGTTAAAATCTGATGGTATTTCCCCTGTCTTGTGCATCTTACACATCAGGTGAAATAGTTCTGTCATAGCTTGGTCTCCCAGAGACTTCAGTAGTTCTGAGGGAATGTCGTCCACTCAAGGGGCCTTGTTTCGTCTTAAGTCTTTCAGTGCTCTGTCAAATTCCTCTCTCAGTACAGTATCTCTTATTTCATCATCTACATGCTCTTCCCTTCCTACAATATTCTCTCTAAGTTCATTTACTTTCTAGAGCCCCTCCATATATTCTTTCCACCTTTCAGCTTTTCCGTCTTTGCTGGGAACTGGTTTTTCATCTAAGTTCTTTATATTCATACAGCTGCTTTTCTTGTCTCCAAATGTGTTTTATTTTCCTGTAGGCAGTACGTATTTTTCCCCTATTTATACACTTCTAGAGACTTATTTGCCTTCCAGCCACTCCTGCTTAGCTATTTTGCACTTCCTGTCAATCTCATTTCTTAGTCGTATGTTCTCCATTTTGCCTGTTTCATTTACTGCATTTTTATATTTTCTTCTTTTATCAATTAGATTTAGTATTTACTGCGTCATCCAAGAATTTTTTTTAGGTCTTGCCTTTCTATCTATTTTGTCCTCAGCTGCCTTCACTATTTCATATCTCAATGCTACCCATTCTTTTACTGTTTTATGTCCCCCCGTTTCTATAAATTGTTGCCTAAAGCTCCCTCTGAAAATCTCCAGAACTTCAGGTTTCTTCAATTTATCCAGGTCCCGTCTCCTTTTCCTACCTTTCTGCAGTTTTTTTTCAGTTTCAGCCTACGGTTCATTACCAATAATACATGGTCAGAGTCTACATCTACCCCTGGGTGTGTCACAGTTTAAAATCTGGTTTTGAAATATATGCTTAACCCTTATAAAATCTATCTGGTACCTTCCAGTGTAAACCTTCGTGATTCTTAAACCAGGTGTTTGTTATGATTAAATTAGGTTCCATGCAAAATTCTGCCAGGCGGCTTCCTCTTTCATTCCTTTTGCCCAGTCCATATTCACCTACTATTTTTCCTTCCCTTTTCCTACTACCAAATTCCAGTAACTCATCACAATTAAGTTTTCCTGTCCCTTAATTGTCTAAATAATTCCCTTTACCTCCTCATACATTTCTTCCATCTCATCATCAGCAGAGCTAGTTGGCATATAAACCTGTACTGTGATCCGTGTTGGCTTCGTGTATCTTGACTACGATAATGTCGTCACTGCGCTGCTTATAGTAGTTTACCTGCATTCCTATTTTCTTATTATCAGACCTACTCCTTTAATACCCCCCCTCACCCCCAACTGATTTTGTATTTATAATCCTGTACTCATCTGACCAGAAATCCTGTTCCTCTTTCCACCGAACTTCACTAATTCCCACTATAACTTCAGCCTATCCATTTCCATTTTTAAATTTTCTAACTTCCCTACCTGATTAAGGGATCCAACATTCCACGCTCCGAACCGCAGAATGCCAGTGTTGTCTTTCCTGATGATCACATCCTCCTAAGTAATCCCGACCAGAGATCCGAATGGTTGTATAAATACACGAATATAAATTCCTTTAAAATCGTAGGTCAGTGTTCGAAAAAAAAAAATGGGAAAATAAATTCAACTGTTGAAACTGATAAAAGTAAGCACTTTATGTAAAACATTCTCCAGAACTTCATTAATATATATTAAGTGCTCTGCAAATGCAAAACATGTTACGTCCAGGTTAGTAATTTTTTACCAGAACTACTGTCTTCATATGCGTCTATTACGAAATGTAACGACTTTAAGGATTAAGGAGAGGGAGAGCTAAATTTCCTGTCCTTGATATTGTGGCGGAGAAAAGTAGGACGCGATCAAAAGAGCGCAAGTCATCAGCTGAAACATCAGACAACCCAGACCGAAAACAAATTTTGACGGAGACGGTTAAAGAACAGGCAATGCCCCAGAAGGGGAACAGTGGCCGCAAAGTGGGGCAGAATCGCCACGCAGTAAGTGGCGGTGGCTAAGACGACAGTGCAGTGTTGTCAACCGTAGGGACATGTCGCTACACGTACGGACTTTTGACTTTCTCGAAACTGTAGGGGCTTCTCACCAACGATGCAGAAGGAAAGTATCTTTTTACCTTTTTTCTTATTGTAAACAGTAAGAATAAAGGGTAAGTCACCCAATACGTAAGTAGCCTTTATTCATTTATTTTAAAAATCTAATCAGTTTGGTCCGTAGGGACACGCACGATGAACGTAGGGAATTTTGGTTGGAAACGAGTTGGCATAACTGCGACAGTGTCCTAAGCACAGTCTAAGACTGTGGTCCTAAGCAAGAAGGTTAGAACAGATTCCAACCTCGTTGGTCCTATGCGCAGGAGAGCTATAATGACCTCGCGGCGACAGGGCTGGGAGAAAGTCTATCACGCAAAAGGGAGGGGTCTGATCTCCCTGAGTTTGTTGCCTCGAAGGGAAGACCAATGTGTGTCCCACACGCCTGGACACTACGGCACGGAGGAACAGAATGGGGAGGGGAACGACTGCCTTTGCAGCGGCATCCGCGATCTCAATTAGGGGGCTTTTATTTACATCTGCGGCACGGGTGTTCTCGATATGATACGATACACCAACCATTTCTTTCTACGGAAGGTGTTTTCTAGAGTAGTCGGCGAAAGTACAAATTTCATGTTTCAGCGAACTGTAAATTATCACACTGCGCTTACGGTTTTTAGCTTTAAGACTTAAAACAGTGATGCCGTATTTCCTTATATGAAAGGTTCACAACGATGTGTCAAAATACCCCTTTTTAGAGTATCTGGTCAATGCGAATATTTTTAATAAAATTTTAAATCCTTACTTGTTCCGTCACTTCCATTCTCCTTCGCAGTATCACATACCTCCACGACAGCAAAAGAAGAAAAAATCGCGTAAGACAAGACCTGAACTTGAGGAACACGATTGGCAAGTTAAGTGCTGCACAACAAGACTGTTGGCATCTAAGGAAAAAAACTACTACTGATTTTCGAATCAACCTGACATTCCTTTATAACCAAACTGCGTAAAAACGTCCGAACTGGAACGGCAAGCACTGCAAACGATTCCACAATGTATTTCTGATGGCGGCACTCACACGTCGTGTCACCAGCGTGCAGTATTCGTTCACGCTGAACATTCTTTAAGTACTGTAGAGCCCGACTCCAGGCTTGACAACTGCCGGAACGAACTGTTCTCCAAACAAGGATTGGGGAAGCTTGTTTTGAACAGCTCACTAACCGCCACTTGTTAACAGGCCTACACTTCAGATTGCGCAGGGACCGACACCAGCCGTCTGACCTGCAGACATACATTACTATAATAGACTGTTAAACCTGCCTCTTGTCACTGATGCCTGTCGCCGCCATCTTTCTTCACCTCACGTTAAAAAGTGTTTGCATGGTACTACTAGCATCATCTGACACGAAATGACGTCGTAACCTTTAGTAGTTACCACTGAGCTAATACTTCCGTAGTACTTGAATTTAACATATACATTACGTAAGTTAAAGCGGACTGTAGTTACCGGAATAAAGATACGTGTTATCCACGACAAGTGGCTCTTTTATAACGACCATTCTACTTATAGGGACGCCGGGGTGGAATGAAATGGGTAACACATTAATAAAAACGGCAAATCAATTAACTCATTACTGTATATACGTCAATTCACACTCACGTCCCGTGAGAACAGTCCACAATATTTCCAATGGCGGCATTCAGACTGTCCCTCACCGCACTCAGACGTCAAGTCAAAGCTGACTCGAGAAGAAAGTTGACGGAGCAATCGTCTGCTAACATCTGAAGTTGACCATTTTCGTCACGCGATTTTCATGTTTTAGACGATTACACAGAAATCGTCTTATTAATCTTTATTTTAATATTATTCTTTGTTTTAGTGATAAATTGGTTTTGCAGTATCTTAACGGAGAAAAGACTGAAGCATACTATTTATTTTAATAAGTTCGTAATTTGATGACGCAATTTTCATTAAATAACTTTTCAAATGAAAAGTCAGTGCTAATGAAGGTCAACAATTCAGCTGTTTACGACGGTATGAACCCTTTCATTCCCACATTATGAATTCAGCTTTCGATAATTTGAAATGCGGTGTTTACTGCATTAATAAACTGCACTAAACATTAAAATGTGTTTTTCAAAATATTGAACCAAATGTTTTTATGTCATGTATTTCCTGTACAACAGACGTCTGTATCGAGGTATTTTATTTCTTGGGACGTTAGTTTCTTGATTGTTAACAGTCTGATCAATAATCTTCGTCACAGCTTCAAATACAAGACAATTCACTGCTGAAATGAAGACACGAACCACTCACGCTCACAGCCACGTAATACAACCAAGATGGATCGATTATGCCTCAGAAGTGGCTACAAGACGTACCAAGCGGCAAAATGTCGCACTACACTCCTCGCCGTTAAAATTGTAGCACGACGAAGATGACGTTCTACGGACGCGAAATTTAACCGACTGGAAGAACATGCTTTCCAGAGCATTCACACAAGGTTGGCGCCAGTGGCTACACCGACCACGTGCTGACATGAGGAAAGTTTCTAACCGATTTCTCATTCACAAACAGTTGACCGATGTTGCCTGGTGAAACGTTGTGATGCCTCAGTAAGGAGGAGAAATGTGTACCATCACGTTTCTGACTTTGATAAAGGTCGGATGGTAACCTATCGTGATTTCGTGATTGCAATTTATCGTATCGTGACATTGCTGATCGCGTCAGTCGCGATCCAATGACTGTTAGCAGAATATGGAATCGGTGGGTTCAGGAGGGCAATACGGAACACCGTTCTGGATCCCAACGGCCTCATATCACTAGCAGTCGAGATGGCAGGCATCTTATCCGCATGGCTGTAACGGATAGTGCAGCCACGTCTCAATCCCTGAGTCAACACATGGGGAAGTTTGCTAGACGACAACCATCTGCACGAACAGTTCGACGACGTTTGCAGCAGCATGGACTAGCAGCTCAGATCATCGCTGCGGTTACCCTTGACGCTGCAACACAGACAGAAGGGCCTGCGATGGTGTACACAACGACGAACCTGGGTGCACAAATGGCAAAACTTTTTTTTGTGTGTGTAATCCAGGTTCTGTTTACAGCATCATGATGGTCGCATCCGTGTTTGGCGACATCGCGGTGAACGCACATTGGAAGCGTGTATTCGCCATCGCCAGTATGGCGTATCACCCGGCGTGATAGTATGGGGTGCCATTGGTTGCACGTCTCCGTCAGCTCTTGTTCGCATCGGCGGCACTTTGAACAGTGGCTTTTTTTTTTTTTTTTTTTTTTTTTTGTGGTTTTAGGGCGCACAACTTCTATGGTCATTAGCGCCCAGCCAAGAACGTAGATTCGCTATGATCTCAAAAAAATGGTGACTGTCAGAACATCAACAAGAGGCTAAAACGAAAGACAAAAGACAATTAAAAGAGTTAAATATCCTTGGATAAGTTGGCCAAGTTGATAAAACGCAAAACTCGAGCAGCTGCTCGTGTGTCATCAGCTAAAATTTCCTCCAGAGTAGACGGAAAGTGAAGGGCTACACGGAGATGATTAAAATTAACACAAGTCAGTAAAACATGTCGCACTGTCAGCAGTTCACCGCAGGAGCATAGCGGTGCAGGTTCGGCGGATAGCAAGTGACGGTGGCTGAAACGGCAATGACCGATCCGCAACCGAGCCAGGATGACCTCCCGCGCAGAGGGGCGTGAGGATGTCCTCCAAGCGGTCGGGATCGGTTTGACAGTTCGCAATTTATTGCTGTACAGTGAAAGCCACACACTGTGCCATTGCGACACGATACTCCGGCGAAGAGCCCGTTGAACATCGTCCGATGGGACGAAAAAGGTAGCCATGCGAGGCAAAAGAGCTGCTGCCTTGGCTGCTGTGTCGGCGGCCTCATTCCCGGGCACACCCACATGGCCAGGGACCCACAGGAAAGAAACGTGACAGCTGTCATCCGCCAGCAACTGGAGGGAGCGTTGGATCCGATACACGAGAGGATGGTTCGAGAAAGGGTCCTTAAGACTCTGCAGGGCACTAAGGGAGTCAGAACATATGGCATAGAAAGGGTGGCGGTGGCGGCAGGTATACAAAACGGCCTGGTGGAGGGCGAAAAGCTCAGCCGTGAAGTTCGAGCACCGGTCAGGGAGCTTGTATTGGAAACGGTTGTCCCCGACGACGAAGGCAGATCCGACACCGGCAGTGCTCTTGGAACCATCAGTGTAAATAAATACGGCATTATCGAACCGCGAACGGAGTTCGACAAGCCTCGAGCGGTATTCCAAATCCGGAGTGCTCTCCTTGGGGAGCGAACTAAGTTCGAGGTGTGTGTGAACCTGGGCCTGATGCCACGGTGGCAATGGGCTTTCGCTCAACCGAAGGGTGGAAGGAAGGGTAAAATCGAGCCGCTGTAGCAGGCGGCGAAACCGAACTCCAGGTGGAAGCAAGGCAATCGCAGACAACTGATATTGGCGATCGAGTGAGTCGTCAAAAAATAATCTGTAAGATGGATGGTTGGGCATCGACCGTAGGCGGCATGCGTACCGACACAAGAGTATGTCACGTCGATTGGTCAAGGGTAATACAGCAGCCTCGGCATACAGACTGTCAACAGGGCTGGTATAAAATGCACCGGTCGCCAGACGTAATCCACGATGGTGGATAGAGTTGAGACGGCGGAGAATCGACGGCCGTGCTGAAGAGTATACAAGGCTTCCATAGTCGAGCTTCGACTGAACAATGGCCTGGTAAAGGTGAAGCAGGACGGTACGATCCGCTCCCCATGACGTGCCACTGAGGACACGAAGAACGGTAAGGGATCGGGCACAACGGGCAGCCAGGTAGGACACGTGTGTGGACCAGCAAAGTTTCCGATCCAACATGAGTCCCAAGAATTTCGTAGTCTCCACGAAAGGGAGAGCAACAGGGCCGAGACGTAGAGAAGGTGGAAGAAATTCCTTGTATCTCCAAAAATTGATACACACAGTTTTCTCAGTGGAGAATCGGAAGCCGTTGGCGATGCTCCAGGAATAGAGACGGTCAAGACAGCGTTGGAGAGAACGCTCCAAGAGACACGTCCGCTGGGCGCTACAATAAATTGCGAAATCGTCAACAAAAAGAGATCCGGAGACGTCGGCTGAAAGGCAGTCCACGATCGGATTGATTGCAATGGCAAAGAGCGCCACACTCAAGACGGAGCCCTGTGGTACCCCATTCTCCTGGCAAAAGGTATCTGACAAAACAGAGCCCACCCGTACCCGGAACTTGCGATCCGCCAAAAACGCTTGAATGAAAAGAGGAAGGCGGCCCCGAAGGCCCCATGTGTGCAATGTGCGGAGAATGCCCGCTCTCCAACAGGTATCGTATGCCTTCTCCAAGTCGAAGAACACGGCTACTGTTTGACGCTTCTTTAGAAAGTTGTTCATAATGAAGGTCGACAACGTAACGAGGTGGTCAGCAGCAGAGCGGTGTCGACGAAAACCGCATTGGATATTAGTCAGGAGGCGGCGATATTCGAGGAGCCAGACCAACCGAGCGTTAACCATGCGTTCCATCACCTTACAGACGCAGCTCGTCAGAGAAATGGGACGATAACTGGAAGGAAGGTGTTTGTCCTTCCCTGGTTTGGGGATGGGGACAACAATGGCTTCACGCCAACTTGTGGGAACATGACCTTCAGTCCATATGCGATTGTAGGTACTGAGAAGAAAGCACTTGCCCGCAGGAGAGAGGTTCTTCAGCATCTCAATATGAATGGAATCGGGCCCGGGAGCAGAAGACCGGGACAGGGCGAGAGCACGATCTAGCTCCTGCATGCTGAAGGCGACGTTATAATTTTCACGATTAAAAGAGCGGAAAGAAGGCGGCCGTGCCTCCTCTACCTGTTTGCGAGGGAGAAAGGCAGGGTGGTAATGGGCAGAGCTCGAAACCTCCGCAAAGAAACGACCCAATGCGTTTGAAACATCAGCTGGGTCCACGAGGACCGCGTTCTCCACGGTCAGGCCAGGAATCGGGGAGTGGACCTTGATACCGGACAAACGGCGTAGGCCACCCCAGACGACCGTGGAGGGAGTAAAACGGTTAAAAGAACTAGTAAAAGCTGTCCAGCAAGCTTTCTTGCTGTCGTTTATGATACGACGGCACTGCGCTCTCATACGTTTGTAATTGATGCAATTCTCCAAAGTTGGGTGGCGGCGGAAGGTGCGTAAGGCACGGCGTCGGGCTCTAAGCGCGTCGCGGCAGGCTGCAGTCCACCAAGGGACCTGGACACGACGTGGAGAAGAGGATGTACGAGGTATGGAACGTTCAGCAGCAGTGAGAATAACCTCTGAGGTATTCGACCTGACTGTCGCAGTTGGGAAAATTCTGATTGTGAAAAACAGCCATGGAAGAATAAAGCCCCCAGTCGGCTTTAGAAATGTTCCAACTGGTGGGACGTGGAGATGGGGAATGATGCAGGAAGTGGATGATACAAGGGAAATGGTCACTTGAGTACGTGTCAGAAAGTGCATACCACTCAAACCGACCGGCAAGCTGAGGAGTGCATATTGCGAGGTCTATATGGGAATAAGTGTGTGTTGTGTCAGAAAGGAAGGTCGGTGCACCGGTGTTGAGGCAGACAAGATCGAGGTGGTGGAGAAGGTCCACCAAAAGGGAGCCTCTCGGACAAGGTGCCGGAGAGCCCCATAGGGGGTGGTGGGCATTAAAGTCGCCTACCAACACGAAAGGTGAAGGGAGCTGGTCAACAAGGTTTAGCACATCTGCCCTAGTAAGGGCATATGACGATGGCGAATATATATTACAGAGGGAGAAGGTAAATGTGGATAAGGTGATGCGGACGGCAACTGCCTGTAGGTGAGTGTGCAAGGAAATGGGATGGAAATAGACGTCGTCTCGAAGGAGCATCAGAACCCCTCCATGGGCTGGGACACCTTCCACGGGTGGCAGGTCGAACCGCACAGAGGTGTAGTGTGGAAAGTCTGCACGATCACGTGGACGCAACTTAGTTTCCTGGAGACAGACTAGAAGCGGGCAGTGCAATCGAAGGAGTAGTTTTAACTCCTCCCGATTAGAACGAATGCCGCGAATGTTCCATTGAAGGAGCGCCATGATAAAAATGAGAGAAGAAATAAGGATAAAAACCAAGTAGCGAGCGGGGTCACCTCGACGGCCGCTGAGGACCGGATTTCGAGGGAGCACTGCTATCGCTGTCTGGGGGCAAAGGGTCATGTTCCATTGGTTCGACCGACGCGCCTGCCACCTCCCTGAGTTGATCAGGAGGGGCAGTTTCCACCGCCGGTAAAGGGCCGGGCGCCCGGCAAACGGAGCGTCCCGGTGAAACAGAAGACGGCCGAGGCCGGCAACTGTTGGACTGCGTGACAGATGGGTCACGCCTCGGCGGGGAAGGAGAGGAACTCTTTTACTTGTCAGCTCTTCTGGAAGAGTGACGGCGGGAAGAGGCAGTTGACGGTTGGGAAGCCTGAGAATGCAGAAAATCCTCACGGACGGGTTCCTTTTTCAAGGTCCGGGCATCTTGTTTAGGTGCCCGCGGTTTACTAGAGGTCGACGAGGACTGTACTTTAGGAGCAGCAGGAGGAAGTGGGGACGTGGAACGGGCAATCTTCGGGCTGGCGGATCGCACAACTGTGTCAGCGAAGGTAAAATCACAAGTCTGGGTACTGGAATCCTTAGTAGGTCGAGGTGAGGTGAGGACCTTACTGTATGTACCCGCTGGGAGGACAGTGGGCTTTCGACTCGCCAACAACTTTCGAGCGGCAGATGTTGATACCTTCTCCGTGACCCGAATTTGCTGAATGATTTTTTCATCCTTATATACAGGGCAGTCGCGAGAGGAAGCCGCATGGTCGCCGTTGCAGTTAAGGCAGTGAGGGGACGGAGGTGGGCAATCCCCCTCATGGGCGTCCCTACCACAAGTGACATTTTGCTGCATGTGGGCAATGTTCACGGGTATGGTTGTACCTGTGGCATTGGTAGCAGCGCGTTGGGTTCGGAATATAAGGGCGGACTGAGATAACTTCGTACCCTGCTTTGACCTTCGACGGGAGGTCAACTCTGTCGAATGTCAAAAACACAGTACGAGTCGGTGTCAGCTGGTTATCTACCTTTTTCATCACCCTGTGGACGGCTGTCACACCCTGATCGGACATATAGGACCGGATGTCGTCATCAGACAACCCGTCAAGGGATCTCGTAAAAACTACCCCACGTGACGAGTTGAGTGTACGGTGCGCTTCTACTTTGACTGGAAACGTGTGCAATAACGTAGTCCGGATAAGTTTCTGGGCTTGGAAAGCACTCTCCACTTCCAGCAACAATGAGCCATTGCGCTGACGCGAACAGGTTTTAACAGGGCCAGCAATTGCATCAACACCTTTCTGTATAACGAAAGGATTGACAGAAGTGAAATCCTTTCCGTCGGTGCGCGACACAACAAGAAATTTCGGCAAATTAGGCAGAGTCTTCTTTTGCTGCGGCGAATCTATCTTACGTTTCTGGGTCAATGTCAGAGAAGAAGAGAAGGAAGTCATTGCGGAAGTGTCCCCCGTGATTACCGGCGTCTCCGATGGCGCGCTCCTTCCTAGTGGGGGCCCTCTCCGAGGGCTTACCCGCCTTAGGTGATTGTTCACACCTCAGGTCACACCTCCCGAGAACTGACGGAGGGACCAATTGGCATGTTCGGTAGGTACCAGCTCGGGTAATCACCCCTCCCTGGGCCTGGCCTTTACCAGGGGGTACGTACGTGCCCTACTTGTCTACCCGGGGCGGGGAATTACGCGTTACCCCGTCACCTGCTACGCATGATAATGCGTGGGTCGGCCTTCAGACACGCACAGGGAGGAAAGAAGAAGAATAGAGGAAGTGAAGAGAAAGAAGGAAAGGTGTCTCAAACGCCGAAGCGGAGACTAATGAGGAGAAGAAGGCTAGGAGAGGACAAGGGGAGAGAGAGAGAAACAAAGGGTAAGAAAGGAAGGAACCAAGGAATAAGAGAAACGACAACAAGAAAACACCTGAACTCGTGAAATACGCCCGTCTCGGGGCGAAGGCATAAACCGGGAGGAAAAGTGAAGCAGCCTGGGGCAGAAGAAAGGCTACTCCGGCTCGGGGCCCCGTGCGCGCCACACACGTACCCACAAAAGAACTGTGGGCCCCCTGGGGGGTGGGGGGACTGTGGTATCGTGTTGAAGCTGCATGGGCATCTGTACCTGTACACGCCATCCATGACTCAATGTCCAGGCGTATCAAGGCCGTTATTATGGCCAGAGGTGGTTGTTCTGGGTACTGATTTCTCAGGATCTATGCACGCAAATTGCGTGACAGTCACATGTCAGTTCTAGTATATTTGTCCAATTAATACCCGTTTATCTGTATTTCTTCTTGGTGTAGAAATTTTAATGGCCAGTGGTGTAGAAGTGTCGTTCTGATGAACAATGCGAGTTTAAGGACTGACACATAAAATACGGTATTAATCAGCTTTTAATACCTTGGTGTTGAGTAACAACACTGGGAATGAAAGGGTTAAGAATGTCAGCGGGAAAATCGTGATGGTTAGAGTGAACAGGCTGTATTTACGCTCCTTTAAATATTGTTTGATGTGTTCATATACCCGCTTGAAAATGTATCTAAGTTCTGAAATGATTCACTTTCCAGTGCTTTACCACGCTTAGTTGACCATAAACCAGACAAACTTTGTACTCTAATCAATATAACGCCATGTATTTTACAATTCATTTAATAAACGCACAATAACACACAAATGTACATCTGCCAAGAAGGATATACTTCATAGATCACTAATTGACCGTAACCATAGTGCTACATACACGTAAACAAAGTACTTAGTACAAATAACATTTTATCTTTGGCAAACTTTAAATTCTAAACATTCCTCCCACCCTTAAATTGTGGAAAATTTCAGTCGCATAATGTCACACACAAACCCAGGCCTACAAATATTACAGGATATTTATTCAACATAGTTCCATAGCCTGTAGCTTAAGAAGAGTATTTTGGATTGGGAAGCAGTCTGCGACCATTGCGGATTCTGTACCCTTGGGCACTTATCAGGTGAAGAGACTTTGGAAACCAAGAGGTCTTCACAGGTGTCAGATGGTGTTCTAGGATAAACGGGCTGCAGCTAGTGCCATCAACAACCCGCGAGTGTCGGTAAAATTTCATTTTCTTCACACTGCAAATTTCCCACATAGGAAACGCAAAAAAATTTTGCGCAACCTCAAACATTTGAAAGGCTGTTTGGATACCAAACTCCAATTGCGTTCTCTCGAAATATGAGAAGTATGTCTGGGATTAACTGAACATGTTTGGGTCCCTTCTATATACAGTCATTCAATGACACACTTCTCTTTCAGGAAGCGGTAAATACTGGACGATTGGAGTTGTCGGGCATTTAATTAGTGGTCGATGAGGAAGATAATGGCACCGTCTTTCCAATTCTTCATTCGGTACCTCTTCTATGAACCCTTCTGTCTTCCAGTCATTGAAAATCTCATCGTAACTCTTGTACAGATTTCCCTTCTTTAGCTTGTCAGTTGTGAAGTCTTTTCTCTGCAATGTGTTTATTGCAACTGATTTCTGGGTCACCTTTATCCATGGGAGTTTTATTATGTAGCGGCCACTATCATCTCTTTTCAACGTGCCGAGGAAATCTTGCTTGACCTCTTAATTTGTTGTGTCTTCTAGCGGATCACAGATACCAATGGTCTGTAGGTCCCTAAGCTGACATATCGTTTTTGCATCGTCACAAGCCATTGAGATGGTTAGATTACTTGGACTAACATTAACAGATTGGTCTAGCCTCTCTCCAGCGAACGTCCATCCAAGATGTGTTTCCACTGCTGTAAGTCCAACTTCACCACCTTTCTTTTGAGTATCTTGGCATATACATCCATTCTTATAAGGAGTTCAATCTCGGGGGAAATCATCCTCCAGATCACTGATCCAAACCACCTTCCTTTTCAACTCTTGCAGCAAATCTGAAGATCTTGACATTCGTCGGATCGATTGAAAAATTCTAGGATGATCCTTAACTCTATTGAACAACTGAATTATCAGTCATTTCTTCCTACGTTAATTTTGTATATCTCGTATTTAATGCTAGAATTATGGTTTCCACCAAACAAAACATGGAATACTATTTCTTCTGCACGAGGTTCTAATTTCTACTCTTCAACTGTACTCTGAAGGATCTGGAACTGTTTTCTGTTTACCTTTCCGTTTTAATATGACCAATGTTTGTACGACAACTTGATCGATACAAATATGGTTAACTAGGTCGGATGTGACTTGGGTTTGCTGAATTTCTTTCTAAACCTTTGATTCACTCTTTCAGTTCGTGATAGATCCGGTCACATAACGGTACTGTGCCTGTTTCCACAAAGTAAGCAGTGTATGAAAGACGCAGTTCTTAGCTAAGTGGTTGGGTCTTAAACACAAATGCAGCGACTTTTTTTTCTTTCATTTTTGATCTCCTTTCTACTATACTCATTTTCCTGGCAAGAAAATTTTTATCACTGTCATGATATTTACTACAGAAAATGCATGACAATGTAGTGCTGTTGTGAACTCATAATTAGAAAAAGAAACTAAAGGACGCCTGTTCAGCACGCACTGAACTAAGACGGGGATATAATTTAACCTATCGGTAGTACAGGAAAATTGAGGAACCTGCCGCGTGGGCGACGGCACGGAGAGGTGGCCTTGCGTCACGCGACAGACGGTGCCAATTGGCCTAAAATCTTCTGTTTGCTGTACGAGAAATTACAGCTACAGACAACCCACCAATCGACCATCATGTCAAAAGTCTAAAGACAACGTAGTTACCTGGGCTCATCTGTATTTATACGAATGCTTTCTGTAAATACACGTACGACTGCTCGCACGTTTGTAGTATAGAAATATGGCGGTGAGGCTTCAGTGACACCAGTGATAGTGTCTACGGCATTGTCAGTCTAGTAATGTGTGTCTGTGGTTTGACCAGTAATTCCTATACAAACTGGTTGTGTACTCCGGTGTCTGACAAAACTGAGGCGTGACTCCACAGTCTTATGTTTTATACACGATTTTGCATTGACCGCGATGTTTAAATTTGGCAAACGATTTTTATCAGTTATTACGTGACAAAGAATTTCTTGCTTACATGCTGATTTGTATTTTTAGTCAATACGCGATGCAGTAAATTGTTATGGGAGCGGAATTTAAACCCATTTTCTTTTAGTTTTGTGATACTTCATAGCTGCCATATTTAATTTTGGCAAGAAACGAAATAACATCTATGGCTGGCACGCTCGGACAACTGATGTTCAGAACCCGGGTAGCATAGTGACCCATGCGCCAAAAATTGGACCGCGCATCACAGTATAACAGTAGTACAACACAGCATCACGTGAGTCGGCAAAGGGAGCCTAGCGTTATTCCGAGCAATGTTCAGCGGAGCTGACAGTTTTAGTTTATCTCATTCATAATTATTGAAATCGAGTATCGATTTCAACAGCAAAACGTCTTATACTAAATATGCAATAAGAATACGATATCATTAACGAGACGCAGTTAATAATAATGCATCCGTTGTCCCGACAAAGTAAATACGGCACTATTTTGTCCCATTATTTATTAACCTTACCGTACAACGTGTCAACGTAATGTATAGAGTAATCAAATGGAGAACTAATGTGGTCATAAATGAAGGAGGATTTAGCTGAAAATGGCAGAACCACAATTTTTTTTTAAAGTTCTTTGGTTGGCACTACGTAATGCTTTAACATTGAGTGTGCAGATTTTCGAACAATACCAATTTAGTCCTTAAGAAGTATACCGCAAGAAAATGGCTTCGTGAAAGAGTGATTCATCGAAATTTTACGATTTAACCATGTAACTGGTTTCAGCTAATTTTATTATTATTATTATTATTATTATTATTATTATTATTATTATTATTATTATTATTATTATTTCTTTCTTTTTTGAAAGTTTGTTCAGGAATGCCAAAAACTGTACCGTAATTTGATGAAAATTTTGAGGAGATGAACGGTTTTGAAAACATATTTGTAAATATTCATTAATTGAAAACTGAAGCGTGTTCCTGAAAACTGGCGTCCCTTTTTAACTACGTGCCGCTGAAGATATTTGGAGGGGGGAGTGAAGAGGAATTTGTAGGTGGTTACTGGGTTTGCAGAAAGTGTTCTCAATCAAAAATAGTTAATGGGCTGAAGAAAGGAACACATGCTATATGAGACGTGCGAAGAAATTAATTTTCACAGTATTTCATGTATTTATTTTTATGAAAATTTGAAAATACGGAACTGCTGTATGAAGTACATTTAAGGGAGTTTAACTAAGCTGAGTTAGTAATAAAAACTGTCCTTGTTTGCATGTTACAACTAGAAAATATTTATTTAGTAATGAAATGTATTTGGCTTTTTATGCGAGTATGTTTGGTCAATTTTTGTAGGGATTTGACTTGCTATTGCTTCTCTATTGGGCTTTCTGTATATTTTATTTCTCCTGTACCAAAGCCCGTAATTACTGCGCTTGGTTTCATGTTTTTAACAATTAAATACTTTTCCTGTTGTGGTAATTATTTTATACTGAGAAGTGGCGCTTTTTATCTACAAAAACAGTACTAGAAAAGATTTCGAGAGAAGCTAATCTAAATACGAGTACTGCACCAGAGAGAACGCAATAGATTTGGGTGGTGGTGGACGGCTAAGACGCGAGTTTTGTTTCTTTCTATACTGTGTGTCCATTTATGCGTTATATGTAGAGAGACTGCAATCAAAGTCTCCAAGTTAAGTACTCTCCCACATGCATTTATGTAGACAGTAAGCATCTTGTTTCAATGGTCAAGTGTACAAAAGTTCATCAAGATCGGAGCAAAACAGTGGATTTTGGCGAAATCCATATGTACCCTCCACCACGCACTGAACGAAATTTTGTAGACACTGGCCTTCCTCTTGTTTTGAAGGTCAATTGTGCAAAATTTCATCAAGATCAGTGCGAAGATCTAGATTTACACGGAGACATTGAAAACGTACTTTCACTTTTTCTCAAATTTTCCGGTTGGTTTTCCAAAAAATGGAACGAAACCTTTTTAAGAACCTTCCCCATGTAATTTTGTGTACGTGTACTAAATTTCACGTTATTTGGTTGTCTGGATCTTGAGTTATAAAAGAAAAGACAGACAACAAATGCGTGTTATAAGTATAGAGAAGCGTTAAGGGATAGCAGCCGTGTTGACGACCCCGCTGGTGATTGCAACATTTTATATTGCTATCTTCGGTAGCCGTGTGTGTCCCGTGTTTTAATTTTGGAAATGTGGTCACCTTACTGTAGAGCGGCTTCTTTTCCGTATTTCGTGTACACTAGTACCACGGGATAGAACACCGTCGCCCTTTCTCTTCTCAAGTATTTCCGTCTTTTCGCGATGTGTCATTTTTATGTTGACGCGATCATCTGAAGGACGAACCGTACTGCTGTGTTCCCACATGAGTCAGTTGTGAAGCTTAGACTTCAATGTGACTAGTGAAGTTTCCCCGGCGACAACCGCCGCCAGCTAAAAGAGCTCAGTTGAGGCTGCAGTTTGCAGCGGAACGTCAGGGGCGGGGTGGCGGTGGGCTCCTGCTGCCCTGCTAATAGATGCACGTTCAGATTCCTATTTCCTATCTACGTGTTTGATTAAACAAAAGCAGAAAATGTGCGTACATGAAAAGACAAACTCATGGGGATTTCGCTTTAACCAAGGAACTCTGATGAAAAATTCACCAAATATTTTAGATTAAACTGATCGACCCCAAGACGTGGCTGGTCTCAAGAATCAAATTGAAGGTGAGGGATGGAACGCTTAAAGTCCGATTGGAAATGAGGAGAAACTGTGTTTTTAAGGTGAAAAATGCGTCACCTATATTGCCTATACTGCATTCTGTAATATAATATTACAATCACCATTGGCAGATAGTAGCAATTCGGCGTTTATAGAAAAAAATTGTTATTAAATAAACATAATATTGTAACAGCCAAGATGTTCTCTAATAAAAAATGCCTCTGTTCATGAAACGTAAATATCGAAATTTTGATTAACAGAAATCCAATTTTCAGATAAGTCATTAATAAATGTGAGCAACTCGTGCCGATTTGAGGCCATAGCTGAATTGCTTCGTTGAAACTCACGTTTGTGCTGTGGGGTTTAAGATGGACTGATGGACTGATTGACTGTGACGAGTGGGATGGAGTCGATGGAATGCTGTGGGATGGACTGGGGGTCCGGTTTCTGTACGGGGACAACACGAGATACGACAGCCGCTGATGTTTGACGGACTGTGGAGTTCTCTCGGGAGTGTTCAGCAATGAGGCCTCCATTTCTGTAATCGCACGGAATATGTCGTTTCTGACAACAAATTGAGTTGACGGTGACACGTTCCTCGTCACGTCACGTCGCGTCGCTGCGGCCAGCCTAGAGCGACACCGTCTAGATACGAGGCCTCGCAACAAGGCCGTGCCGCGTCACACCGACAGGCTGCCCTCGCAGGCTCACTGGCTGGCACTACGAGGCAGCGGGCTGTGCCCCAGCGGCCGGCCACTCAGCTTGCGAGGGCAGCCTGTCGGTGTGACGCGGCACGGCCTTGTTGCGAGGCCTGGTACCTAGACGGTGTTGCCTGGAGCAATACCGCCTGAAGAGAATGCCCGCGCGCAGGGTAGGCCGCAGTCGAGTGGCTGACTGGCCGGCCGACGTGGCACGGCCCACTGCCCCCCACCGACCAGCCAGTGAGCCGCGCGACCGTGGCGTGGCACGGCAGCGCGCGGGCCACCTGTCCAGGCGGTGTTGCCCATCGCCCCCCAGCTGCCACCAACTGCGCGGCTGCCGGCACTGCAGCACGTTGGGCGCACGGCGTATCACGCGATGGGAACAACACCAGGAGGGGGGGGGGAGCTTTAAGATAATGGTTGCACTTCTCGCTAAATTAAAATGCCATCTATAATCTCTTATATATAAAAGGAAGTGACTGACTGACTCACCATCGCCCAGCCTAAAACACTGAAGACAGGAACTTTAAATTTCTGGAGGGTGTTGATATTACTCTGTAGGCGTCATTTAAGAAGCCATTTTTCGATATTCCGTCCGTAAGGGGGTGAAACGTTTTTTGAAAATACGTAGCTATTTAAGCAATTTTGAAGCTAGAACTACAAAATTTCGGATTTTAATTCAAGGTTCGAATTAAAATACGTGTTTCGGTATTTTTTGAAATTCGACAAATTAGGGGGGTAAAATAGGTGACGCAAAAAATTGATTTTCAAAAATATATAGCTGTTAACTCAAATTTCAAGCTATAACTACGAAACTTAAGATATGGATTCTTCATCAGGATTAAAAAGAAACAACTGGTGCAGACCAACCAGCCTACGCATGCGAAGCAGCGGGGGTTCAGCTAGTACAGTATAAACAAGAGACCAACAGATTTTTATCTGTGGGAAGCAGTAAAAGAGAAAGTGTACAAATCATGTCCCCACACTTTATCTAAACTAAAAACATTCTTCATGAAATCGCTGCAATTTCTGAGAGGGAACTTCAGAGTTTAATGAGCAACTTCCTCAGCAGGTGTCAGAAATGCTCTAACAACGAAGGGAGGCAGTTGCAGCACCTCCTTGCGTAACACAAGTGAGTAATAAACTTTTCTTTCCAAGTGTCTGTTGTGTATGTCAGAAATAGCTTGCGCGCCAACCTGTATTAAATTTAGTGCGGACAACGGGCGGCGTGCTAAGGCCTGGCCACACAGAGCACGGCCTGCCGAAGACATCTGCGGGAAGGGTCGCCAAGCCAACCCAAGAAGGCTGTATACATGGAAGAGACCAGAAGACACTGGAAGGTACCAGATTCACTTTATAATAGTAAGGAATATATTTAGAAACCAGGTTCTAAACTGTAACACATCCAGGGGCAGATATAGACTGACCATAACTTATTGGTTATGAACTGCAGATTAAAAATTGAGAGACTGCAGAAATGTAGGAAAGTTAGGAGATGGAACCTGGACAAATTGAAGAAACCAGAGGTGGTTCAGGGTTTCCGAGGACGCATTACGCAAGGATTGGTGGAAACGGGGGAGGAAAGTAATACAGTAGAAGAAGAATGGGTAGCTCTGAGAGATAGCATAGTGAAGGCAGCAGAGGACCATATACACAGAAGGACAAGACATAATAGAAATCCCTGGATAACAAAAGATATACTGAAATTAATTGATGCAAGGAGAAGATATAAAAATGCAGCAAGTGTAGGAATCAAATTGGAGTACAGAGGTCTGAAAAATGAGTGACCGGAAGTGTAGACTGGCTAAGCACGAGTGGCTAGAGGACAAATCCAAGATCGTAGAAGAATGTATAGCCAGGGTCAACATAGCAACCGTTTACAGGAAAATAAGACTTGTGGAGACAAGAAAAGCAGCGGTATCAATATCAAGAACTCAGATGCGAAACTAGTACTAAGCAAAGAAGGGAAAGCTGTAAGGTGGGAGGAATATATATATAGAGGGCCCATATAGAGGAAATCTATGAGGCAGTATTTTAGAAATGGAAGACGAAGTAGAGGAAAATGAGATAGGAAGTACGATACTGCGAGAGGAATTTGATAGAACACTAAAAGATTTGAGTCGGAACAAGGCCCCTGGAGTAGCTGATATTCCATCGGAACTGCTGATATCATTAGGAGAGCCAGTCACGAACAAATTAGTAAAGAAGATGTATGAGACAAAACTGTACTTATTGCAATTCCCAATTAAAAAAGTGCAGACAAATTTGAAAATTACAGAACTATCAGTTTAACAAGTCATGGTTGCAAAAACTATCACGGTTTATTTACAGACGAATGGAGAAACTAGTTGAATCCAACCTTATGGAAGATCAGTTTGGATTTAGGAGAAATCTAGAAACGTGAGAGGCAATACATAACGATTAATGTTAGAAGATAGATTAAGGACAGGGAAACCAACACTTTAAGCATTTGTACCTCTGGAGAAAGCCTTTGAAAATGTTGAATGAAATAATCAAATTCTGAAGATAGCAGCGGTAAAATATGGGAAGCGAAGAGTTATATTCAACTTTTACTACAAAATCCAGACAGCAGTTACTATAATCCAAGAACATGTACTATCAGTTATATTCAACTTTTACTACAAAATCCAGACAGCAGTTACTATAATCCAAGAACATGTACTATCAGCAAGTTGTGAAGGAATGCAAGGAGAGATTTGGAGAGTGAATTAAAGTTTAGGAAGAAGAAATAAAAACTTTGCGGCTTCTGTCAGAACCAGCAAAGGACCTGGAAGAGCAATTGAACGGAATGGACAGTGTCTTGAAAGGAGGGTATGAGTTGAACATTGACAAAAGCAAAATAAAGCTAATGGTATGTATTGTCAGAAAATCAATTTTTGTATAAAGGAAACAAATGACCTGAACGAATCTATTTTTTTCAATAGGAATAAAAACTGATTACTCAAATTTTATTTGACGTACCTACTAGGTAGATATTTTATTGACTAAACTGTACTTTGCAAGTTAAGAGGTTTCTAGATCTGATGACAGTCACCGTAACGTATTCATTAAATACAATTCTAGCGCTCTAGACGGTTTTTATTCTTATTCTCTCAAAATCAGGTGATGCTGAAGGAATTAGCCAATGAGACAATAAAAGCAGTAGATGAGTTTTGTAATTTGGGTAGCAAAATAACTTCTGATGGCCGCAGTGAAGAAGATATAAAATGGAGAATGGCTATGCAAAGAAAAGCGTTTCTGACGAAGCAAAATTTGACATCCAATATTAGTTGAAATGTTAGGCAGTCCTTTTTGAAAGTCTTGAGTGTAGCAGTGTATGTGAATGAAACGTGGGCGATAAGGAGTTCAGACGAAAATATGATAGAAGCCTTTGAAATATGGTGCTACAGACCAATAATGATTGCATGGGTAGATCATGTAACTGATGAGCTGCTCAACAAAACTGGGAAAAAGGAGTTTCTGGCATATCCTGTCTAAGGGAAGGGATAGGTTAGAGGGACAATGAGATAACAAGTTATCGTCAACTCAGCATTAGGAAAACGTGTGTGGGGTAAAAGTCAGAGGGAGACCGAGGGACGAATACAGTAAGCAGGGTGAAAATGGTGTAGGTCGCCGAACTTATTCTCAGAGAAAGAGGCTTGCACAGGACAGGATAGCGGGGAGAGCTGCATCAAACCAGTTAACAGACTGGAGACATGCAGGCGTTCCGTGGCCCTGCCCTGATCCCAGGAATAAACACCTGCATTTCAAAAATGTTCACACATTTTTCATTAATCAGTTTTCTAATAAAAATTATAATTTTAAATGATTCACACTGTTCATCAAGTCAATTCGCTTATTCCACACCCGATGCTGAAGTGAGGTTATGAGTGGGTTATGTAGAAGGCCAACAACGCTAAATGTTATTGATGGCGAAAAGTTTGCAATGTATGTTTCTGGTCAACTTAGTGTGGTAAAGTGCTGGGAAGAACAATTTTTCAAAACCGACATCTATTTTCAAGCGAAAAAACCTGAACACATCAAAAAATATTTGTAAGAGCGTAAATAGATCCTGTTTACTATATCCAGTGACGCTATCAGGACCTGGTTCTGATTGTGAGGGGGGCTAATTTATTAAAAATAATCCCCATTGAATTAATTTATAACTCATTTTTACACTTGATATAATTTGAGCAATTATACTACGAAAACAATACACAAAAAATAAATTGAGTAGGTTTGTATTATTTGGAAGTACGAGAGGTGCAACACGATGGAAATGGAGTGTATATAATCAGCTCATAAAATAATTAAGCAGCTTCCACTTTACTAGCCAAAAAGAAAGGTCTTTGAAGTTTAACATGAGACTGTGTGTAAAAATTGAACTACAGTAACACTATTGTTCATAAGATTCCAGCCGCTGTCGTGCTAATATAAGCAGAGGGTCGCCGCATATGATCAGCACAGAAGCGGCAGCATCAAAGCCGGTCGCGGCGGCATTACAACCGCTCACAGGAACAGCAGCGCGCGTTCTCAGTGGCGGCATCACGTTGGCGACCCACTGTCACGTTCACTTGTGCTTGGCAAATTGTAGTTACGTTGTTATTTATTACATGTCTATTTCAAACTTCCAGTGCCGACCTGTTTAAAAACTTAAAATCAAATTAATCTTTGGGAGGGGGACTCCGCCATTTACTGTAGCCATTACGATTTCCCCGCTAACATTTTCAATATCGTCGTACATAACTAAAATTTTTGTCCATTAGCACTGACGTTCAGTGAAATTGTTATTTGATGAAAATTGCATTATTACAGTGCAATCTTATTCGAATGAACAATTTGCTTCTGTCTTTTCTGTTACAATACTGCAAAATAAGTTTTCTGTTTCGGATATTGAACCTCGCTTGTAGGACACTTAACTAAGAAAGTCGTCATGAAACATTTGAAATTTATCGCTGAAAAAGTGTAATAAAGATTAAAAAGACATTTGACTAAACCGTGTAATCGTGTACTAAAACGTGAAAATAGCGCGTCGAAAATGGGTTAACTAGCGATGTACGCAGACGACCGTTGTCAAAACATTCCTCTCGAGAAAGCTTGACGTGACGTGACGCATCGGTGACGGGCAGTGTGAATGTCGCCATTAGAAATAGATTGTGGAATGTTCTGACGCACGGCGAAGCTAATGTTCAAATGTTTGTAAAGCTTATGGGACTTAACTACGGGGTCATCAGTCCATAAACTTACGAACTACTATGAACTACTTACGAACTAGGACGGCACAAATATCCATGCCCGAGGGGGGATTCGAACCCCCGACCGTAGTGGCCGTGCAGACCGTGACTGAAGCGCCTCAGTCCCCTCGGCCACAGCGGCCGGCACGGCGAAGCGATGTTACGGACACTGAATTGGCCTTTAGACAGGAAGCTAAGACTACGTTGCTGCGGATGAATTTAACAGTTATGAGAACACGAAAACTACAATCTGAGTAAGCCACGGCGCAGCGGCCGAGCGCATTGAGGCGCTATGCTACGATGCGCGAGGCCGTTCCCCGACAGGCATGGATGTTTCTGCCGTCTTTAATATTAGCTAGTTCTTAAGTAGTTTGTACGTTTAGGAACTGATGAGCCCGTAGTTAAGTCCCATAAGCTTTACAAATATTTGCCGCCGTCAGACCATATCCTCCGCACCGTTCGGTTCGGTGTTTTTCTCGGTCGTGACGTCATTTTCGCAACAGCTTATTCAGTAGGCTTCTGAGGCCTGCTACCGCGCTAACCCCCCCCCCCCCCTTTTTGAATTTTCGGGAAGTGCACCGACAGCCGCTGAGTTTTCGGGATGGCCGTTCGTTTGTCTCTGTACGCATACGTTATTTGTCCACCTCCGTAGCTCAGCGGTAGCGTCGCTGACTATCACGCAGGAGGCCCGGGGTCGATTCCCGGCAGGGGACTGGGTGTTGTGTGTTGTCCCAGTCATCATTGGCACGTAAGTCGCCCACGCGGCGTCAAATAAGAAGACTTACACCAAGGCGGTCGAACAATCCCGCAAGGAATCTCCCGGCTAAGAAAGTCATACGCTCATTTCATTAGTTGTTATTTTATTGATACTGAGTTGTAGAAAAACATCTGTTCTTATGTAAATAAGACTTTAAAAAGTATTAAGATTGTTTACAAATATTACCGAAATATTTCGTTGAAATTGCTACGGATTAATATATCTAAGTAGCTCTTCTGGATACTCCTACATGCTTTATCTTAAAATACACGTTTTCGAAATCTCTAATGCGCCGTTTCATGTACCCTGCAAACTTTCCTTATACAGAAATGATAATGCGAAATCAAATACGGCTTTACTTCGTTTTCACGTTCAGAATTTTACGTGTGTAGCATGTTGGTGAAGTTCAATTAAATATTGTATCCAAACTGCGATTGTCTGTGTGACGCACTTTTTACTTCACTTTTCGCAAAAAGTATGTATACAGTGCGTCACACGGACAATCAGTTTGGATACAATATTTAATTTTACTCCCCTAACATGCTACTCATGTAAAATTATGTTTTAAGCATCTGCGGATGGACAATCCCGAGACCGGTCGTGACCTATACTTAACGAATTACTCATATATGCATTCATGAGCCTCAGAGCTTACGCTAGCCGCGCGTTTCGCTTCGCAATATCTCCTGATGTAATTGGTTATTACGGTGCAGTCAACGCCATTGTTTACGTGATTTGTCATGTTTTAGATTGCTGATGAAATACTATAAGGCGTCCATTTAAAACCCAAGTTTGTGTTAAACATATGCTTTCGTTTTAGAATGTTTCAAAATATTTACATTCATTGAACCCCTGCCTTACATTGATAACGGTGAAAGTATTTTTATAATAGCTGTTGCGATTTCAGAGATTTTCGGTGAGCAAGATAACTGGGACAACCTGTATAGAGCGTCTCTATGAAAGAAATGAAATTCGAGACAATATTGAAGGAAGTGAAGAGGATCAGATGAAGATGAAACAGGATGTATCATACTGAGAGAAGAATTTAACAGGGCACTGAAGGACGTATGCCGGAACAATGCCAGAGAGAGAGAGAGAGAGAGAGAGAGAGAGAGAGAGAGAGAGAGAGTCATGACTAAGCTACTCCACCTGTTGTGCAAGATGTATGAGATAGGCGAAATAACCTTAGACTTTAAGAAAAATGTAATAATCACCATTCCAAAGAAAGCAGGCGCAAACAGTTGTGAAAATTACAGAATCAACAGTTTAAAAAGTCAGGCATGCAAAATTTGAAGACAAGTTTTCAGAAGAATAGATGTCTGCTGGAAGTTGACCTTGGGGGAAGATGAGTTTGGATTTAGGATAAATACACTAACACGGAAGGCAATAATCACCTTACGACTTTGAGATTAAGGGAAGACAAAACTACATTGACGATACTGACTGGTATCCAATCTTTCAAATTCTGAAGCCAGCGGGGATAAAATGAAGCGAACGGCAAGTGATTCAGAGTCGAAGCGTATGAAAGGGAAGTTTTGGTAAGGAAGTACGTAAGATAGCGTTGTAGTCTTTCTCCCATGTTATTCAATTATTTTTACAATGAGCAAGGGTGAAGGGAAACAAGGGAAAATTCACAGAAGGAATTAAAGTTCAGGGTGAAGAAATAAAAACAATTTTGTTGACGACATTTCAAAAAAAAAGTTCAAATGTTTGTTAAGCTTATGGGACTTAACTACGGGGTCATCAGTCCCTAAACTTACAAACTACTTATGAACTACTTACGAACTAGGACGGCACAAATATCCATGCCCGAGGGGGGATTCGAACCCCCGACCGTAGTGGCCGTGCAAACCGTGACTGGAGCGCCTCAGTCTCCGCGGCAACCGCGGCCGGCGACGACATTTCAATTCTGTCAGAGACAGCGAAGGAACTGGAAGAGCATCTGAATGAAATGGACAGTGCGTTAAAGGAGAGTATAAGTTGAATATTAACAAGAACAAAACAAAGATAATGGAATTTAGTCCCAGAAAATCAGGCGATGTTGAACGATTTAGATTAGGTAACGAAACAAACGTAGATTAGTTTTGTGAATTGGGAAGTAAAATAACATTGTGGTCGCAGTACAGAGGATGAAAAATTCGTAAGAACTCATTGGAATCTTAATGAAATTTTGGACAATGTGTGTGATTTGGTCCAACATAAAAGATAAAGTCTCAGTTAATAACCACAGTATTAGTAAAATATTGCCAGCATTTACTCGCAAATATTTTGTTCATTCAGTTCTAGATTTCCATCACTGATCATTATCAATGCATAAAACGAACATTTAAAACATATCTTTTCGACCTCCTTGTTGCACGTAACCAACTTGGAGGTCGGAAAGATATTTGTTTTAACTGTGTTAAGCAACGAAATGCAGATGTGAATAAACAAAATACTTACGACTTATTGCTGACAATTTTCTACAACTCAAAAGACAGTCCACGATGAAATCAGGGCTAATAAAAACCACAATATTAGTTTTATTGCAGATTAAAGGTTTGAATTAGGTTCGCTAAGTGTTAGGCGTTGATCTTCAAGTGGAAGTCTGGGATAGCGGCAAAGTTCTCGGTGGAAGAGCGAAAGGTCACGTGTACTATACAAGCTGGGACCACAACTTTTTCATTGTGAGTTCTAAGCTAGTCTTCATCGCTTAACCGCGTGCGGAGTCGTCAGAAAAGACACGTGATTTCTGCTTCCACTGTGGTCCTCTTTATCCGGTTGGGTAACTGGAGAGGCAGGGACACGTTAGGCGTCGAAACTCACTGTATTCTGTTTAGGACGCTTCCCTGGCGCTGCAATTTATTTCATATAACATATTTCTTGCAAATTTACGTAAGGCATTGCATTAGGAAAACGGAAAGCAACAGCTGAAAAATCTAAATTCGTTATTTGTATGAGGGGAGGGTCCTTATTTCGGATCAGAATCTTCTTACGCGAGGCCACACCTTTCACCCGACTGCGATACAATTTCTGACATTTGAACGAGAGGCGCGGCGGTGTCTGCACAGTTAGGACGGCACTCGGCGGAGGGCCCTTTACACCAGTCCACTGCTTTATTGCTATCCTGATCACATTCTGCACACAACCTTCAAAACAAGGGAAACGCCACTATCTACGTAACATTTCGTGCTACGTCTGGCGAAGTGCGCCTTATTTCAGAGTTACACACCAGAACCCATACTTACTCGACGGGGAAGTGGCTAGAGGCCATAGAATATGACAGCGGGCATTTGGAAGGCATGACGGCCGTCGTTCAACTGCGCGCACAGGCAGTCAGCATTACTTCTGCAAAAACATCTAACCAATTTCCAACGACATTGCATACATAAAATCTCATTATGCATATTTCGACCTGTTAAAGCTTTACATCAGAGTTTCCCAAACTGTGCTCTGGAAATGTTAAGGATATTTTAATTTCTTTTCAAAATAAATGGGGCAAAAATTTCAATCTGGAAATTTATTTGCGTCTTTGAGCGGAGTGCAGAGAAGTATCGAGTTAAGTAGAGGATAACATTTAGCACCTTCCATGGCTGAGTTTCAGTGTTTCGGTGGACGCGCTGGAGGTGGAAAGTGTCGTGCCGCGTGAGCCTTTACGCGTGAGCCTTTACGTGTGTTTATTGTACGTGTTAGAAATGAATACGATGCAGTGATGTCGCAATCGACGAGAGAAGGAATTTGAGTCGGGTTTTTACATACTGAGGACCACAAATCTTACAGTATTTAAGAAACTGTTGATCAGTGTTTTTCAGGGGTGACAATTTTACTGCGAAAGTATGGCAGGGTTATGTAGAAGCAGACAACATTCTAGGAATAATAACGGTTCAAGTATATTTGTTGCCATTTTTATTTCTTGCCATTGTTGTCAGCTATCTTGGATGAACATTTCATGTGCTGTTTCACGCTTGAATATCAATATCATATTAATTCCACGGAGAGAATTTATCAGTATTTCTCAAACGCTAGTAATTATAAACCACAGTATTTAGCGTGTTTTCAATTTTCAGCACCATCTCGGCCTGATATTTACATCGTGTATTGGTACGAAGCTACCTTTAAGTGTTTTAAACCGAATTTATCAGACGGGATTGGGCTAGCTTATAGATATTTCAACCCACGAGTAACAGTTTTTATATTTTGCTCGTATCTAGAGGGAACTTCATTATAATATGTAGTGCTGCTTTAATAAGTATCTCTACCAGTGGCCCGAAACAACTAATATATAGAAAAAAGTAACGACGGTATCTGAATTATTTTAATAATGATACGAGAAGGCACCGGCGTGGGAGAAAGTCACACTTGCCTGTATAGCTGAAGGTGGGACAGGGGGGGGGGGGGGTTAGTGGCGTCAAGTTCATAGTTATCGCCAATCAGTAAAGCTTGATTTCAGCAAAGTAAAATTATCCTCTGAATATGAGCAGCAAAACTTATACAAAATAATATGTGGTCACCACTTAACTTTCCATTAATCTTGCCCCCTACCCCCGCACCTCTGAAATATATGCTACATTCGCCACTGTATGTACGCAACGATTTAGGTAGGAAGCTCCAATATCTCCACCTAACAATGTAGTACGTCTTTACCCTGTAAAAAAACTAATCGTTTCAGTATTTGTTCCATCTGTTACAGCAATACAAACTGCAGAGGAAGACCAACTTTTTCAACTCCCCACAGAATAATACTTTTTTTTTTTGCATCTTCAATTTACAATGTCTTAAGGTTAGACAGCATTCTCATTAACAGCCGACCAAATCGGTATCACAGTTACATACCTAAAACAAGTAATAACATAGAATACAAATTCTGTTAAAAGCGGTTAACTAAAGTTCTCCATCAAATGCAAGAAAGTGGAAACAACGTTTGCGAACTATAAGTACAATGCAAACCATAGGGGTACTTAACAACGCATTTTAATTTAACAATTTACACACACATCCGCAGGAACGAATGTAATTGAGCCCACAAAGCATTTTGTGACGAAAGCATCAACTATTTTACATAGAAAATGTCTTATTTAATGCGTACCTGTCGATACAAAAGTACGGCGGACAGTGAGCAATGTATCCACAACAGCATTCCATGCGTGGGATGCGCAGAAAAAAATAGTAATCTGCATATCAGTGCTATGAACCAAGCTTTGTTTCACGCCAGGTGGGGTTTGACATGTGATGAGGCGCAGTTATTTCCACTTACTAATTTCAAATCGATAGAAAATGCAATTTTTGCCTTGTGCAAATAATTTTTTAGTCAAAACCTCCGTGATAGCCCCAAAAACCTGTGTTCTCACCACGGAATCAAAAGCATAGCTACATGAAAAATACTGGCATCTTATACTTTGAATCTGGAATAACGATTTCCGAGCTATTTTTTTTTTTTTTTTTTTTTTTTTTTTTTTTTTTTTGTATTCAAAGTTGGCTTCCAACTGGTCCAGGAATGTGTATAAACGCTCAGAGTACGGCGCTGCTTCGGCAACGATCACATAACAAAAGACGTTAGGCCGGTCATTGCTGCTACAGTGCCAGCTTTTAAGTGACTGTGGACGTGTTACAGTCCGCTTGCGAGAGATGGCACACATCACGGCCACGGTAGCAATGAGATGGGGACTGTCCAATACGATAGTGTCAGTAGTGTAGCGCGAATATCGGGAATCCTGCGAAAAATCTATGACGTCGCTGCGGCGGTAGAAATAGCCTGGAGGAGCTGGACCGACACATCTGAATCGAACAGTTAAAAGTAACACGTGGGGAGCCGTTCCGTAAGCGGCTGCCGATTTCAATACTGGGACACTGACTTGTCAGTGTGCAAGCCATCCGACTAAAGACCGTCGACAGGAGCTTTCAGAGCCGAAAGCCCAGTGACTGCGCGACAAAGCTTGACGCCAATACTGCACGGTCGAGCAGTTCATGTTGCAGCAACAGTATGAATGACTGAGCTGGCCTTGTAACATCGGCTAATGTGGCGTTGCCACACAGCTACTGCGAACGGCTGAAACCAAGGACTTGCAGCTCTACTGTATGAACATATGACGGCATCCTCTCGAGTAAAATATTCCGGAGGTAAAATAATCCCCCAATTTGGATCTACAGGCGGGGACTACTCAGGAAGATGTGATCATCAGGAAAGACAACACTGCCATTCTACGGATCGGGTCGTGGAATGTTAGATCCCTTAATCGGGTATGGATGCTAGAAAATTTCGAAAGGGGACTGGACAGGCTGAAGTTAGATATAGTGGGGATTAGTGAAGTACAGAGGGAAGAGGAACAGGATTTCTGGTCAGGCGAGTACAGGATTATAAATACAAAATCAGTTGTGGGTATTACGGGAGTAGGTCTGACAAACTAGGAATGCGGGTAAACTATGAGCAGCGCAGTGATCGCATAATCGTAGTCAAGATAGAAAGGAATCCAACATCGACCATATTTGTACAGGTTATTTGCCCACTAGCTCTGCCGATGATGTCTAAGAAATGTATGAGGAGGTAAAGAAAGTTATTCATGCAATTATGGAAGACGAATTCGGTAGTAGGAAAAGGAAAAGTAGTAGGTGAATATGGACTGTATAAAAGGAATAAAAGAGGAGATCACTAGGTATAATTTTGCACGGAACATAATAAACACTTTGGTTTACGAATCATGAAAGAAGTTAGTATATGTGGAAGAGACCAGGAGACACCGAAAGGTACCAGATAGATTTTACAATAGTAAAACAGATTTCGGAACCAGGTTTTAAACTGTAAGACGTATCCAGGGGCAGATATACACTAACCATAACTTGTTTGCCGTGAACTGTAGACAAACTCAAAAACAAAATTTTAAACATGGCTGCAATTCAGCAACGGTGGAACACGATCCAAGAGTCAACAGTTTCAGCCGACCAGTTGCATAAAATGGTTTACATCTATAAACCTTTACCCAGGTTTCGGCAAAATTAATTTTGCCTTCTTCAGAAGGATACCTAATGAAAACGTGACACACAAATATGAAAAATAGTAAAATACAAGTGTTTCTAACATAAGAAATTAAAATTACAGCATAGGTGAAATTGTACTTACAATAAAGCTCACATTAAAAAAGTTGTTTAAATGTGGCTGACTCCATGTCAATAGATTAAAATTTTAAAATTTAAAAACAATGTCACATAAAATTTTGGAGCATGTCCACATATCACAACACCAGAAAAATATAAACCGTTCCCTCCCACCGTGTGCGTGCTGTTTGTAGTTTGTGGTGCATGCACTATATCTGGCCACTGAATATTTTCTAACTTTTCTTTAATTTTTGCGTGTTCGCGCGTATATATATTCTGCCACCCACATAGCTCGGCTTCAAACTTCTTTGCATCTTATTTCCCATTTTATTTTATGATTCCTTCAGTACCATATTACACATAGTTCCTGCTTGTCAAATTCATTGGCGTCCGCGACTGCGCGCACGCCCATCAGCCCTCTTGGCGCCACCTAGTGCGGGCGCACGTCACTAGGGCTCTATCACCTTTGCCAGTACGCAGTGCTCACTCGACATGTGTGGACATGCTCCAAAATTTTATAATGCGACATTGTTTTTAAATTTTAAAATTTTAATCTATTGACATGTAGTCAGCCACATTTTAACAACTTTTTAATGTGAGCTTTATTGTAAGTACAATTTCACCTATGCTGTAATTTTAATTTCTTATGTTAGAAACACTTTTATTTTACTATTTTTCATATTTGTGTGTCACGTTTTCATTAGGTATCCTTCTGAAGAAGGCAAAATTAATTTTGCCGAAACTTGGGTAAAGGTTTATAGATGTAAACCATTTTATGCAACTGGTCGGCTGAACCAGTGTTGAAACTGAAAAAACATCAAAAACGTAGGATAAGGAGATGGGACCTGGATAAATTCAAGGAACCTCAAGTTCTTGACAGTTTCACAGAGAGCTTTCCGCAACAATTGACAGAAACCGGGGGAAAATAAAACAGAGGAGGAATGGGTACCACAGAATAGTGAAGGCAGATGAGAACAAAATAGAAAGGCAAGACCTACAAAAAATCCTTGTATGTCACAGAAAATACTAAATTTAACTGATGAGAGGAAATATAAAAATGCAGTAAATGAAACAGGCAAAATGGAGTACAGACGACTAAAATGAGTTACAGAAACTACAAAATAGCTGACCAGGAGTGGCTAGAAGGCGAATGCAGTCTATAGAAGAATGTATAAATAGGGAAAAATAAACATTTGGAGACATGAAAAGCAGCTGTATGAATATAAAGAAATCAGATGGAAAACCAGTTCTCAGCAAAGAAGGGAAAGCCAAAAGATGGAAAGAGTATTTAGAGGGGCTCTATAATGTTATTGAACTTAGGGAAAATACTGTATGAAGGGAAGATGATGTAGATGAAGAATTAGGAGATACTATACTGAGATGAATTTGACAGCACTGAAAGACGTAAGACGAAACAAGGCCCCTTGAGTGGACGACATTCCCTCAGAACTACTGAAGTCTCTGGGAGACCAAGCTATGACAGAACTATTTCACCTGATGTGTAAGATGCACAAGACAGGGGAAATACCATCAGATTTTAACAAAACTGTAATAATCCCCATTTCAAAGAAAGTAGGTGCAGACAGGTGTCAAAATTAAAGAACCATCAGTTTAATAAGTCATGGTTGCAAAATTTCAACAGGAATTATTTACAGAAGGATGGAAAAGCTGGTAGATGCCGACCTTGGGGAGGGCCAGTTTGGATTCAGGAGAAATGTAGGAATACGTGAGGCAATCCTAAGTTTACGGTTTATTGAAGATGGATTAAGGAAAGACAAATCTCCATTTCTAGCTTGTGTAGATTTGGAGAAAGCTTTTGACAATGTTGACTGTAATACAATCTTTCAGATCTTGAAATCAACGGGGGTGAAATACAGGGAGAGTTATTTACAACTTGTACAAAAACCAGGCAGCGGTTGTCAAGAGTAGAAGGGCATGAAAGGGATGCAGTGGTTGGGAAGGGAGTAAGACAGGGTTGTAGCCTTTCTCCAATGTTATTGAATTTGTGCATTGAGCAAGCTATAAAGGAAAGCAAGGAGAAATTTGGAGAAGAAATTAAAGCTCAGGGCGAAGAATTTAAAACCTTGCGTTTTGCTGATGACATAGTAATTCTGTGAGAGACAGCAAAGGATCTGGAGGAGCAACTGAACGGAATGGACAGTGTGTCGAAAGGAGCATATAAGATGAACATTAACAATAGCAAAACAAGGGTTATGGAATGCAGTCTAAGAAAGTCAGGCTGAAGGAATTAGATTAGGTAACGAAACAAAGGAGGTAGATGAATTTTGTTACTTGGGCAGTAAAATAAATAATGGTCGCAGTACAGAGGATATAAAATGGAGAATGGCAATGGGTAGAAAAGTGTTCTTGAAAAAAAATTGTTAATATCGAATATTAAGCCTAAGGAAGTCCTGTCTGAAGACATTTGTGTGGAGTGTTTTATTGTATGGGAGTGAAACATGGACGATAAACAGTGCGGACAGGAAGAGGATAGAGGGTTTTGAAATGTGGTGCTACGGAAGAATGCTGAAGATTAGGTGGGTGGATCGCATAACGAATTAGGAGGTACTGAACAGAATTGGGGAGGAAAGGAATTTCTGGCATACCTTGACTAAAAGAATGGATAGATTGGTAGGGCACATTCTTAGACATCAAGGAATTGTGAACTTTGCGTTGGAGGGAAGAGTGTGGGGTAAAAATCGCAGAGGGAGACCAAGAGATGAATACAGTAAGCAGTTTGAAATGTAGATTGCCGTTCTTATGAGGAGGCGATGAGGCTTGCTGAGGATAGAGTAGGGTGGAGAGGTGCGTGATACCAGTGTCCGGACTGCAGAGCACAGCAACATTGCGGCTGGTCGTGTAGGACTCGCGCAGTGTCGTCACGGGGCTGTTTGAGCTGTCGGCCGCTCGCCTGCGCCCTTCCCGTGCAGTGTGCGTTCCGGCGGACCGTGGCAGCAGCAGCAGCAGCAGCACGAGGCTGCCCCCAGCTCGCCGCCACCGCCGCAGTTTCCGTTTGCCGGTGTGCGGGACTTTGGAAAGGCGCCGGCTCGCAAACAGGCCTTGCCTTCCCTTGCCTCCCAGGCAACATTGCAACAGCCGGCGACAAACACCGCCGCTTGCGGCATCCCGGAGTTTCCTGCCGGCCGCGACACTCGTGGCGACACCTCAAAGTCCCGTATTCTGCTGCACGTTCTGCAAATAGCGTGTTTGCGGCCTTTTGCAGACCAAATGTACTGCATCAATTTATTTTCTACTAGCTGAACCCCCGCTGCTTCGCATGCGAAGGCTGGTTGATGTGCACCAGTTGTTCCTTTTTAATCCTGATGAAGAATCCGTATCTTAAGTTTCGTAGTTATAACTTAAATTCGAGTTAACAGCACCATATTTTTGAAAATCAATTTTTCCATCTCGTATTTCACCCCCTTATTGGTCGAATTTCCAAAAATACCGAAACACGTGTCTTAAATTCGAACGCCGAATCCAAATCCGGAACTTGGAAATTTTAACTTCAAAATTGCCTAAATAGCAATAGATTTTCGAAAAACACCCTCTCTTCAATTCAACCCCCTTGATGGTTGAATTTCCAAAAATATCGGAACACGTATTTTTTAAAGTCTAACCAACTAAACAAATAATTTTTGCAGCTCTAGCTTCAATATTGTATGAATAGCAACGTTTTCAAGAAGAATTTTTGATCCCCTATTTAACCCACTTGTTGAATTTCCAAAAATATTAAAAATTATGGATTTTTAATCGTGACCAAGATTCCATATCCGAAGTTTCGTAGTTGTAGCTTAAAATTTGAGTTAACAGCAACATATTTTTGAAAATCAATTTCTTGGGTCACCTATTTTACCCTCTTATTTGTCGAATTTCAAAAAATGCCGAAACACGTGTCTTAAATTCGAACCTTGAAATAAAGTCCGAAATTTTGTAGTTCTAGTTTCAAAATTGCCTAAATAGCTACGTATTTTCAAAAACGTTTCATCCCCTATTTCATCCCCTTGCGGACAGAATATCGACAAATCGCTTCTTAAATGACGCCTACAGAGTAAGGAACGCCCTCCACAAATTTCAAGTTTCTATCTTCAATGGTTTTGGCTGGGCGATGATGAGTCAATCAATCGGGACACTTCCTTTTATTTAGAGAGATTACGCGAGTATATTGTTTCGAAGTTTGGAGAGTCAGGTGCCCCCCCCCCCCCCCCCCCCGCTCTGTTTGAGATTTAACCGTCGCAATACCGACGTGTTTTTCGTAACGCTGACTACTACGCAGGATGGGGTACTTTATGCCCAACCTGAAAGAATTCTAGGAAACAAATATTAATCGTCGTAGAGTTATCTTAATACGTGTTAAAGGCTACTAATACGTCGTAGTACACATTCTTTAAGTAAATCATTCGATTGCAAAGGTGAACAGTTCGCCGTACACCCACGAAGGTTTCTGACCCAAAAACAAAAACACACGATACATAGAGCTCAGGAGATATGACGTAATAAGTAATTAGAGGCCACCGTATGAGAAAACCCAGATTTACACGTCAATTATTCGAAAATTGAAGTAGTTAGGGACCTGCAAAGTTTGTAAATCCTGGTGTTTATGAGGCGTTTTGTAACTGACTCCCCTGCCGCCGCCCCCCACCCCACCACACACGCACACACACGAAATCATGAAAAGAAGTACAATTCAAATGTTCAAATGTTTTAATAGCTTATGGGACTTAACTACGGGGGTCATCAGATGAAAAGAAGTCTACCGCTCACAACGAAGATGCCTCTGCATCAGGCATCATCTTGTGATGTTTAACTTTACCACTTTTCACTGTCTTCGCAACATATTCTGCATATAGTATCGACACGTATCACTAAATGTACCATCAAATGTATATCTCTGTACGAACACATACTTCATGTCATATCCAATGTTTGTCCTTTATGCACGGCCATACCGTACATCCGACTGCGATGAAAGTTGGTCAGCTCATTTCTTGCACTCCTTGCAAAGCTTACAGGCATACTAGAATTAACTTCGTATGGTGCATGGCGGAGGGTGCTTTATATTTTGCAAATTCGTTTCTTACGCCTTCACGCTGAAATGCCTTGACGGATATGAAATTTGAAACAGAGCTAGCTTATACCCTGATTAATACATGAGATACCTTTAGGAAGCCACCGTACGCTGCATGGCGGGAGTACCTTACAGTGGGTAAAAACGTTTGTTACTCTCCACGCTTAAACTGCTGGACTGAATTGAATGAAATGTGGAATGCATATAACTTATACCCCGAGTTAATACAAAGGCTACCTTTCGTAAGACTCGGTAGCTGCATGGCGGAGAGTCCGTTACAACACACATCGTAATTGTTTGAGTGGTCACCGTGAAAGTCAACGACGACACACTTTGTGCAAAGCCTTTTTATTTCGTCATTGTGGCGTGCTGCAGCAATGCTAATTTCTTGAATACTGTCTGTTGCAAAATTTCTATTCGTATACGAAGCGTGTCGCCCCATTACGGAATGGTCAGATATCTAACAACGCACAAAGAAACTAGTACAAACAATTCCCTAATTCAGACGGCAAGAGGGGTATTCAAAATACGTTTCCGTGAACATCTATTAAAAAATAGGCAGATAAAGAAATATTTTCCTTTTGACAAACATTTAAAGGCTTCTGCGCATCAAACTCCCACTCTTGAGTATTTACATTTTTTGCGTTACTAGTCTCTGCAGATCATAGACAAACGCACACCGACGTATTACCGACAAATACTGCGACATTTACACGTATTATTTCCTCGCAGCTGACACAAACAAGGTTTTTATCGTACGAGACGACTGCAGTTGTTATAACAAGCATGATGAAAATATAGGTAGCGATAAACTTTTACATATACACACAGTCGGATGAGCGCTAAATACTCTAAGTGCTTATTGCATGATCATTTTATACGAAGAACGCGTGTTACACCGGTCTTCTTACACAACCGAAGTAATGCCATTCGTCTTAGATCCTCCTCCAAACAAGTAACGACTATATGTATAATGTATACGCAAGGAAGATAAAGTTTAGATCAGCGCTCCATCTAAGCTGGTTCCTGCATCGCGAAAATTGCACAGAGATACGAAGAAAAAATAATAAATAAAAATAATCAGACCTGCTTCTATCCCTTTTTAAGGTAAATAGACCCGTAATATTGTAGCTGGAGAACTATTTAAACCCAAATACATCACGAGGTTGCACGTCTCCTACAACTAACCAAGTCTATGTTTAAGAGGAAATCACGACGATAGATCAGACATTTATACACCACACATACAAGTACAACGTACAAGAGCTTGATGTATCTTACCATTCGAACCTTTGAATGTTAGATCAGGGTATAGAGGAACTACATCTACATGGGATACTCTGCAAATCACATTTAAGTGCCTGGCAGAGGGTTCATCGAACCACAATTATACTATTTATCTCCCATTCCATTCTCGAATAGCGCGCGGGAAGAAAGTACACCTGAATCTCTGTTCGAGCTCTGATTTCTCGTATTTTATTCAGATGATCATTTCTACCTATGTAAGTGGGAGTCAACAATATATTTTCGCATTCGGAGGAGAATGTTGGCGATTGTAGTTTCGCAAGTAGCCCACGCCGCAGCGATAAGCGCCGTTGTTGTAATGATTCCCATCCCAGATCCTGTATCATTTTCGTAACGCTGTCTCCCCTGTATCGTGTCAATACGAAACGAGCTGCCCTTCTTTGGACTCTTTCGATGTCCTCCGTCAGACCCACCTGATAAGGATCCCACACTGGGCTGCAATACTCCAAATATGGACTGACAAGCGTAGTGTATGCAGTTTCTTTAGTAGTTCTGTTGCATCTTTTAAGGGTTCGGCCAATAAAACGCAGTCTCTGGTTCGCCTTTCCTACGATATTATCTACGTGTTCTTTCCAGTTTAGGTCTGAAGTAATAGTAATGCCTAGGTATTTTGTGGACTTTACGGCCTTCACGTTTGATTGATTTATGTTGTAAACAAAGTTTTACGGATTTCTTTTCGTACTCATGTGGACGACTTCACGCTTATCATTGTTTAGTGTCAATTGCCAATTTTTACACCATACTGATATCTTATTCAGATTGTTCTGCAGTTGGTTTTGATCTTCAGATGATTTTACTAGACGATAAATGACGGCGTCATCTGCAAACGACCTAAGAGAGCTACTTAGATTTTCCCCTAAATCGTTTATGTAAACAAGGAATAGCAGAGGACCAATAACACTACCCTGTGGAACGCCCGATATCACCTCTGTTTTAGTCGATGCCTTACCATCGATTACTGCGAACTGTGTCCTCTCTGACCAGAAATCCCCTATCCAATCGCAAATTTCGGGCGATATACTATAACCACGCAATTTGATTAAAAGCCGTTTGTGAGGTATGGTGTCAAAAGCTTTCTGGAAATCAAGAAATACGGAATCGATTTGCGAGCCTTTGTCGATAGCACCCATCACTTCGTGTGAATAAAGATCTAGTTGTGTTTCGCATGAACGATATTTTCTGAATCCGTGTTGACCTTGGGTCAATAGATCGTTCTGTTTGAGATAATTCATAATATTTGAATACAGGATATGTTCCAAAACCCTGCTGCAAATTGACGTCAATGAAATAGGGCTGTAGTTTAGTGGGTTACTCCTACTGCCTTTCTTGAATATAGATCCTTCTATGAGAGAGCGGTTGTATATGATTTAAGTAAGGAGCTATCGCTTCAGCATAAGACAAATCTAATGGGTATACAATCCGGACCAGAAGACTTGTTCTTGTTAAGTGATTTTAGTTGCTGCACTACTCCGATGATATCTACTACGTTTCTCATTACGGCATCTGTTCGTAATTCGAAATCTGGAATATTGGTTTCGTCTTCTTTGGTGAATGAGTTTCTGAAAGCTAAGATTAGTAACTCTGCTTTAGTAGCGCTGTCATCGGCAGGATCGCCATTACTATCACGTAATGAAGGTATTGTTTGTTATTTGCCCCGAGTATATTTAACATATGACCAAAATCTCTCTGGGTTTTCAGTCAAATTTCGAGAAAGTTTCGTTGTGATAAATATTGCAGGCATCTCGCATTGAAATCCTCGCTAAATTTCGAGCTTCTGAGTACGATCGCAAATCCTGGGGATTTTGTGTTTGTTTAAATTTAGTATGCCTTTTCCTTTGCTTTTGCAACAGTGTCCTGACCTGTTTTGTGTACCAAGGGGATCACCACCTATTTTTATTACTTTATTTGGTATAAAACTGTCAATTGCTGTCGATACCACTTCTTTGAATTTGAGCCACATCTGATATACACCTACGTTTAGTGTTAGAAACGAGTGGAAGCTGTCTTTCAAGAAGCCATGTATTTTGTTTCTATCTGCTTTCCTGAACAAATATATTTTGCGCTTATTTTTGGTAACTTTGGGACTTTCGATATTCAATTTCGCTACGACAGCTCTGTGTTCACTAATACCTGTATCCGTTTTGATGCTCGTTATGAGCTCAGGATTATTTGTTGCTAAGAGATCAAGTGTGTTTTCACATCCATTTACAATTCTAGTTGGCTCATGAATTAATTGTTCGAAGTAATTCTCAGAGAATGCGTTGAGTACAATTTCGGACGATGTTTTATGTCTACCTGCTGATTTGGATAAAACAGATGATAGAATATTGATGCCCCTAGTTAGGGTCAGGACTATACTAACCGCAGAATCCAACAATCATCGACCGTGTTTTCCAGATAGAAGACGATGCAGACCTTAACCGACCACACAGCATACCTCTGAGAACCCGGTAAAAACACAATGGAGACACAGAACACTCGCTTCGTTACTCAACTTATTACATATATCGTATACAGGAACAAGCATTACAGAATATATCCATAGTAACAACAGTCTACATTAACCATCCAGACAGATTTATTTTAAACTTTTAGTTAATCGTATGTTCGCCTACAGACGCATCAGCGCACATCGATAACACTGCAGAAGCAGTATAAGGTATCTGCAGACATCAGACAACTCGCAAGAGTCAACTACACCCACCACCGAAGGGTGAAGTGACTCAATAGAAGAATATTCCTAGATTGCTTATAGTCGCAACCAAAAACGTGAAACTGTGCAGAGGCACGAAAAACTTTAAGTGCAACAGATAGAGCTCTATGTCGATTTTAGGGTAAATAAAGCTACCGATCACAAAATTCACATCAGAAACAACGGATAATGTCTTAGTATGAGTCCGACTAGTTCTCCAAATTATGCTTTTGGGTGATATTTCTAGGAGAAAGACCAAATAAACCACATATGAGCGAGAGGTACAACATCTTTCAATACTAGTTGTCTTTAGATCAGACAATTAGATCGCACACAACACATCATACACCCCAACTCACAGATCCGAGCGTCTAAGGCGCTAGTTTTAAGATCTAGAACCCAGAAAGGGAACTTGGGTTCGACTCATGCATTCGACAAAACTTTTAGCTGAAACGTGGTGGTGACAAGCCCCAAAGCGCGGCAGCGAAGAGAGAGACCCGCGCTAGGCCCGGCGTAGTGGTGCAACAGGAATCATCTTCGGAAATGCTAAGCATGCTCCCAGACACCGACACGTGCGCTCTGATGCTCGGAAGGTAGTGGAAAGGTAGTTGCTGCTTTATCAGGGTAGCGATTTCCGATGTTTCACAATTTGTGCCTTTTCCGTCGAAAATTTTTCATGTTACAAATAATCATTTAAACGGTACTTACGAGCAGCATTCCAGATGCTGCTGGAGGGACGAGGTCCTCACCCTGCTGGCTCTAGGACCAGACTGACCGAGACTCCCACTAATTTCGTAGTCGTGGGTGGGAAAGGAGGGGATGGGATCAAGTGGTCTTAGCGTCTGGTAATCAGTCCAAGTCCGGAGGACGTATGGACGGTTCCAATGCAAACAAAATTCAATAAAATCACCCTGGAACCTCTTCTGGTGGTTGGAGGGCGTTGGTGTGGGGGCAGTACAAGGAGCTATAATGTTCGTAGAAAAAATAATCAGACGAGTTTCGATAGAAAAAATTGGAATGTAATAAAATAATCGTGGTGACCGGGGATCACTGGTGCACTGTGCTCCGCAACGCGCGGGGCACGGCGTTTTCATTCCGGCCACCTCCAGCATGAACGCCGGTAGACTGCGCACGCACCGCGGCGTGCACCATAACTGCACTATTTTAGTGTTTTCGCGTATGTATGTGAGTATACAGTCATCCGGAGGCAGGACTACCTGCCAGGGTGGCGACAGCCAGACGGGAGCCTTGAGGTCGTGTCTCCACCAGCCAGAGGAGCAGAGGCTCTGCTGTATGCACTGGCCTCATGCTGCTGTGCTTTCATTGGTTAATGGTCACGTCATCTCATGGTGGGGGAACATTTGGAAGGCTCAGTGGCAGTTGGGATGCGGAAGAGTGACCACATTCAATTGTAAATGTATAATTACAAAGAAAATTAAAGTATGACTGCAATTACAGTACAGAGTAGTTGCAAGCTAAAAAATGTACTCTAATTTGCATAATTAATTTGATATCAATTTATGGCCCTCAGGTCAAAGGTCACTGCACTGAAATCTACTTTACGCCACTACTACTAAATATCATGGAGCATATTGCTCTCCTCTGTTTCTCTCCCTACGTTCCTTCTGCGGCGTGGCCATGGACGGGAATGATTAGGAGTCAATCTCAGCATTAAATTCTGCCTTTCCTATCTTAGAGAAAGCGGTTGTACGTCCGCCAACTTAGCACACCTCGAGATTGAGGTATTTCTTAGAGGTTTTTACTGTCCTCGCGACCTGTGCGATTAAGCCAAGATTCCTGGGGAGGGTTTGCTTACTGGGAACCCATTTATTTACATATCTGGGTCTCCATTGTTAGTCTTTTGAGCGCATTTGGGCACAGTCTTCGTCCTTTTGTCATTCTTGTTATTTGGACGAACCTTTTTTCGGCTCTTACCGGGTTTTCTTACTGCATCAGTATGGCAAGAGGTACCCGGACTCTTCTGTACTGCTCTGGTGTTAGTTTCATCAAGTATCACTGTCTATGGTTAATGCTACAATATCTCCACTGATGTCATTATTATTCTCTCTGTATATCCTGTAACTGCAGTTTACGTTTTATTGAAATCACCCTCTATCACAGAATAGGCATAGCATTATTCCCATGGGTTATTAAAATCTTGGCACCTAACTCGGCATTCGTTTTTTGCTAAATATTGTGATATAGGCGCGGTTATGGCCGTGCGGTCTGGAGCTTCCGTTGCCGATCGCGCGGCCGCTCGCGTCCGAGGTTCGAGTCCTCCGTCGGGCGATGTGGGTTCGTTAGGATTACAGGCATTTTGACGTCTCGAATCTTACACAATGAAAAATTTATCAAGACTTGTCAGGCTATTAGGCCAGTCTCTCCAGCCGATTTCCGTCATTTTAAGGGAAAGGCATTGGTTTACAGATTTGTCACGAAGTATAAGAATTCACGTAACACTCCCCTTAATTTCTTCTCAAACACGATACTCTTCTGTCGTTCCTGTGAATATTTTAATCTGTTTGTTTTAAGATATGTTCAGTTCTAATTAAGGTACGCAGTTCCTTTTGGCCTAAGAAAGCTCAGTGGATCTAATCCACATTTGCACTTTTAAAAATTTGCATTGATTGATTCCGAAGTGAACATTCAGCATCAATTTTTTCCTAACATGTTTTGTCATTCCACTAACGGCGCGAAGTGTTCGTACAGATTGTGCCAGTAGTTTCTTAAAAACAATTTGAATTCTGTAATATAGACATTCTTTGTTTTTACTACTTTTGTTTGTTCTAACTGGGCGAATCTCGCCATACTGATTTTGCAACCAAGACAGTCTTTCATTGAAGAAATTACATTTATTTACGAAAAGGCAAGTGATTAGCTGTTTATTCAGGAACAAACTTCTCGCACAGGTGTATCAGAACTAGTGCTGTGGAAGTTAGCGCCGTTGTTGTTGTTGTTGTTGTTGTTGTTGTTGTTCTGCAGCTCTCGCCACTATCCTGTCCTGCGCAAGCCTCTTCAACTGAATAACAGCAGCAGCCTACATTCTTTTCACCTGCTTGCTGTATTCCTCTCTAACGAGTTTTGCCTCCCCCCCCCCCCCCCACACACACACACACTTCGCTCTAATGCTAAATTTACCATTCTTTATGTTTAAGAATCTGTCCCACAAATCTATCCATTCTCTTAGTCATAATATGCCAGAAATTTCTCCTGTTCAGTAGCACCTTATTAAGTGATCTATCCATATAATCATAATTCGCCTGTAGCACCACATTTCAAAAGCTATCATTCTGTCTGAATTCCTTATCGTCCACGTTTCGCTCCCGTACGATGCCAAACTCCAGACAAATGCTCTCAGAAATGTCTTCCCAAAATTTAAATTAGAATGTTCAAATTTTTGTAAATATATGGGACTTAATTTTGGTCATCAGTCCATAGGCTCGCAAACTACTTATGCTAACGACAACACATAACCAGGCCCTAAGGACGACTCTAACCTCCGACGGCGAGGAGCGGCGCGCTGCACACTCCACCGCAGCGCTTACTTCAGTGTGTATGACAACTAATCTCGCTTCTGCAGAAATGCTTTTCTTTGCAGAACCATTCTGCATTTTGTATCTTCTTTAATTGACACATCGCAAGTTATTTTACTACCGAATAAGAACTTGTCTGCTAATTTTATCATCACATTGCCTAATTTAATTCCTTCAGCCTCGCCTGATTTTCTGGCGCTTAATTCCGTTACCGTTGTTTTGCGGCTGTTAATGTTCATCTTATGCTCTCCTTTCAACACACTGTCCATTCCGTTCAGTTGCTCTTTGCTATCTTTGACAATTACAATGTCATCGGCAAAGCGCAAAGTTTAATTTCATCTCCACATTTATCTTTGCATTCCTTCACAGCAGTGTACAGATTGAAAGGCATTGGGGGAAGGCTACAGCCCTGTCTTACTCCCTTCCCACCTAGTGCCTCCCTTTGATGCCCATCGACTTACCGTCTTGTTTGTGTACAACACTTCGTTCCCTATATTGAACTTTTGCCATCTTCAGAATTCGTAGTTTATTACAGTCAACATTATCAAAAGCCTTTTGCAATTTAGAAAGAGCAGGCATTGCATATAGAGGAAAGCGACTGTTTCAATTTGATTTTACAAAACAGCCCCAAGTCACTACAATTATTTATTGAATTTTACAAGTTTCATTCTATGAACAAGGGCATTCTCTTAATGTACACTGTAAAAAATATTTATACAACAAATTTTACGTTAATTTTACATCAAAGATGAATTACATTTTTAATTTGTATAGTTACATTTGATCATAATACCTATTGATATATATAACATTTCAGTAGTTTTGATTAATACCCTGACACATACCAGAAAATAATTTATTACTACCGGTACGTTGACAGTATACTATAATTTCAAGGAACCATGCAGGAATTAAATGAAGGAACTTAAACGCACCCGAAAATTAAATCCACAGTCTTACATGACACAATAGCATCAATTTTCTTGATTTGTCAGTTAATATATCAACTGCAAGGCATTTTTTAAAATTTACAGAAAACCTACATATTCAGGTATAATTATTAGGAATGATTATCATCCAGCCCAACACAAGAAGGCTTATTTTTATTCAGCTATACACACAATGTTACGACTGCCACTGAATGATGACGCAAGAGCTCTTTATTTGCAAAAAATTGCAATAAGGAACAATTAAAAACTACGTGTGGACTTGCAATTATACTACGCTGTACAAAAAATCTAAAATAAAAAATTAAATGGCAAGACTTAGTATAGACAGCAAAAACAAAATATGAAGTATATTACATAGACTTACGCTAGGTCCTATCAGGGATCGTATTGCCAGATATTTCCCCAAACAAGGTGAGAGTTGCTTTTCGAACTGACTTCTCTTAGTCACAAACTTAAAAACAAAGAAAATTTACAGAAGGATAAGTATAGTAATTCGGGAGTATATAAATTAGTGTCAAAATTGTCAGAACACATACATTGGCCAAATAAGAAGAGCGTTTAATATACGTTATATGGAACACTGCAATTGAAATTCAAACCATTGAGCACGGGGTGAGCACTTGCTAACAACTTGGTACACAGTGGGTAATATTCAAGACAGTTAAGGTTATCCATACGGCAAATAAAGGCACTTTCTAAGATATTTTAGAACAATTGGAAATTCTTAGAGAGAAATACTCAGAATTTATTAAAAAACGAATTTCATTTAAATTGATTCTTTCAACTATTTGACGAAGTTCTGTAATCTTACAACTAATAAGACGCTAACCTGCCGTATTACCCTAACACAGTTCTTTGTATTACACTGGAACACTTCTATAAATATTTTATGTTTGTAGGAATATATTTTTGGATTTATTTGAATGGATTATAAATAATAGAAATGTTTTATAAAAAAATTGTACACACGTCCATAAAGCGGAGATAGGAAAGTAAATTGCATTATACTTCCACAGGTACCGTGTACCGTCGATACCATGGATGTTACAAATGCTAAGAAATTATATCTTTGACGCTGTCAATATCAGCTGTCCAGCTGCCATACTACAGCTATTGCAAATTATTACACTGAAATATGATTATATAAATGACAGCTATCAATTATCAGACGTAAGTCTCCAAATTAGAAATGTAATTTGTCATTGATGTAATATTAACGTAAAATTTGTGTTACGTGAACGTACATTTTTTACAGTGTACATTCTGACGATGCTCTGTTCATAGAGTGAAACCGGTAAAATTCAATAAATAATTGTAGCGACTTGTGGCTGTTTTATAAAATCAAATTTAGCTTTCTGCAAATCTCCGAAAGTTAAACTGTAGTCTTTCCTTTCCTTAACCTATCTTCTAGGATAAGTCGTAATGCGAGCATTGCCCCCTTGCAAGTACCTACATTTCTCCTACTTCCAAACTGATCTTCCCCGAGGTCAGATTCCACCAGTTTTTTTCACTTGCCTGTAAATACTTCGTGTTAGTATTTTGCGAACATGACGTATTAAACTGATTTTTCACACTTGTCTGCACATTTTTTTTTTTAAATTGAATTTGCTTTGTTCTTCTTCAAGGCCCGTTTCAAATGTTCAAATGTTTGTATAGTCTATGGGACTTAACTATGTGGTCATCAGTCCCTAAACCTACAAACTACTTATGAACTACTTACGAACTACTTACGAACTAGGACGGCACAAATATCCATGCCCGAGGGGGAATTCGAACCCCCGACCGTAGTGGCCGTGCAGACCGTGACTGGAGCGCAAGGCCCGTTTCAAACTACAGCCAATAGGAGAGAGAGCGTTGTGTGTATGCTGCGTAGCCGATCCGCTAACTAGACACTTCATTCCGTCTCGTCGCGTGTTCTGCGTCTTGCCTTTTTATGCAAACCGCAAATTAGTGGCCTGCAGTGGCGACTAAGAACAGCAAAGCAAAGCGGGACCATTCACTGAGGAGGTAACGTGGCGTAGCAAATGGATTCTGTTTACAACCTGCATGATGAAATTTTACTTACTGCGTCGACTACGTAAATTGCTGATGTTGGCAACGGCCTTTGAATGTTCTTTGAAAACTCGACCAAACAGAATGGGAGGGAATATTTTTTTCCGTTGCTCGGTCAAAAAAATAAATACTCGTAAAGTGAATAATTTGTTGCCAACTTCCGCACACTACGCCCAGAAGCGTTAACTAAATTTTAACCATTTGAGTTCGAAAGTTTCGGTTTTTAATCGTCAGCGCATTAAATCTAAGCATGCGGTTTTGGTACAATTTATTAACGTAAAACGACGCTAAAATTAAATGGGAAAGGGTTTTTTTTTTTTTTTTTGTGGTTTTAGGGCGCACAACTTCTATGGTCATTAGCGCCCAGCCAAGAACATTGATTCGCTATGATCTTTTAAAAAAAACGGTGACTGTCAGAACATCAACAAGAGGCTAAAAACGAAAGATAAAAGACAAATAAAAGGGTTAAACATCCTTGGATAGTGACATTTTATTAAAGAAATTCCAATTTGCTGCGAAGTTTATATATTTCTATTAAGTCACAACAGACTGTTTCGGCGTATTAATGCCATTTTCAAGTGACCTGCAGATATAGGTAATAATTTTTTACATAGTTTTCGTAGTTGTAATTATAAATCTTATTCATAAAGTAATAACAAAGGTTTTTTACTTACGTCTAGATGGAATGACGTGCATATATCATCGAATCTGACTGTCTTCTGGTGTTATAAAAATTTTTACAATATTTTAAATTACGTTTGACAGTTCGATGATATATGTTTACATAGTATCTTTTGATGGTGACAAAGATGATTTTTTATCGCTATCAGTTGTAGTTGCGATCTCTGGTTGTTGCATTACGTGTAAGTGCACAGATTTTACAATTAATATATCGTATATAAATGTCGTAAAATCGACGGAAAGTAGTTGATGTTGCTGTTGTGTAATACTATGTGCAAACTTTTATCCTATTTCTAAAACTTTTTGGTGCTATAATTTTGTATTTTTCGCTTGTTGATATAGCAGTGTTAATATTTGTCTAAGTTGCTGTTTTTATTTAATGACTTAGAGATTTTGATATGGGCGATCTTTGGTTGATTAATGGCTTCGTAATTTAGCCCTTTTCTTTTACGAGAATTTCAATAAAGTTTTTAATGTATTGTTGGTGTTTAAGCTCTGTTTGTTCATTGAGAATTTTTTGGGGTTGGTTTTCCATATGTATATAAATTTCAAGCTCCTCAAGAATGGTCATAATAGGACCTTTTGGAATTTTGTGTAGGACTTGTAATGCATTCTCGATTTCGCTTACAGTGTGATGGTGATTTTTTAGGTGGAGGAAGAAACTTGACTGGTTATTTTCACTATCTCTTATATGTTCCTTAAATCTTACGTTAAAATTTCTTCCAGTTTGGCCTATGTAAAAACAGTTACAATCTTGGCATGTGATCTTGTATATACCTGGGTTAGTGTATATTGACGTATTCGTGTTATTTGATCTGAGTTTTAACCTAAGGCTGTTTGTGGTACGGAATGCTAATTGTATGTTGGTGGCTTTGAAAAGTGCATTAATTTTGTTGGAGATTCGTCCTAAATAGGCGGTGGGTATGTACTTAGTTTTCTGTTTAGTTAGTGTTTCTCTTGTTAATCGTATTTCATTGTGTATTGTGTTGTATTTGGGTGTTTTGTGCTTATTGTATAATTTTGTGACAATGTTAGGGTCGAAATTATTTCTGTGGGCTATGTATTGAAGTGTATGTAGTTCTTTCTGTATTGCATGTTTTTCTAGTGGGAGGTTATGCAATCTGTTGATCATGGAGTGAAAGTATGTCATTTTTTGAGACTTGGGGTGGCATGAGTTAGCATTAATTATGTTGTCTGATGTTGTAGGTTTTCGATAGATGTCAAACATAAGTTGATTATTATTTTTTGTAATGGTTAAGTCCAAATAGTTTATACTATTGTTTGTTTCCATTTCCATGGTGAATTGAATTTTAGGGTGTAAATTGTTTAGAGCCTGGTGAATGTTATTAATGACTGTGTGATCACCATCAATTAACATTAGGGTATCATCTACATATCGACAATAATATATAATCTTATCCAGTATCTGTTCTTTTGAGGTGAAGAATTTTTCTTCCAAGCTGTTGAGGAAGATGTCTGCAATAGTACTTGCTATGCTATTTCCCATAGCTATACCGTCTGTCTGAATGTATATTCTGTTGTTAAATTCAAAGTAATTTTGAGAAAGTGCCGTTTCTAAGAGAAGTATAATTTCATGTGCTGTAGTAATTGATGTCTTTCTGAACTGTAGTAAATTTTGTTTGATAAGTTTTATTGTTTCTTGTACTGGTATATTGATATCACCAATTTATACACCAATATACCAGTACAAGAAACAATAAAACTTATCAAACAAAATTTACTACAGTTCAGAAAGACATCAATTACTACAGCACATGAAATTATACTTCTCTTAGAAACGGCACTTTCTCAAAATTACTTTGAATTTAACAACAGAATATACATTCAGACAGACGGTATAGCTATGGGAAATAGCATAGCAAGTACTATTGCAGACATCTTCCTCAACAGCTTGGAAGAAAAATTCTTCACCTCAAAAGAACAGATACTGGATAAGATTATATATTATTGTCGATATGTAGATGATACCCTAATGTTAATTGATGGTGATCACACAGTCATTAATAACATTCACCAGGCTCTAAACAATTTACACCCTAAAATTCAATTCACCATGGAAATGGAAACAAACAATAGTATAAACTATTTGGACTTAACCATTACAAAAAATAATAATCAACTTATGTTTGACATCTATCGAAAACCTACAACATCAGACAACATAATTAATGCTAACTCATGCCACCCCAAGTCTCAAAAAATGACATACTTTCACTCCATGATCAACAGATTGCATAACCTCCCACTAGAAAAACATGCAATACAGAAAGAACTACATACACTTCAATACATAGCCCACAGAAATAATTTCGACCCTAACATTGTCACAAAATTATACAATAAGCACAAAACACCCAAATACAACACAATACACAATGAAATACGATTAACAAGAGAAACACTAACTAAACAGAAAACTAAGTACATACCCACCGCCTATTTAGGACGAATCTCCAACAAAATTAATGCACTTTTCAAAGCCACCAACATACAATTAGCATTCCGTACCACAAACAGCCTTAGGTTAAAACTCAGATCAAATAACACGAATACGTCAATATACACTAACCCAGGTATATACAAGATCACATGCCAAGATTGTAACTGTTTTTACATAGGCCAAACTGGAAGAAATTTTAACGTAAGATTTAAGGAACATATAAGAGATAGTGAAAATAACCAGTCAAGTTTCTTCCTCCACCTAAAAAATCACCATCACACTGTAAGCGAAATCGAGAATGCATTACAAGTCCTACACAAAATTCCAAAAGGTCCTATTATGACCATTCTTGAGGAGCTTGAAATTTATATACATATGGAAAACCAACCCCAAAAAATTCTCAATGAACAAACAGAGCTTAAACACCAACAATACATTAAAAACTTTATTGAAATTCTCGTAAAAGAAAAGGGCTAAATTACGAAGCCATTAATCAACCAAAGATCGCCCATATCAAAATCTCTAAGTCATTAAATAAAAACAGCAACTTAGACAAATATTAACACTGCTATATCAACAAGCGAAAAATACAAAATTATAGCACCAAAAAGTTTTAGAAATAGGATAAAAGTTTGCACATAGTATTACACAACAGCAACATCAACTACTTTCCGTCGATTTTACGACATTTATATACGATATATTAATTGTAAAATCTGTGCACTTACACGTAATGCAACAACCAGAGATCGCAACTACAACTGATAGCGATAAAAAATCATCTTTGTCACCATCAAAAGATACTATGTAAACATATATCATCGAACTGTCAAACGTAATTTAAAATATTGTAAAAATTTTTATAACACCAGAAGACAGTCAGATTCGATGATATATGCACGTCATTCCATCTAGACGTAAGTAAAAAACCTTTGTTATTACTTTATGAATAAGATTTATAATTACAACTACGAAAACTATGTAAAAAATTATTACCTATATCTGCAGGTCACTTGAAAATGGCATTAATACGCCGAAACAGTCTGTTGTGACTTAATAGAAATATATAAACTTCGCAGAAAATTGGAATTTCTTTAATAAAATTTCATTATATGACCTTTATTATGCTGCAGGCCCCAAAGAGCAAAAAAAAAAAAAATCCTTGGATAGGTTGGCCAAGTTCATAAAACGCAAAACCCGAGCAGCTGCTCGTGTGTCATCAGCTAAAATTTCCTCCAGAGTAGACGGAAAGTGAAGGGCTACACGGAGATGATTAAAATTAACACAAGTCAGTAAAACATGTCGCACTGTCAGCAGTTCACCGCAGGAGCATAGCGGTGCAGGTTCGGCGGATAGCAAGTGACGGTGGCTGAAACGGCAGTGACCGATCCGCAACCGAGCCAGTATGGCCTCCTCCCGCCGAGAGGGGCGTGAGGATGTCCTCCAAGCGGTCGGGATCGGTTTGACAGTTCGCAATTTATTGTTGTACAGTGAAAGCCACACACTCTGCCATTGCGACACGATACTCCGGCGAAGAGCCCGTTGAACATCGTCCGATGGGACGCAAAAGGTAGCCATGCGAGGCAAAAGAGCTGCTGCCTTGGCTGCTGTGTCGGCGGCCTCATTCCCGTGCACACCCACATGGCCAGGGACCCACAGGAAAGAAACGTGACAGCTGTCATCCGCCAGCAACTGGAGGGAGCGTTGGATCCGATACACGAGAGGATGGTTCGAGAAAGGGTCCTTAAGACTCTGCAGGGCACTAAGGGAGTCAGAACATATGGCATAGAAAGGTTGGCGGTGGCGGCAGGTATACAAAACGGCCTGGTGGAGGGCGAAAAGCTCAGCCGTGAAGGTCGAGCACCGGTCAGGGAGCTTGTATTGGAAACGGTTGTCCCCGACGACGAAGGCAGATCCGACACCGGCAGTGCTCTTGGAACCATCAGTGTAAATAAATACGGCATTATCGAACCGCGAACGGAGTTCGACAAGCCTCGAGCGGTATACCAAATCCGGAGTGCTCTCCTTGGGGAGCGAACTAAGTTCGAGGTGTGTGTGAACCTGGGCCTGATGCCACGGTGGCAATGGGCGTTCGCTCAACCGAAGGGTGGAAGGAAGGGTAAAATCGAGCCGCTGTAGCAGGCGGCGAAACCGAACTCCAGGTGGAAGCAAGGCAATCGCAGACAACTGATATTGGCGATCGAGTGAGTCGTCAAAAAATAATCTGTAAGAGGGATGGTTGGGCATCGACCGCAGGCGGCATGCATAACGACACAAGAGTATGTCACGTCGAGTGGTCAAGGGTAATACAGCAGCCTCGGCATACAGACTTTCAACAGGGCTGGTATAAAATGCACCGGTCGCCAGGCGTAATCCACGATGGTGGATAGAGTTGAGACGGCGGAGAATCGACGGCCGTGCTGAAGAGTACACAAGGCTTCCATAGTCGAGCTTCGACTGAACAATGGCCTGGTAAAGGTGAAGCAGGACGGTACGATCCGCTCCCCATGACGTGCCACTGAGGACACGAAGAACGTTAAGGGATCGGGCACAACGGGCAGCCAGGTAGGACACGTGTGTGGACCAGCAAAGTTTACGATCCAACATGAGTCCCAAGAATTTCGTAGTCTCCACGAAAGGGAGAGCAACAGGGCCGAGACGTAGAGAAGGTGGAAGAAATTCCTTGTATCTCCAAAAATTGATACACACAGTTTTCTCAGTGGAGAATCGGAAGCCGTTTGCGATGCTCCAGGAATATAGACGGTCAAGACAGCGTTGGAGAGAACGCTCCAAGAGACACGTCCGCTGGGCGCTACAATAAATTGCGAAATCGTCAACAAAAAGAGATCCGGAGACGTCGGCTGAAAGGCAATCCACGATCGGATTGATTGCAATGGCAAAGAGCGCCACACTCAAGACGGAGCCCTGTGGTACCCCATTCTCCTGGCAAAAGGTATCTGACAAAACAGAGCCCACCCGTACCCGGAACTTGCGATCCGCCAAAAACGCTTGAATGAAAAGAGGAAGGCGGCCCCGAAGGCCCCATGTGTGCAATGTGCGGAGAATGCCCGCTCTCCAACAGGTATCGTATGCCTTCTCCAAGTCGAAGAACACGGCTACTGTTTCACGCTTCTTTAGAAAGTTGTTCATAATGAAGGTCGACAACGTAACGAGGTGGTCAGCAGCAGAGCGGTGTCGACGAAAACCGCATTGGATATTAGTCAGGAGGCGGCGAGATTCGAGGAGCCAGACCAACCGAGCGTTAACCATGCGTTCCATCACCTTACAGACGCAGCTCGTCAGAGAAATGGGACGATAACTGGAAGGAAGGTGTTTGTCCTTCCCTGGTTTGGGGATGGGGACAACAATGGCTTCACGCCAACTTGTGGGAACATGACCTTCAGTCCATATGCGATTGTAGGTACTAAGAAGAAAGCACTTGCCCGCAGGAGAGAGGTTCTTCAGCATCTCAATATGAATGGAATCGGGCCCGGGAGCAGAAGACCGGGACAGGGCGAGAGCACGATCTAGCTCCTGCATGCTGAAGGCGACGTTATAATTTTCACGATTAAAAGAGCGGAAAGAAGGCGGCCGTGCCTCCTCTACCTGTTTGCGAGGGAGAAAGGCAGGGTGGTAATGGGCAGAGCTCGAAACCACCGCAAAGAAACGACCCAATGCGTTTGAAACATCAGCTGGGTCCACGAGGACCGCGTTCTCCATGGTCAGGCCAGGAATCGGGGAGTGGACCTTGATGCCGGACAAACGGCGTAGGCCACCCCAGACAACCGTGGAAGGAGTAAAACGGTTAAAAGAACTAGTAAAAGCTGTCCAGCAAGCTTTCTTGCTGTCGTTTATGATACGACGGCACTGCGCTCTCATACGTTTGTAATTGATGCAATTCTCCAAAGTTGGGTGGCGGCGGAAGGTGCGTAAGGCACGGCGTCGGGCTCGAAGCGCGTCGCGGCAGGCTGCAGTCCACCAAGGGACCTGGACACGACGTGGAGAAGAGGATGTACGAGGTATGGAACGTTCAGCAGCAGTGAGAATAACCTCTGTGAGGTATTCGACCTGACTGTCACAGTCGGGAAAATGCTGATTGTGAAAAACAGCAATGGAAGAATAAAGCCCCCAGTCGGCTTTAGAAATGTTCCAACTGGTGGGACGTGGAGATGGGGAATGATGTAGGAAGTGGATGATACAAGGGAAATGGTCACTCGAGTACGTGTCAGAGAGTGCATACCACTCAAACCGACCGGCAAGCTGAGGAGTGCATATTGCGAGGTCTATATGGGAGTAAGTGTGTGTTGTGTCAGAAAGGAAGGTCGGTGCACCGGTGTTGAGGCAGACAAGATCGAGGTGTTGGAGAAGGTCCAGCAAAAGGGAGCCTCTCGGACAAGGTGCCGGAGAGCCCCATAAGGGGTGGTGGGCATTGAAGTCGCCTATCAACACGAAGGGTGAAGGGAGCTGATCAACAAGGTTTAGCACATCTGCCCCAGTAAGGGCAGATGACGATGGCGAATATATATTACAGAGGGAGAAGGTAAATGTGGATAAGGTGATGCGGACGGCAACTGCCTGTAGGTGAGTGTGCAAGGAAATGGGATGGAAATAGACGTCGTCTCGAAGGAGCATCAGAACCCCTCCATGGGCTGGGACACCTTCCACGGGTGGCAGGTCGAACCGCACAGAGGTGTAGTGTGGAAAGTCTGCACGATCACGTGGACGCAACTTAGTTTCCTGGAGGCAGACTAGAAGCGGGCAGTGCAATCGAAGGAGTAGTTTTAACTCCTCCCGATTAGAACGAATGCCGCGAATGTTCCATTGAAGGAGCGCCATGATAAAAATGAGAGAAGAAATAAGGATAAAAACCAAGTAGCGAGCGGGGTCACCTCGACGGCCGCTGAGGACCGGATTTTGAGGGATCACTGCTATCGCTGTCTGGGGCAAAGGGTCATGTTCCATTGGTTCGACCGACGCGCCTGCCACCTCCCTGAGTTGATCAGGAGGGGCAGTTTCCACCGCCGGTAAAGGGCCGGGCGCCCGGCAAACGGAGCGTCCCGGTGAAACAGAAGACGGCCGAGGCCGGCAACTGTTGGACGGCGCGACAGATGGGTCACGCCTCGGCGGGGAAGGAGAGGAACTTTTTCTTGTCAGCTCTTCTGGAAGAGTGACGGCGGGAAGAGGCAGTTGACGGTTGGGAAGCCTGAGAACGCAGAAAATCCTCACGGACGGGTTCCTTTTTCAAATTCCGGGCATCTTGTTTAGGTGCCCGCGGTTTACTAGAGGTTGACGAAGACTGTACCTTAGAAGCAGCAGGAGAAAGCGGGGACGTGGAACGGGCAATCTTCGGGCTGGCGGATCGCACAACTGTCAGCGAAAGTGAAATCACAAGTCTGGGTACTGGAATCCTTAGTAGGTCGAGTTGAGGTGAGGACCTTACTGTATGTACCCGCTGGGAGGACAGTGGGCTTTCGACTCGCCAACAACTTTCGAGCGGCAGATGTTGATACCTTCTCCGTGACCCGAATTTGCTGAATGATTTTTTCATCTTTATATACAGGGCAGTCGCGAGAGGAAGCCGCATGGTCGCCGTTGCAGTTTAGGCAGTGAGGGGACGGAGGTGGGCGATCCCCCTCATGGGCGTCCCTACCACAAGTGACACATTTTGCTGCATGTGGGCAATGTTCACGGGTATGGTTGTACCTGTGGCATTGGTAGCAGCGCGTTGGGTTTGGAATATAAGGGCGGACTGAGATAACTTCGTACCCTGCTTTGACCTTCGACGGGAGGTCAACTCTGTCGAATGTCAAAAACACAGTACAAGTCGGTGTCAGCTGGTTATCTACCTTTTTCATCACCCTGTGGACGGCTGTCACACCCTGATCGGACATATAGGACCGGATGTCGTCATCAGACAACCCGTCAAGGGATCTCGTAAAAACTACCCCACGTGACGAGTTGAGTGTGCGGTGCGCTTCTACTTTGACTGGAAACGTGTGTAATAACGTAGTCCGGATAAGTTTCTGGGCTTGGAAAGCACTGTCCACTTCCAGCAACAATGAGCCATTGCGCTGACGCGAACAGGTTTTAACAGGGCCAGCAATTGCATCAACACCTTTCTGTATAACGAAAGGATTGACAGAATTAAAATCCTTTCCGTCGGTGCGAGAGACAACCAGAAATTTAGGTACATTAGGCAGAGTCTTTTTAGGCTGAGGCGAGTCTAACTTACGTTTGTGGGTCAACGTCACGAAAGAAGATAAGGAAGTCATCGTGGAAGTGTCCCCCGTGATTACCGGCGTCTCCGATGGCGCGCTCCTTCCTAGTGGGGGCCCTCTCCGAGGGCTTACCCGCCTTAGGTGATTGTTCACACCTCAGGCCACACCTCCCGAGAACTGACGGAGGGACCAATTGGCATGTTCGGAAGGTACCAGCTCGGTTAATCACCCCTCCCTGGGCCTGGCCTTTACCAGGGGGTACGTACGTGCCCTACTTGTCTACCCGGGGCGGGGAATTACGCGTTACCCCGTCACCCGCTACGCATGATAATGCGTGGGTCGGCCTTCAGACACGCACAGGAAGGAAAGAAGAAGAATAGAGGAAGTGAAGAGAAAGAAGGAAAGGTGTCTCAAACGCCGAAGCGGAGACTAATGAGGAGAAGAAGGCTAGGAGAGGACAAGGGGAGAGAGAGAGAAACAAAGGGTAAGAAAGGAAGGAACCAAGGAATAAGAGAAACGACAACAAGAAAACACCTGAACTCGTGAAATACGCCCGTCTCCGGGCGAAGGCATAAACCGGGAGGGAAAGTGAAGCAGCCTGGGGCAGAAGAAAGGCTGCTCCGGCTCGGGGTCCCGTGCGCGCCACACACGTACCCACAAAAGAACTGTGGGCCCCCTGGGGGGGTGCATTTTCAGGGGGATCAGGTATAAGGGCACATAACAGCCCCCCCCCCCCACACACACAATATGCTACATGGGCTGGGGACCTAGCAGGGGTAGGGGCTATTGCAATGAAGGAAATAGGAAAGGAAGGGATAGGGATCCACACCATAGCATCTAGGTCAGGAGTTCTTGCCCAAATGGTTGACAGAGGTAACCAATTTTTTATTGAGGACAAAACCCAAGGTGGATCAAAATGTGCCAAAAACAGGAAAACATTGATTAAAATCGCTACAACCATAATCTTAACCATAGGAATAGCCATGCTGTTATGAAGGGAAGCACCTAGAGAGGGAGATGAGTGGGGGGAGGGGGAATTAGAATGGGGAGGAGAGGAACTGGGGGAGGTAATACAGCCCAGGAAAGTAAGAAAGAAGGCAGCAGTGGCTCGGGGACCTGTGCATGCCACACACATACCCATAAAAGAGCTGTGAGCCCACAGGGAGAGAATGCGGAAACTGAACTTCAAAGATGCTAGCGGTTATGGATTGGTGCAGTGCTTGTACAAATTCAGAAAGATGCTGAAAAGGAGTTAGCGTATCCATCAAGAATTATTTCAGAGATATACTACTCTACAACCGTTATCTGGGCTATCAAGTTCTGACCGTATTTATTCGGTGATCCATTCACCGACATGACAGACCATTCATTATGTTGGCTATACTATCACCAAACCTGTGTCGACTGGAGAAGCTCTAAGAGTTCGCAAAATTCCTAGAAGACCTTTTGAAGTATAGTGCACTATGTGTTATATCTGATCGTGGAAAAGTAATCCAGTCAAGACTAATATCGGAGGTAATGTCACGTTGTGACATTGTCCACAGAATAACTGCATACCATCCTCAGACAAATGGCCTTACAGAACGTTTTAACAAGACGTTAGCGGAAGGTTTGGGATACAATACTGCCAGTCGTGACATTTGCTTATAGTACAGCAAGACAAAACACCACAGGCTTCACGCCGTTTTTCCTGTCCCATGGTCGTCAAGCTGTGATGGCAATGGATACGCTGTTCCCGTTCCAGCTGGACGACACTCAGGATGACTATGTGAAATAGCTCATCACCAGGGTCGACGAAGCAAGACAGCTGGCTCGCATACGGACACTGGACGCCCAGGAGAAGGTCCGCCAGCGGTGTAACGATAAGCATCGACCTATTGTGTACAGCACAGGTCTGGTGTCGATTTTGTACCCCTGTATGGAAGGTTGGGCTATCGGAAAAGTTACTGAAGCGATACTTTGGTCCGTATCGTGTCATACGCTGCCTGTCAGACGTCACATACAAAGTCTAGGATTGTGAGTCATCCTCAAAACGAAGAGACATTGTTCACGTCCTCTGTACGAAGCCTTACCACGATACCAAAGAGGCAGAAACGGCCTCTCGTTCACGGAGTCTTAAGACCACTATGATAGTGATGAACCCACGAGAGGGTCTTGGCGCCGGTTATCGTCACCGTAAGGAAGGCTCGCAGGTAGAATGGAAGGATTCTGCGGAAGTGCAATACAGAAGAGCCATGACAAGTGCAGGACACTGCAAATGGCTCCAAAGGGAACCTAACAGCGGGTCGCTGTTCTTTTAGGAAGGGGAGCAATGCCACCACTAATATTTATACTTTTATTTCACATTAGAATAAATCAATCAATATGTGCCAAAATTTTTTAACAAGAAATCAATCTGACAAGCCAAGAATGCTTCAAAAACGGATGCGTTTTGAAGCGGATTTCCAGAATCGCTTTTGAAGTGTTTACATGACCAACCAAAACCGGAATTGGGAAATCAGTTTACGAAATCCGGTTTTGGGAGCCCATGTAAACGGGGTGAGTGGAAAGAGTTGCGCTCTATTACCGACCAGCCTTCCATTTCCGGACCGACTGCAATTTTCAAAGAGTACCGCAAATTGGAGTGTATTTTCAGAGAAAACATTCGGAAGGAAACAAAAATGCATCCACTTTCTTGAGGCTCTAAAAAGGGGGAGGGGGCCAGATTCGAATTGACAGCATAACAAAAAATCTTTACACGGTGTTGGCATGGGTTTGTATTGCATACAAATCTACAGTTTTGTTTCAATCCCTATGAAATTTTGCATATTTGACCTTCAAACAATGAAGAAAGTCACCGTGGGTGTAACACTCACGCAAAACAGTTCGGGAGATATGACGTCGTAAACAAAGACGTGTGGAAACTGCTGCGCCATGCGACAATTCTGAGTACCACCTAAACCGCTGGGACGATTTCAACCAAAAGTGGTTCAGGATATATGCCGCGAGCGGTGCCTCGCCGAGGGTACTTTACACACAAAAAAGCCACAGTTTTGATCCAATCTCTGAATTCACACTTGCCCTTTGAAATAAGAGGAAGGTCACTGCCTAGGCCTACATAAAATTTCGTATGGCGCATGGAGGAGGGTACTTGACGGACAAAATCGGAGTTTTTATTCCGATCTTTATCAAATTTTGTACACTTTTCCTTCGGCAAGTGTGTGGTGCAATAACTTGTATAGTGTTTCACAGTTTAACACGAAAGTTGATAAATACATGTACATTTTCATATACATGTGAAGGGAAGTCTGCGATCCTGCCGGAAGTGCTGCCAAGTATCAAGTTTATTTGTCGGAAAACGAAGCTTTAATGTTTCGGAAGATCTAGGAATATATTCGGAGGGTGTACCGTAGAAAAAAGAAAAACCATAACCCTAACCTAGCATCAAAGTTTTTCTTAGACTGTTGCAGTGGGCTCACCAGGACCCATCTCATTTATGTCAAAATTATGAGAATGAAAATAAAGCAATGTTATAATAAATTTATCTTAAAAGTTGTTCACATTTTGAGGACAACATACTTAAAACGCTACTAACGAATTGTAAACAAAAATTCTGTCGAGTGGTATATTCTTAGCAGCACGATATTAAGTAATTATTAATGGATTATAATATTAGGGTTCTTACCAATGGAATAAACTGTAAACAACTTCCCCTGGATATAAAACCGAACAGTATCATGCGTAGTTCATGTAAACATTTTTCCCCTTGCTGTGTATTGATGTACCTGTAATTGTTCCTGAAACAGCCATTTCGACCTCTCCTTTTCCTCATCGGCGCCTACATCCAAATCCCCGTCACACTATTATAAACTTATCAAGTTCGGAGTCTACGTTCAGCACAATTTCATTACGAGAAGGTGACACCAGACTAGAACGCACACGAGGATTGAAAAATTTCCGCAGATTCGCTCAAAATGTCTGCAAGATGGGAAAATTACGGGTAATTTGGGAGAAGCGTTGCACATCGCAGTCGCGGGCTACTAGTGTATATCATTCAAAATTGTCTATTAAGGGCCAATTCACACGTCAACGTCATGTTAAGTTGTATTCACACTGCCCAACACGTCAATTCGGTTATCCCAATACCCAATGTTTAAAGTGAACTTATGAGTGGCCAACTTATCAAGAGTCATAGTTTAATACTGGACTTGAGAAAACGCAGCTAAAGAAAACTTTACGATGTATGATTTTGGCCAACAGTATGGTTAAGTGCTGGGAACTTAAACATTTCAAAACATCGACATTTGCAACCTAAAAAATATACGAACAAATCAATATTTGCAAGAGCAAAAATACAGCCTGCTTATTTATCCATTACGATTTGCCCGCTAACATTGTTAATACCGTCGTTAACAAGTGAATTTTTGTCCTTTGTTAGCACTGACGTTTTCATTAAAAATGCTATTTAATGAAAATTCCGACATCAAAGTTCAATCTTATTCAAAGAAGCAGTTTGCTTCAGTCTTTTCTATTCCAATATTGCAAAACTATTTTTCGGTTTCAGATATCCGACCTCGCTTTTAGAACATTCAGTGGAGAAAAATATTTAAGGCATCATGAAACATTTGGAATTTACCACTAAAATATAATAACGAAATGAGGATTAATAAGACATTTGGATGTAGACCGTGTAATCTTCAACTACAACCTGAAAATCGGGTGACAAAAATAGGTTTAAATTCCTATGATAGACGACCGTTCCGTCGATCCAGAATGCTTGACGTGATGGTCTGGTGACGTCAGTGTGAATGCGGCCGTTAGAAATACATTGTGGAATGTTCCGATGGGCGGTGACGTGACGTAACGGACGATGGGTATTGGCCTTAAACTCACACCCGTTAGTGAGTTGTTGTCAATGTACTTTTAAGGGAAGTACATCGAAAACCAGTCATTTGGGCGCAGCATTTTTTATTTCTCATCGATTTTTCGCGATATGTCTCCAATTAAAAAGAAAATCTGTTGCACGCAAGGACGTTGCATCCATGTAGTGTGATTCTCTCTGTACTTTTCTGAATCCTACATCGAAAATCAGTCACCATTTAAGAGTAATTTTTGTATAACCGGAAATTTATCATACACAAAACAGCTTTTCGGTATATACTACTCGGCAATTTCCTATGAGCTGTGTACATCGAAGAAACGACAGTGGGATCGATATATATCGGATGGCGGTCATATTGAAATGATAGAACTTAACAAGCTAATGAGATTTTAACAAATATGTCATGATTCTGAAGAATCTGGTTAGGCAGGAACCTAATAGTACAGGCGTAATTGTTGCGAATAAACTAGCTGCTCCTGCCTAACCACATTCTTTAGAACCGTGACAATCGTCAAAATATTAAATTCCTTTGTTCGATAACTATATTGTCGATATCTATAGTTTGTTTTAGTTACGTAGCTTTGAAGAGTTTTCTCATTGAAACGAATATAAGTTATTCATTGAGTGAAAAGGGTCAATTTACATTACTGTAAATGTTACACCCCTCGATGTGGTTAAAATTTGTACTGGCCAAGAAATTTCACAGAATTATCACGTCAAGAATCAACATCGGTAATAGCTACACAAACCACATGTTCCGCAATCTTAGTTTCGCATCACTGCTAGCAGAGCTGGAGTCGAACGTCCGATATAAATCGATCGTACTGCCGTTTCATCCGACGTACACAGCTCCTATACGTCCGATATAAATCGATCGTGCTGCCGTTTCATCCGACGTACACAGCTCCTATACTAGGAAATCACCGAAAACGTTGCTCGCGTGTTTGACATATCGATAGTAGGATGCGACTGCTATATGCAACGCTTCTTCCAAATTACCACATTTCGGAACATTTGCGCAATTCGTATTTTCTTTAATTGTCGAATAACTGAAGATTTTCGGAAATTTGGTAAGATCTGGCAGCAGTTTTTGAAGTCCGCTGCAGCCATCCTATACTGCGCGCGGTTACCAGGCGGATCAAGTTGTACTTTTATTTGCGTAGCGCCGAACACCAAAGCCCGTTTTACACGATCGACTTCCTCGTGAAAATTAACTACTCTGAATGCATGCTGTTAATGAGCCTGCGTGTTAATCAGCAGCCAACCCAATCGCAAATGCGTCTATGACGTCCATGATTTGTAGATTGTGCCGAGTGTGGAGTTTTAATTTCCAATGTGCAGTAGAAGGCGTATATCAAGAAACAAGGAACGAAGTCATGTCTGATAACATCTGAAGTTAACCCGTTCTGGAAGAGTTTATTCACAGTTATTAAACTTTATTCTGTTGGTAGCTTTTTGTTGTCATAACGCAAAAGTCGCACAGTAAACTAGTGCTTTTTCCGCACCGTTCTCATGCAAAGTAGAAAGATATTCAACAAAGAATTACACCATCTGTCTGCTTTCACGAATTACGTCATTGGCGGGGAGATACTAAACGAGAAAAGAAAGACGCGGAAAGCAACGTTCCGAAACAATACTTGGAATACGAATTCAAGCAATATAGACACGAGCATCCAACTTGCGAGTGCAAGCCAACCAAGTACACTATAGAGCTTCCTCAACCGTATCAAAACTGGCCACGCCGTCACCAAACAACGCCACAAGTGGAGAATTACCGACGATGACCGATGCGACTGCGGAACATCGGCACAAACGCTGGAGCACATTCTACGCCACTGCCCGAAAAGAAAATCCACGGCTACCTGGAAATACTTTGTAGACGCAACACCAGCACCAATTAACTGGTTGGAAACTCTCGATATCCAACTATGGAGAGAAATGGATCCCTAAACTTCATCTACGGCCGATCTACAGCTCAATTTATTTTCCATACATGTGTACTCTTACATCTCCTTGTAATTACACATATGAATATATCAATTATTGTATGTACTCAGTACACAATTCTAGCATTTGCACTACCAATGGTCAACGTTTGGAGTGATTAGAGATTTATATTTATTTATAAATTAAAACATGAGATTCGGGTAGAAGGATCGGTGAAAGTAAATTGGCAAGTATTGTAAAGTGTAATGTCACATTCGTAACAGAAGGAAAATGATCAGTGTTTCGAATCATAAAAAATTACACGCCGACCTTGGTGGTCGAAATCGACGCGTGGCATCGCCTGTTTAAGTTGACCCATCGAAATGTAAGACGGCGCTTTTAACCGAATTTTCGATACTGTGATCTGTTTGAGAGTATAAATTTATGCAGCAAATAAATGTAAGTCAAATGTTTGGACGAGAGTTTCTCTTAGGTTCTCAATAGCGTATAGAATTTGCCCCATGACTTGACCAGAACATCAACCATCTATTAGTCTTCCGGTATTAATAAGTATATTTCTTGCTCTTAGGCCGGTATTATATTCTACAAAGAAATACTGGACGTAGTGTAATGTGAACGTCGTCCAATATTTTAATAAATCTACGGTCTCGCTTGGATTTGATCAAAGCTCATCTTATGCAGTGAGACGTGAGCGCTAGCAGCAGCAGCAGTCTTACTATCAGCAGCTACAGCTTAGGCTCCAGAAACATTATTAGAGGCTAAGGTTTGACACAGCATTCGTAAACATGGCTACTAGCGTCAAGTTTGTGTGGTGTGTTCCAGCAACAACAGAATTGCTGGGCTTGTATACATCAGATGGGGCGTTGTATAACACTCGACAAGGCCAATTTACACTGCCAGTCACGTTAGACCAATACCTTGAGCTGAAAGAAGTCATGACTTACAATCCGTAATGTAAAAAGTTACAATGTACTATCGGAATTTAAGTAACACCGCTAAATCTTATTTACGGCCAAAGCAGACTCAATGTATGTATGTTCCTGGTGTTCTTTGAGTGTTAAGTGCTGGGCAGTGAAACGACGTTGAAAAGATCGACATCTGGTTGCAAGCGAAAGTATAAACGAGAAATTCCTATACGGGAATAAGTACAGCCTATTTAATTTTCCCCTTACATTATTAATAACGTCGTAATCCAGGTGTTTACCTGTGTCAGTGCTTACTTTTACATGTAAATCGATATTTAATGAAACTTGCTGTATTAACTTACAATCTGTTCATCTGTTGCCAACATAACCACTGGAGCCTCGCGAGAAGCGTAGTAAAGTTTTACCACCTGCTCTATGGTTGACACGTTCTTTTATGTACCCTTGTTCAGAATTTTTTTTTTTTTTTTTTTTTTTTTTTTTTGATTGAAGTTGTCAATACAAAACGTTTATTGGTCATCTGAGTTGCCGCCATTAACAATTGGTGCCAACGTAACCACTGGAGCCCGCCGAGAAGCGTCGTACAATGTAACCACACTTTATCTCACCGTCTCACCCACTGTTTCATCCAAGTATATTCCAATGTTCAAATGTTTGTAGAACTTATGGGACTTAACTACGGGGTCATCAGTCCCTAAGCTTACAAACTACTTATGAACTTCGCTAAGACTAAGGACGGCACAAATATCCATGCCCGACGGGGGATTCGAACCCCCGACCGTAGTGGTCGTGCAGACCATGACTGGAGCGCCTCAGTCCCCTCGGCCAACGCGGCCGGCTCTTAAACGCAGACAATGCAACTCGAGTATTAGCAACAGGCGAGTACAACACTGCCATTTTAAAGCGACTTTGACAAAATGTTTGATCCAATATCTCTGTAAAGAATAGGATCAATATTTTCTGCCATGTTTGGGCCAGTAGTTTGCTAGTGTAGGAGCAGCCACGCACCTGTCGTCGAGGATGCCGGAGCCGGTGGTGATGATGGTGTCGTTCTGGCACTGGTAGTAGAGCACGCAGACGCACGAGCGGCCGGCGCCGCACTCGCACGGCTCGTACGTGCTGTCGGAGAACGGGTCGACGGTGGAGGGCGGCGGCCCGGCGCCAGGCTGCTGCGACGGCGGCTGCGGCGTGACCTGCCCCGCGGGGTCCGGCGCCGTCAGCTCCCACCACCAGGGCAGCTGTTGCTGCTGCGCCGACACCGCCACCAGGCAAACGCACAGCGCCAGCAACAACGTCTCCGGTCCGCGTGCCATCCTGTCCGCCGGGCGACTGACCGTGACCACAGAGTGACGCGGGCCGCGCCGCCGGCCGCCGGCCGCGCCTTAGTACGCGCATGCGCAATGCGAACCTCGATCCGCGCATGCGCAGACTCTCCTTCCCGTTGCCTAAGCGCGTTCGCTGTGCATGTCAGCGTGAAAAGTGTATTCCTCTGCATTCTAGTACTGATCGGAGAAGTAAGGGGACCACTGTCATATCAACTATTTGTTTCTACGAACTTTAATTCCATTCGCCCCTGCTAACATTTTCCGCTACAGAGGACGATTTTTGCGACAGCATACTCTACTGAAGGTTTATTTTCGTGAAAAGAATTGCAACCAGCTGCCTTTTTGGATGTTTTTTATTTACTCCAGAACTAGTTTTCGAGACACTGCAGGCTCATCTTCAGTGGATAACTTTACAGGAAGAGTGTAAACTTGTCCACTGAAGATGAGCCTGCAGTGTCTCGAAAACTAGTTCTGGAGTAAATAAAAAACATCCAAAAAGGCAGCTGGTTGCAATTCTTTTCACGAAAATAAACCTTCAATTTATGCTACAGCTGCAGTTCGTGTCCAACATCGATATTTTAAAATAATAATAATAATAAAGCATACTCTACACCTACATTTACATCTACATGGGACACTCTACAAATCACATTTAAGTGCCTGGAATAGGGTTTATCGAACCACCTAGGTACCATTTATCTCCCATTCCGTTCTCGAATAATGCGCCGGAAGAAATAACACACGAATCTCTTCGTTCGAAATCTGATTTCTCGTATTTTATTCTGATGATCATTTCTACCTAAGTAAGTGGGAGTCAAAAATATATTTTCGCATTTGGAGGAGAATCTTGCCGAGTGGAGTTTCGTAAGTAGCCCACGCCTCAGCGATAAGCGCCGTTGTTGTAATAATTCCCATCCCAGATCCTGTATCATTTCCGTAACGCTGTCACCCCTGTATCGTGACAATACAAAACGAGCTGCCCTTCTTTGGTCTCTTTTGATCTACTCTCTCAAACCTGATAAGGACCCCACACTGGGCACCAATACTCCACAAAAGGACGGACAAGCGTAGTGTATGCAATTTCTTTACTATTTCTGTTGCATCTTTTAAGGGTTCTGCCTATAAAACGCAGTCTCTAGTTCGCCTTTCCCACGACATTATCTACGTGTTCTTTCCAGTTTAAGTCTGAAGTAATGGTAATTCCTACATATTTTGTGGAGTTTATGCCCTTCACGTTTGATTGATTTATCTTGTAAACATAGTTTAACGGATTCCTTTCTGTACTCATGTGGACGACTTGACACTTCTCATTATTTAATCAATTGTCAATTTTTATATCATAGTGATATCTTCTTCAGATCGTTCTACAGTTGGTTTTGATCTTCAGATGATTTTACTGAACGGTAAATGACGGCGTCATCTGCAAACAACCTAACAGAGCTACTTAGATTTTCTCCCAAATCATTTCTGTAAATAAGGAACAGCAGAGGACCAATAACACTACCCTGTGGAACGCCCGATATCACCTCTGTTGTAGTCGTTGACTTAGCATCGATTACTACAAACTGTGTCCTCTCTGACAGGAAATCCCCTATCCAGTGGCAAATTCGGGGTGATATACCATAACCTTGCGATTTGATTAAAATCCGTTTGTGAGGTACGGTGTCAAAAATCTTCTGGAAATCAAGAAATACGGAATCAATTTGAGAACCCTTGTCGAGAGCATTCACCACTTAGTGTGAGTAAAGAGCATGAACGATGTTTCTTATATCCTTGTTGACATTGGGTCAATAGATCATTCTGTTCGAGATAATTCATAATATTTGAATACAGGATATGTTCTAGAACCCTGCGGCAAATTGACGTCAATAATAATGTTAATATCGCTATAAAATAAACGGAAGTAAAATTATAAAAATAACATCATATGAAAAATAAAAGTTGAACATATCTAATAGGATTCCGAAGGAGGCTGTTCCTGCAGCGCCACTACTTTTTTCGACGATGCAGACTGCGGATCAGGAGCAACGTGTTGGTGCAGTACACAGCTCAAGTCACAGTGCATGGGCTTACAAACCGAACATGCCAACCACCCTCCTCATAATGTTCTGAACATCCACAATACCTTCAGAGGCCCACTCAGCTTTCAATTCCTCGACAGGTCACGGTATGTAACCACGCCCTTACTATAATTGAGTGTATTGTCAAGTCCCTTTTCGATGGCATAGTCTCCAAATTGATGGCGTTTTGAAGATTAGCGGCCTGTTGGGAGGTAGCTGTCTCAACCAACAAAGTATCGTTACGCAACTTTTCACAGATTTGCGGTTATCCGCTATGCCCACGAGACCCTTTTCAATATAAAACGGTGACACCTCTTCAAATGGTCCTTCTTTCCTTTTAATAATCAGAAAGACATTTTGGTTAGCACAATGTGCTCTGTTGCTCATTGCCAGGCTCTTTTCAGGTAGTGCTTTATCCGGAGGACTGCCTAAGCGAGCCCTCTTTTTGGAGTGGATGTTGGTTCTACAACCATTAACTTGGCTGGAAGTTGAGTCTGCTCTGAGAAATATGCCAAACGGAAAGTCCCCAGGGTTTAATGAGCTAAGCTCAGATATGAAGGCAGCCGGAACATCTGGCCTACAATGGATCTACAGAGTTCTGTCAGCCATCTGGACAAACAACAAAATTCCAGATGACTGGACAAAAGGAATCATCATTCCACTGTTTAAAAAACAGACCGAAAGAAGTGTGGAAACTATAAAGGTATCACCCTGCTTTCACATACCCTAAGGCTGCTGGAAAAAATTATAGAAACCAGACTTAAGAAGATAGTTGAACCCTTATTAGAAGAAGAACAGCATGGCTTCAGGAAAGGGCGAAGTACTATAGACTTCATCTTTGCGGTAAGGATTTTGGCAGAGAAATACTGGGAACATGGAAAGAACTTAGTGATGGTGTTCTTAGACCTTGAGAAGGCATATGATAGTGTCCATCGCAACAAAATATGGAAATGCCGGGAAGATCTAAAAGTGCCCAATTACATGATTGACAGAGTAAAGATGCTGTATCAAACTTGCAATAGTAGTGTCCAAATAGGAAATGGTCGCTCTGAATGGTTTGAGACGAAGATGGGAGTCCAGCAGGGAAGTTCTCTATCACTACTCTTGTTTATTATTGTAATGGACATAATGCTAAAATCTATTAAGGAAACTGCAAATGAGTCGAGATCACTGGTATTTGCAGATGATGTTGTAACATGGGGAGAAACAGAAACAGAAGTACAGAAGAGTCTGACTGTCTGGAACAATAAATTTAAAGAATTTAACCTGAAAATCAGCAAGTCCAAGTCGGTTGAGATGACCATAAGCAGAGAGGGAACAAGTTCAAACATCTACTTGGAGGGAACAAAAATTAAATCAGTTTCCCACTTTCAGTACCTTGGAAGTATTTTGTCCAATGACAACACCATCCGGCAAGAGATCCTCAACAGAACACAAAAAGCATCAAATTTCTACATGCAAGTTCGGAATCTACTATGGGACAAAAAAGTACCCCAAGCAGCAAAGTTAACTTTGTGTAACACTTACTTCAATCCAATCCTTATATATGGCATGGAAACATATACATTGTTAACAAAGGATTACAGCAGAATCCAAGCAACAGAAATGAGATTTATCAGGACTATGAATCAAAGTACCAGCAGAGACAAGATCAGAAATGAGGTACACAGGGAAACAGCTGGTATCAGGGTCCCTTTTGCGAACATCTTGGGGAAACGAAGACTGCAGTGGTATGGCCATGTAATGAGAATGGATAGTACAAGAACAGCTAAAAATACTTCAGAATGGAAGTGGGAGGAAGAAGACCAAGAGGAAAGCCAAGGAGACGATGGATAGAGGCGGTTAAATCAGACATAGAGAAGAACGGTTTTAACTGGGATGACGTCCAAGACCAAATGTTATATCAAGATCGGATGAGATGGAGAGCGCTTGTTAGCCACACACGGGAAACTGGAGATGGGAAATGATGGTTATGATGTTGGTACCCCCACAGGTACACCCATCCCACTGGAAGGTTCGAGGGACAAATTAAAATTATTCATCTCGGTCCCACGAGTAGCTAGGGAAGTGCGTGTCCGCCTAGACAGAGCCCCGCGCGCCTAGGTAAGCCTTATACAACTGAGGTGCGGCAGTATCCCCAGAGGTTGCTCGCTAGCGACTGTTCCTCTTCAACAGCCATGCATCCCATCAGCACGTAGCACACCTTGGGATTGAAGGGTTTTTTATAGAGGTTTGTACCATCCTCGCGACCCGGGCGGTCAAGCCAAGATCCCCATTCTCCGGTACACACAACGTTCCACCGCCGCGCCACACGGTGGTCGCTGAAGCGTGCCCAGAGGTTACGGTGTCTGGAGGACTGGCGGCGCTTACCAGTCCCCAGCTCACGACCCCGGGTTCGCAAGCCGAACTCAGCAAATGAATGCTGAGCCCCTGAGGGGGAAGTGTGAGCGCCGTCGGGATTATTTCCAGGGAGGTGCGTCTCGAGCTGTGATACAACTGGTGTCACTAGGTATTGATTTCTTGGGGAAGGATAAACGGAGATACAAATATAGAGGACTTTTAAGCGACCCCGAGAAGACATATTTTTGTTCCGTAGGAAACAGTACTGTTTAGTAGTGACGAATCTTGGTGAGTTTGACGAGAATTTAGTGTATTATATTTTGGATCTGTGGTGACTAGCTAGTTCTTGCTCGTAACATTAAAAAAAAAATACTTAGACAAAGCTGGGCAGCGTTTATGAAAAAAAAAAAAAACGGTATAGCTTTTGGTTACAAATTAACTGGCCTGAAAGAGAGTAAAGCATCATATTTTCTTGTCTAGTACACAACAGCACAACAGTTAGTATAGCTGTTCGTCTTTTCTTGGTGCCCCTGAAGAGTGTACCTGGAGAAGAACTAGAAGACAAGAAATGTCTGTTATCTTTTTTTATTTGTGTAAAAACATTGAAATTTTCCGTTTCCTATTATCTTTAAAGTTTGAAAGAAGGGACGAAAGTAATGAGATGACGTAAAATGTAGAACAGAAAAGTTTATGTCCAAATGACAAACTTGATGCTGATTTCAGTAATGAAAGTAAACATAAGCCTGTTTGAGCACTATTACGGTGCTAAAGGTTGTCAGTGGCAGGTATCGAGTTCAGCACAACGTTTACCGACTGCTGTCGGCGCCGGCCATCCTTTTCTTGGTTTACCCATTTCTCTCCAGGCAAATTCAGCGATGGTACCCTGTAGAAGGTAATGCTCGCTTCCTTTCTCTCTCTTTGTCTAGATTAAATACGCGTATCTGGCCAAATGGCCAAAGTACGCGAGGCCAATAAAATAAAATAAAACACAAGTTTGAACTATGGAGTCAAGCTGACGCACAGAGTATACGAGACGTGATTTTTAAGTAAGTACCTTTTTGAAATAAATAATAATAAAAAAAAAAAAAAAAAAAAAAAAAGACGTTGCTAAGATAGCTCAATAATTTTATTTTTACATAATAGTCTGTGCCTTAATCTACATTTCTACATAATTTTCATCAACATTGAGACACATGTCATAACGTTGTACCAATTTTTGAAGACCCTCCTCATAGAAGTCTGACTTGTTAACCATTGCATCATAACTGTTTTTACTTCTTCATAGTCTTGCTCGGTCACAATGCCATACAAAACAATACGAGAAACATTAAGAAAGTCATCCCACAAGGAGGAAATCGTAAAGCGTCTGTTCTCTCTCATCTTATTGTCCACTTCCTGCACTAAACTTTCATTAACGACTGAAGGACGCCCACTCCGTTGATCATCTTTAAATGTTCTCACCCACTTTCTCACCATTCCATCACCTATGATGTTTTCTCCGTTAACTGCACAGATCTCGCGATGAATATCGACCGCTTTTAGGCCTTTAGCACTGAGAAATCTTATAACAGCCCGTACTTCACAGTCGGCGGGACTCACGTTTATCGGAGGCATCTTAAACACTCAGTACACAACGTAAACAAGGAAGAATCAGACTGTAATGGCGTCAGTGCGTAGACAACAGGTGTAGGTGGTTAGTTAAAAAAACAAGCCTCGTATTAACTTCTAATATATGTATGTCAGCCAATACACGCCGCCTTATCCTCCTCGTGAAATGCCTTCAATTAGAATTACACTTAGTCGTGTGATATAATTTAGACCGGTGCAGCTTATAATTACCTATAGTAGGCTACTTGTGAAAAATTAGGCCTCTGTATTGAGGCACGTGGGTAAAGCAGCGCTCTTTTAATATAAATATAAATGTCTGGGCCACGCCTCTATTGGTGTTTTGGGCGTCGTACGGTGTTGGTCTTTTTGCGCATAAACTAAATACTAAACACTTTTAGACAACAGGTTTCTATTTAGAGAGTAATTTGCACCGAAGCTTACGCTGGGATAATTGTATTTTATGTTATACAATAATGAAATTTTATTTCACATCTTTTTCTGCGTATTTTCTACCAAGTCATGAGGGTGGCCATGGCTCCGGTGCTCAGTACTCACACAAACTGCAAGGTAACCAATCAATCAAAGCGGCGACGAGGACCCTGTACATCAGTGTTTTCCCTCCTGTGGGTAGCGATTCAAATCAAATGTTCAATTGTCTGTAATTCTATGGGACCAAACTACGTTGGTCATCAGTCCCTGCCGGCCGCGGTGGCCGAGCCGTCTGCGGCGCGTCAGTCACGGTCTGCACGGCCACTACGGTCGGGGGTTCGAATCCCCCCTCGGGCATGGATATTTGTGCAGTCCTTAGTATTAGCTAGTTCATAAGTAGTTTGTAAGTTTAGGGACTGATGACCCCGTAGTTAAGTCCCATAAGCTATACAAACATTTGAACATCATCAGTCCCTAGACTTACAAACTACTTAAACTAAGATAAACTAACCTAAATACAACACACACATCCATACCCGAGGGAGGATTCAAACCTCCGACGCGAGAGACCGCGCGATCCGTACCGTGGCGCTGCAGACCGCTCGGCTACTGAAACGCGGCGGGTAGCGATTCCCAGCGTCAGAAGAGGAAGTAGTTCCAGCATACAAGAACCGGACCAGAGCGTGTCTCAGTAGCAGAGAATGACGCAGTTGGAAATGGCTGTGACGTACAGCCACAATGGAGCGCAGTCAAGTGTGGGTCCGTTCTGGGACCGCTGCTGTTTCTTATTTACATAAATGATATACCTTCGAATATAACAGGTGACCGTAAAATATTTTTGTTTGCTCACGATACCAACTGGGTAGTGAAGAATGTTGTTTCTAATATTGACACAGTATCAAATAATGCATTTCGAGAGATAAGTTAGTGGCCTATAGAAAATAAATTTATGCTAAATCACAGTAAAACTCAGATATTACAATTCCTAACACACAATTAGCGCAGGTGACTCCCGTTTATAAGAAAGGAAAGAGAACTGACCCACATAATTACAGGCCAAATCGTTTCATGTAGAATTTTGGACCATATCCTCAGTTCGAATATACTAAATTTCTTTGAAACGGAAAAGCTTCTTTCTGTGAATCAGCACGGGTTTAGGAAACATCGTTCATGTGAAACTCAACTTGCCCTTTTCTCACATTACATCTTGCGAGCCATGGATGAAGGGCAACAGGCGGATTTTGTTTCTCTCGACTTCATAAAGGCGTTCGACGCGGTGCCACACTGCCGACTGCTAACGAAGATACGAGCTTATGGAATAGGTTCACAGATTTGTGACTGCCTGGAAGACTTCCTAAGTAATAGAACGCAGTACGTTGTTCTCGACGGCGAGTGTTCATCAGAGACGAGTGTATCATCAGGCGTGCCCCAGGGGAGTGTGATAGGACCGCTATTATTTTATATCTATATAAATGATCTGATGGACAGAGTAACTTGTAATTTGCGGCTGTTTGCTGATGATGCTGTGGTGTATGGGAGGGTGTCGTCTTTAACTGACTGTGAAAGCATACAGGATGACTTAGACAGAATTTCTAGTTGGTGCGAAGAATGTAGAAAAATGTGGTAAAATGTAAGGTGATGCGCATGAGTAGGAAAAACAATCCTATAATGTTCGAATACAGCATTAGTAGTGAGCTTCTTGATGCTGTCCCGTCGTTCAAATATCTAGGCGTAACATTGCAGAGCGATATGAAATTGATCGAACATGTAAGAACAGTTGTGAGTAAGGCGGACAGCCGACTTCGGTTTATTGGGAGAATTTTGGGAAGATGTACTTCACCTGTAAAGGAGACCGCGTATAAAACGCTTGTGCGACCACGTCTTCAGTATTGCTCAAGTGTTTGGGACCCGCAGCAGATCAGTTTAAAGGAAGACATAGAGGCGGTTCAGAGGCGAGCAGCTAGATTTGTTACCGGTAGATTCGACCAATGCGTGAGTGTCACGAAAATGCTCTGGCAACTCAATGGGGATCGCTGGAATAAAGACGACGTTCTTTTCGTGAATTTCTGTTGAGTAAATTTAGAGGGCCGGAATTTGAATCTGAGTGTAGTACGACCGTGCTGCCGCCTACTTACATTTCGCGTAAAGATCACAAAGACAAGATAAGAGAAATTAGGGCTCGTACGGAGGCATATAGGCATTTTCTTTCCTCGTTCCATTTGGGAGTGGAATAGTTAGGGAAATGCCTAGTAGTGGTACAGTGTACCCTCTGCCACGCAAGTTACGGTGAATTGCGGAGTATGTATGTAGATGTAGATATAGAATTAAACAAAAGCTGTCATTTTGATTACACATAATGGGCATTTGATAAGTGAGACTGAACAGTTCAAATTTCTCCATGTTCAGATAGACAGTGAGCTGTTGTGGAAAGACCGTGTTCAGGATCTTGACAAAAAATAATTTCTGCTTTATTTACCATTAGAACAGTAACTGAAATAAGTGATTTTTCAACACAAAAAGTAGTGTACCGTGCTTACTTTCATTCACTTACTACGTATGGTGTTAGTTTTTGGGTTAACTCTACTAATTCAAACATGATACTTTTGGCTCAGAAACGGGTGGTTCGAGCAATACGTGTGTAAGTTCGCGAACGCCGTGTCCATCCCTTTTCAGTTGTCTGGAAATTCTAAGAATGACGTCACATTACATAATTTGTTTAACGCGTTTGTTGTTAACAATATCAGCTTATTCCCACGAGTTAGCAGCTTTCACACGGTGAATACTAGACAGACGTCTAGTCTACATGTAGATCACACTTCCTTCACTCTTGTGCAGTAAAGCGGCAAGTTTTCTGCAGCATCCATTCTCACTTAGCTGCCACGAGAACTCCAGAACCGTAGTACTAAACCACGCGCATCAAGACCGAATTGAAGGGTTACCTCACGCCTCATTCCTTTTATTCTCTCGACGAACTCCTAGAAAATGAAACTAATTCCTTTCTTTCGTCACTCACTGATTTTACCTAGGCTTAATATTGTCATGTGCATAGGACTAATTTAAGTTTTCTCTATTACCACTCTTGTGTTAAAATTTGATTTACTACTGACTTATTCCATGACTATGGAGTCTTGCTCCTCAGTTAGGTTCTGCGAAACAGAGAACGATATTGTTATTAATAAAAATGAAGTTTTGTTTATATTAAAATTACGTGATTCCTTGCTTATCAACATGACTTATTTGAATAGAACATACACTATTTTATAATAAATACATCGTGTTAGCAATAAATGCAGGAAAAGCCGCAACATTTTTCAGAAACCAGTGAGTAACTTAATTAACAAGATGCTATAAGGAATCTTCGGAATTCGGATCAGAAAACATCTACTATACAAGTCTTCTATACTGTGGTCCCTTGCGTAACGAGTGTAATTAGTTTTCGAGTCTTACCTGCAATGAAAAACTTATATTTTTCTGGCTTAATTCATGTAAAATACAATAAAAGTACATCATGTAAGGTGTGATACTGTCCTTTTTTTTTACGGGGAACTTGTATCAACAGAAGGAAATTAAATTCATTTATCTGAAATCACACACACAGTTGTGTTATGGGACCGCCAAAACAGTTTTCATTGGGAAGGGGTCGAGTGTTCACAACTGCCACCTCACAGGTGCTCCTACACAGGCGACTTCGCAGCCACTTGTCGTGGGTTCGTGACAATCGCCTTTCCGTAGCTCATCCTCCCATCGCTTTCTGGGTCTTCCAATTGGCGTGAGGTGTCTGGCCTACCTGGCTTATTCTCCGTGATTTCAGGTTTTGAACTACGTTTGGTTGCCTCATCATGCCATACAGTTCTTTCTCCATCTCCATGAATTCTCTTCACGGAGTGGTCCAAATGTGCCGGCCGCGGTGGCCGAGGTGACTGAGGCGCTCCAGTCACGGTCAGCACGGCCACTACGGTCGGGGGTTCGAATCCCCCCTCGGGCATGGATATTTGTGCCGTCCTAGTTCGTAAGTAGTTCATAAGTAGTTTGTAAGTTTAGGGACTGATGACCTCGTAGTTAAGTCCCATAAGCTTAACAAATATTTGAACATTTTGGTCCAAATGTCTTTCTCCCGATTTTTCTGTCAAAGACCGAAAAGTTCTCTTCGTCTTCCCTCGTTGTCCTTAGGGTTTCTTTTCCATACAACAACACTGGTACTATTACTGCATTGTACGCTTTAATATTGGTGCTTATTGCCAGATTCTTTCATGACATTACCTGCCTCATAGCGAGAACGTTTTAGACCCATTCACAACGCGTTGGTTCACTTTCTGTTTTAAATCATGTTGTGTGTTGAACCATGTACCCAGGCACTTTAGCGAAGTTCCAACTGCCTGCCTGTTGTGGGCCTTCATTAGGTGCTCCTCTGGGTGCCCCCATTACCTCAGCTTTTCCCGCATTAATCCGTAGCCCCATCCCGCTTGCATTTTGCGCCCGATCCTCGACAGTCTCTAGTCTACCGTATCTTCCTCTGATAAATTTGTTTTCCCATTTAGCTTCACCCCTTTACTTTCTCTTTTCAGTTATCGGATTACCTTCTCTAGGAACAGATTAAATAGCAGTGGTAAAATAACATCTCGTTATCAGGCACCTGTTCCAATATTCAATTCTGTGGACAGCTCCCCTTGAAATTTCACTCTGGCTTTTCACACCTTCACTATACTTTTGTGTATTCTTTAACATTTAAGGAAAGAATACCTAAAACATGATATGAAATGGACAGGTTTTTATAAACGATCGCTATATTTACTGTAAATTTACCGATTCTGTATTCAGTAAAAATGTGATCTTATTGTCTTTGGTGTAATATATGTAAGCACCAATAATATTTTCAAACAAAATTTATATGTGACTCCATGTTGTGTAATTGTATGTCACTGTCATGTATTTCTCTTCCATTTAGTTTGTTGATTTCCTGTTGCTGGCAGCAGTTGACACAACCAAAAATGTTCAAATGTTTGTTAAGCTTATGGGACTTAACTACGGGGTCATCAGTCCCTAAACTTACAAACTACTTATGGACTACTTACGAAATAGGACGGCACAAATATCCATGCCCGAGGGGGGATTCGAACCCCCGACCGTAGTGGCCGTGCAGAACGTGACTGGACCGTCTTAGTCCCCTCGGCCACCGCGGCCGGCTTGACACAACCGATCGAACATAATAGATAAAAGTATTTTACAAGAATTATTTTTGCAAGAGATAGTAGTTGGAAAAACCTTGCCCTCGATGCTGTAGAGCACCTATAAGGCTACAATTTCAGCCTGAAAATATAGCATCAACATACACGGAGGAGAAGTTTATTGAATGTCAAATTGCATCTCTTGTTGCTTTCAACATTGTTGCTGACGGAAAAGAGAGTGCACTGAATTATTACATTGGTATTTTCACTGGAGGATGGCAAGATGATCAATTCAGTGATGGGAACGAAGTCTTGTCTCCGTTATCATTTGTGCAATGTAACAAAATGTTCAAATGTTTGTGAAGCTTATGGGACTTAACTAAGTGGTCATCAGTTCCTAAACTTACAAACTACTTATGAACTACTTAATATTAAAGACAGCACAAACATCCATGCCCGAGAGGGATTCGAACCCCCGACGGGTAACGGCTTCGCGCATCGCAGCAAAGCGCCTCAATGCGCGCGGCCGCTCCGCCGCGGCGTGCAATATAACATTGAAAGAGTTTAATGACATCGACTTGGTTATTAAAAAAATAAAACAAATCCAATCTGCATTTCGGAATTTCGTCGCTACATGCATAGATTTGATTTTTGGATTGTTTCTCGCACATCGGCTAGAAACACGCACACAGGACGAGAGAAAAACGACAGAATATCGTAAAAAAGCGATCCAGAAAGTTTTTAAAGATATGTTGTGACTTATGATTGACTTTCCGAAACAAAGTTTCAGTAGTACCAACGACGGTGTCCCTCCGAAACAAAGTTTCAGTAGTACCAACGACGGTGTCCCAGAGGCTAGCCACTAGGCCAGTTAGCTACGCTATCGCAGCCTCCGCCCCCGAAACTTTGAACGGTTCTAGCTGCCAAACTAAACGTGATAAAAATGTCTTTCAAAATTCTTTGTACACAGCCGGAGTCAAAAGTTCCAGTGAATGATGGAAACAACCATTGTTCCATTAAAAAAAACTGTATGTTTGCATAAAAAATTACCCTTTTTAAAAGTAATATTACAATATGTTTGTTGGCTAACAATACGAGCCCCTGACGACTAATCCATTCTATGAAAACCGCACATCAATCGCACTTTCTGTTTCCGCGGTATTTGCTGTGCAAGTGGTAGGCGATTCACCCTGTATACAAGTCTTATAGCGTTTTTAAGCACTGATATGTTGTTATTTATATACAGTTTTCAGCAGGGCCGGATCTAGGGTGGGGCAAAGGGGGCAGTTGCCCCGGGCGGCAGAATATAGAGGGCGGCAAATTTTGACCGCTTCTCTCTCTCTCTCTCTCTCAATTTTTTTTTTTTTTTTTTTTTTTTTTTTTTTTTTTTTTTTTTTTTTTTTCAGAATGTATCTTACTGGTATGATTTAATAAATTAACTGACGCAGAATTATTGTAAGTAAAATGACTGCAAGAAATACCGAAATCATTTAATAAAACTAAAATTCCTGGTTGCTGACTTCAGTGTTTTCAGCTAATCAAACTTTAAAAATCTACTAGATATTAGCCAAAATGAGGGAGATGTTTGCGTTATTGCATAAGTAACTGCACAATGTTTATTAATTTGCGTAGATTTCCTTTTTCAAATAAATGAATATTCATATTTCATATCAAGGTAATATTTGTAGTACAGGTGAATTTTCATAACGTTCCAGTCTCTTAAAAAAAAAAAAAAAAAAAAAAAAAAAAAAAAAAAAAAAAAAAAGTATTTCAGTTGCGCACACTTCTAAAGCATGGAGGATCTTGAGTCCTCTCTCGGTAGCGGTGGAATTGATAGACATCTACACAGGATACTCTGTAAATCACATTTAACTGCGTTACAGAGGGTTCATCGGACCACTTTTATACTATTTATCTCCCATTACATTCTCGAATAGCGCGCGGGAAGAAATAACATCTGAATCTCTCTCTCTGTTCGAGCTCTGATTTCACATATTTATTCAGATGATCTTTTCTGCTTATGTAAGTGGGAGGCAGCAATATATTTTCTTATTCGGAGGAGAATGTTGACGATTGTAGTTTCGTAAGTAGCCCACGTCGCAGTGATAAACGCCTTTGTTCTAATGATTCCCATCCCAGATCCTGTATCATTTCTGTGACGCTGTCTCCCCTGTATCACGACAATACAAAACAAGCTGCCCTTCTTTCGACTCTTTCGATGTCCTCCGACAAACCCACCTGATAAGTATCGCACACTGGGCTGCAACACCAGATAAAACAGGAGCAATCTCACTGTATTATTGATGCTGTCCTTTTTCTAGCTAAGCAAGGAAGTCCTTTTAGAGGAACAAAAGAAGATGGTGATTTTGGTGATCCACATAGCGGCAAATTTCTAAATACAATTGATCTCATATCATACTATAGTGTCCCCCTTCGTCTGCGTATTGAACGCCACAAGAAAGGCCAGATTAGCTATTTTTACAAAAATATACAAGATGAGTTCCGTGGCTTGATTGCTGACAAAATAAAATAAGTTATAATTAAAGATATTTTAGCTGCTAAATATTTGTCACTGATGTTTGATTGCACTCCAGATATCAGCCACAATGTGCTGATGACACAAGTAATTAGATATGTCAAGTCGAATGACTCAGAGGTTGTGGAAAGTTCTACCGACTTTTTTACAGTTACAGACAAAACAGGAGAAGGCCTTAGTCAAGAGATACTGCAAAAATTGGAACAAGATGGGTTGAAAATTAAGTACTGCAGGGGGCAGTCTCATGACAATGGGACAAACAGGGCTGGAAAGTACAAAGGGGTCCAGTCAATAATACTTCAGAAGAATGAACTGGCCTGCTCACTCTTTAAATTTATTAGGAGCAAATTCAGCTGACATTCAGCAAGACAAGGTGATCTGCAAGAGTAGATGCGGTTGAAGCTGTTTACAAGCATTTTCATAAAGTTTTGAAGGCCATGGAAGAAACTGAAACTTATAAATTGTCAACACCAGTAACAAAATCAGAGACAAGATCTATTTTAAAAAAATATGAGAAAACTCAAATTCATTACTTAAACTAGTTTATGGTATTCAATATTAAAATAAATTGCTCTTGTTAATCAGTTTCTGCGAAGTTAATACTTTACAATTGATAAAGCTGTTCGAAACATTCAAGGACTTTTGGGCTTTCTTAAAACTTCCCTGGATTCTTGGTACCTCTGAAGCTATTTTTGAGGCCAAAGTGCTAGCAGAAGATAATGAGGTATCAACAGTATTCTCCGAAAAAAAAAAGGTTCGAAGAAAGAAGAAAATGGCCGATGAGCTTTGTGAGGATGAAGTATCCAACATTCACAGAAAAAATAAGAAATAATTGACAGAGCTTAGTACCAGGTTTACCGCACTTGAGAAAATTTGTGCAAAAATTAGTTTTCTGTGTGGTGTGCAAATTCGAGAAATGGAAGTGGAGGACTTGAAGGCCAAAGCAGCGGAACTGGCAGAAGATCTTAGCGAGGAAGAACTTGAAGTTGAAAGTTTCAGACAACATGCGCTGGCAGTCGACAGAGCCTTGGAAGATTCCACTGCATCATCAACATTATAAATTTATAAAAATAAATTGGTAGAGGGGTATCCCGACCTTACTACAGCGTTAAATTATATCTTACCATTCTAGTTTCTGTTTCGTTTGGAGAATGAAGTTTCAGCACGCTGATACTAATTAAATACACTTGAGGAGCACGACTGCTTAACAAATCTGAGTATAATATCCATAGAGCACAAACGAGCTGCTTCTCTAAACTATGATGATATCGAAAACAGTTTCGCAGCAAAAAAAAAAAAAAAAAAAAAAAAAAAAAGCTGGAAAAGGAAATTTTGAATTGATTTTTGTAGGATGAGTAATCTTGTAATATTTTAGTATGTATTAATATTGTTCTGTTTTCCTTTGATCTTAATCCAGTCAATAAAATAAGTTCATGTTGTGAGATTGTGACATTTATTTAGAAATACGTAACCCAATTAGCGTCAAAAAGTCGATTCTTACAGGGAGAGGGTGTGAAAGAAGGGGCGGCAAATTTAAGCTTGCCCCCCTTGGCAAATGTCCTAGATCCGGCCCTGGTTTTCAGAAATCGAGCCAGAAATGATTTCGGTGACGCATCGTTAATGCTCTGTTGTCACGAAACAGCTCACTGCGAGCTATAATACGGAAACTGTGAGAATTACGCGACCGTCACATGGGAGTGTCGCTTGCAGGAGACTTCCCCGCTAGCGCGGCTGTGGGGACGGGAGGCGTGCAGCGGCCACTGCCAGCCGTGACGTCACGCGGTGCTTCCCCACGCTGGGTCGCCGACCGCCGCGCTGGCGCAGGAAATAAGTGTTCAAGGGATGGGGCCTAAGTGCGGGGTCAGCACTCCCTAACTTACAAACTACCTATCAACTACCGTATGCTAAAGTCGGTGCAGACATCCATGCCCGAGGGGGGGATTCGAAACCCCGACGGGGAACGGCCTCGCGCATCGCAGCATAGCGCCTCAATGCGCTCGGCCACTCCGCCGCCGCGATTTTTATCCCTCCACACTTCCTTACAATGCTAATGTCACGGTCCCATGATATCTAAGAATGTGTGCTAACAATCGAACCCTACTTTCACGCAACGTATACCAGAAATTTCTTTTCAACCCTATTCTGTTCAGTACCTCATCATTAGTTTCGTATTCTACCCACCTAATTTTCAACATTCGCCTGTAGCACTGTATTTCAATAGCTTCTACTATCCTCCAAATAGTATCAAATGTTTATCATGTGTGTTTCACAATCGCACAAAGTAACTCTGACAAGTGCCGAAGTAACAAAACTCGTTTACCGTATCGTTACCTAATCTAAATCCTACAGAATCGCCTGATTTTCTGAGACAACATTCTATTACTCTTTCTTAATGTTCATCTTATACACTCCTTTAAAGAAACTGTTCATTGCGTTCAACTATTCTTCCGTGACCTTATTTCTGCAGCATAATTGTTCTGCAAATTTCTTCTTGCTTTTCTTTACAGCTTGCTCAATATTCAAATTAAATAACATTGGAGAAATGGTACAACTCTGTCTCACTCCAAAATGTTCAAATGTTTATAAAGTTATGGGGTCATCGGTCCCTAAAGTGACAAACTACTGAAACTAACTTATCCTGATAATAACACACACACCCATGCCCGAGGGAGGAATCGAACCTCCTACATAGAACGGCCGCACGCAGTATAGCAAAGCGTCTTAGTGCGTACGGCTATTCGGCCGCGGCTGTCTTACCCCATTCCCTACCAATGCTATCCTTTCGTGTTGTTCAGCTGTTATATCTGTCTTCTGATTTCTGCACAACTCTTAACTTATCTTCCATTCCCTATACTTTAATGGTGCTGACTTCACAGTTTGAAAGAATGTACTCCAGTCAACATTTTCAACGGGCGCTGATAACCTCGCTGTTGAGCGCCCTAAAACACCAATCATCATCATCATCAACATTTTCAAAACCTTTTAACAAATTTACGATAGCTAGAAATGTAGATTTGCGTTCCCTCAATCTAGGGTAATTCGCAACGTGAGTATTGGATCACTTGTTCCTACATTTCTCCTAAATCAAAATGTTCAAATGTTTGTAAAACTTATGGGACTTAAATGCGGGGTCATCACCCCCAAACTTACAAACTACTTATGAACTACCTTATACTAAAAACGACACAAACATCCATTCCAGAGGGGGGATTCGAAACCCCGACGGGGAGCGGCCTCACGCATCGTAGCATAGTAGTAGTGTTCTGAAATTAGCATATAGAATTACGAGGTAGCCTCTTACACCTTATTAAACGGTTAGTGATTCTTGCTGCAGGACAAGACATACAGTAGAAAGCAAAAATCGAAAATAAAGCGCATTCAAATAGTTGTTGTTGTTGTTGTTTAGAGGGGACTAGACGGCATGGTCATCAGTCCCTCAAATAGTTCGACCAGCCTTTATCGAGAAAGAAAGGGAACGTATTGAGTTTCATGAAAATTTCCGTTGGTCATGAGAACAGTAGTCTGAGCCCGAAACAGGGCGGCACAAAAACTAAAGGAAAAGCATCTTAGTAATCATCGCACCTATCGCCGGATATGCAGACTGTCACATATTTATTAAACTCAAGACCGAATGCAATTACTTCGCCGTGGCGGAAGGACCGAGGGTATTGAGGCGCTATGCTACGATGCGCGAGACCGTTCCCTGTCGGGGGTACCTCGGACATGAATATTTGTGCCGTCTTTAGTATAAGGTAGTTCATAAGAAGTTTGTAAGTTTAGGGACTGATGACCCATCAGTTAAGTCCCTTAAGCTTGACGAACATTTCAACATTTGCAATTACTTCACTTTAATCGCGAGTACCTGCTCGGTGGAACTGTGAAGTTCCTGTCGGTCAACGGAATATCACCAGGACTGAGCATGTTGGCTTCTGCACAACAGGCGGTCGCGGACCTGTCCTCCTAAGAACCGCCAGCGTCTGCAGCCACTGCCCAACTGCGAGCGGCCACGGCGCTCACGCCCGTTTCGTTAACGCGAGTTTCGCACCGCTGATTCTTCCGCCGGCAAAACTAGTGACGTGTTACCAACCTGACCCAGAGCAGAGTTAAGAGTTCGTTCTGGCCCGCAACGCCCGGTTTTACGACTCCTAAGGTGGCGGCCTGACTTGGCGGCCACTCGTCAAAGATATTTTGTGATATATACAACCAATATTGTATTACCGGTGCATTGTGACTACCATTCTATACTTCTATAATTAACTGTTGTTTTATGTTGATCTTTTTATGGTATGCACAAACCGGCATTGTTGACCACTATATTGATATTTATTGTATACAGATATTTTTGTTTTATGCACGGCCAGTATTGTATGACTGCTACACTATAATTACTGTTGTATATTCTTTACAACCTTGTGCTGTGTTGGCTGACCTATTGTGTTGTTGCAGCCATATCTATATTTCGTAACTGCTGCACTGTGTCTACTATCATGTATTCTTTTATGACTGTCTTTTTATACAGATGTTTGTGTTTTATGTACTATCCAATATTTTATGACTGATACATTGTAGACATTGTTGTATATTCTTTTACACTTGACTGTGGTTTTGTACAAGTGTTTTGTGATATGCATTAAGCAATATTGCATCACCGCTGCATTGTGGCCACTGTTGTATACTTTTTAATCGACAGTCGTTTTATACAGATGCACAAAGCAATATTGTATGACAGCTACATTTTAACTGTGTTAGTTTTTCGTTCATAAATGACTGTCAGTTTATACAGATATTTTTGTAGTATGCACAAACTTAACTACGCCATCAATGTAGAGATTAGTCTATTTTTTCAAATAACTTCTAATTATTTTTATAATCTGTACAACACGTTTTTAACCTCATTGCGTTTTAACATTACATTGGTGTGTGCTGCCATCTGGCGCCATATTTTTTTTATCCTTGACTTGTATCATGTATCAGTTTGCTTTTGTCACTCACTGTGATAATTATGTTTTATTATAATGACATAGTGCACCTATGCACTGTAAATTGTTATATAACAACTATTTGACATTACAAGGTATGTCTCATCTCTAAATATGCCCGGATCTTGCTCTTATGGATTTAATTGACGTATCTTCTCGTTTTATTATAATGACATGCATGTATTAAATTTCCGTTTTTCTTTTTTAACAGATTATGGCCTTGTAAAATATTTTATTTGACCTGATGATGCTGACATAGTTCAGCGAAACCGGTTGTCGTTAATAAAAATTGATGATAAGCGATCTTGGCTATTTTATATCTTTTTACATCAGATTTTGATGTTGTGCAGTAATAGAATAGACAGTCTGTCCTCTAAAGTACGCAAAAAAGCGGAAGAGAGAAATCGTGAAGGGAGTGGTAGAGCTGAAAGAGCCGTCAGTTTTGTGTGGCAGTTGTGTGTGTCCGCATTCTCGATCCTCGCGGTTAGCACAGACAAATGTTGTCTCGCCCACTCCATCCTCTTGCAAGATGTGCTCTCTGAGTTATTTACACGATATCTGAAGTCCGCCTCGGTACTTTCCCTCCAGAAGCATTTTCTTAACCCACATTTGCTGCCTCTTCTCGTCACCCGACCCGAAACAACTGTCATCGTATCGAGTGCTTAACAACTAACTTTAAATGTTTGACGGTCTACTTTGTGACCAGAGAGCACATTGGACGCGTGTTTCCAACTCCTCCGCACAAATGGTGCCACCTAGGGTCGACATACGCCGCGAACAGTCCGCGGTTTGAGGCTAGAAGACGGGTGTCCCGTACGAACAGGTAAATGTCCGCGAAAACAGAGTGTGTCTGCAATTTTTATTATTGATCCAGTTTGTCCACCGCTCTTCGATCAAGCAGTTCACTACTCTTCGCTATCTTGATGTTATCCGTTGGAAACTGTTGATTTTATGGTAGAATTCGACTGTTTCGACCATGGTCAGCAGATCTGTGCAATATCGTATCTTCAGTTCTTTGGCTAAATATTCATCTACCGGTAGTTGGAGTCTACTTTTGCTGTCGCCTTTTACATTGAATTGTGAAGTAAAAATATCGAAACGGAAAGTGCAATTGCGAGACACATATATGGACGAGTTTCCAAGCATTAAACAGGGAAAGTATGTAAGACCGTGGGTAGCTACCATGCCCAGCAACAGTGCGCAACGTGAATGTCATGTGAAGAGTAGCAACGCTCAGATACGAAACATTTACCGTACTTCATGTTACAAAGCTAATCCTACAATTGGTATTTTAAACGTCCAGAATATTACAGAAAAACAGTCTTTATCGCAGAAATGAACAGTTTCAATTAAGCGGTTTCGACCTGATGTAGGTCATCTTCGGAATTACAAGTAGCCCATGTGGCCAGTGCTGCACTCGGCTGGTCTGGGCTGTCCTGGGCTGTTCTTCTGCCAGCAGGTAACTGTTAGCACTAGCCACATGGGCTACTTGTAATTCCGAAGATGACCTACATCAGGTCGAAACAGCTTAATTGAAACTGTTCATTTCTGCGATCAAGACAGTTTTTTTTAATTTTTTTTTTATTTTATTTGATCATACCAAATAGATTGCTGTTTGTCTCCTCTGACAATGTTATCAAAATTAATCAGAATTTTAATGTTAGTTGAGCATCCACGTCTCCAGTTATCAGTTTCACCTTGTTACCAAATTTTGTTTTCGATGTCATCAGAGAATTAAAGAAATGTGAAAAGAGCATGTCTTGAAGCATAATTTGTAGGTATTACACGTCGAGAAGTAGCTCGATTCGACACAGCACCTTTAGCAAATAGCAAATGAAATATGTTAGGGCGTCATTCGCGTGCTTGTGGTTAAATGGCAATTAATCTCCTCGAATTATTTCATTGCAGTTGCTATATTTCAATCGCCAATGGAGGGAAACGAGCTCTGAGCGACCATTCAATAAGCAAGAAATACACACGAGCTGTGAATTCTGCTTCTTCAAGTTCCAAACAGTTGACCGATTTTTTTAGTGGTGATCATGCAGAACTAAAAGAAAAATAAATAAATAAATAAATAAAGGGCTGCAACAGAAAACACATCCGCATTTCATGCCGCCAGACACCACCTTTCCTACAACTCTTCGTTATGCAGGTAAAAAATCATCATCGATATTTTTAGCGATTCGAAAGTAGCTTTTCATTTTTCAAGTGCAAAATCTAAAACTGAGGCAGTTGTCAACAACGTTGTATGACCTTTCATAGAAGACACTGTTAGAAATACTCTATCAAAAGTGAAATATATTGGCATTAGTACAGAGACCAGTGATCACAAGCATCTCAAAATGTTTCCTGTTCTGGCGCACAACGCCCATATCAATGAAGGTGTTACAAGTCATTTATTACGTATAAGTGAACGTGTATACGAAGCCTATCAAGTTGTTCAGGAATGTCGTTGACTTTGGTCCCTGGATTACGGTTGCCCACAGACTGACAAACGTCCCTCTGTGATTGAAGCCAGACGCCGCCATCTTGCGTCACCTGATGTCAAAAATTTTCCGTACGGTACTACCGTGATCTGATACGATATGACGTAGTCAGCTTTACTAGTTGAATTGAAAATGATTTGCATTTGAACTAATACTTCCGCAATAATTAAATTTAACACATAGGAATACATTGTCAAATCGTGTTATGAGCAGAACTTATTACGTACGGTTAAATTTTACTTAGCGTCTTGAGCGCCTCGCGTCATTATGTTGTCAATCATGTGACGTTGGCATTAGCCGATCGCGTGACAGCGTAAATATTTTGTCATGAAGTCTTCGTTTGCGAGGGCAATTACTTTTCAAAAATGTTCAAATGTTTGTTAAGCTTATGGGACTTAACTACGGGGTCATCAGTCCCTAAACTTACAAACTACTTATGAACTACTTACGAACTACTTACGAACTAGGACGGCACAAATATCCATGCCCGAGAGGGGATTCGAACTCCCGACCGTAGTGGCCGTGCTGACCGTGACTGGAGCGCCTCAGTCACCTCGGCCACCGCGGCCGGCGCAATTACTTTTCCTGAGTGAATGAGTGTACATACAAGAACGTGTCAACGGTAGAGCAGGTACAGCATTAATAAATTACTTCATCGTCTGTACGAAACACTAATGAGGTCACTTTGTGTGGATTTCTAAGAATATATTATCTTGGCGAGGGCTTTCTATCGTTTTGTTGATGTTGCCAACATAATCATGTGAGGCCGCCGGGATGTTCAAATGTTTGTAGAGCTTGTGGGACTTAACTACGGGGTTATCAGTCCCTAAACCTACAAACTACTTATGAACTAGCTAACACTAAGGACGGCACAAATATCCATGCCCGAGGGTGGATTCGAACCGCCGACCGTAGTGGCCGTGCAGACCGTGACTGGAGCGCCTCAGCTCGGCCACCGCGGCCGGCCGTCTGGATGGTAACTAAAATTTTACCATTACGTACAGTTAAAGTACACTGTAGTTATCTGAAAAATACACTCATAAAGAGATGTGTTATCTACGACAAGTAGCACATTTATAAGTGTCATACTATTAAAAGAAAAGCCGAAGTTGATTGAAACTGGTGACAGATTAACAAAAACAGGAAACGCTACTCATTAGTGTATGTGTCAAAGCAGACTGTAGATTTCGTAAGAACTCTCAAAAGAAGGAGAATACGTGTTATCCAACGATAAACTACACTTCTATGATGACTATATCACTGCTACAAAATCCGAAGTTGAATGAAATTGGAACAGATTAATAACAACAGGAAATCAGTGCAACTCGTAACTATATGTCTCGAAGCTTAATCCAGCCATATACATCACAGCCATATTACAGCCATATTTTGTTGTTGTTGTGGTCTTCAGTCCGGAGACTGGTTTGATGCAGCTCTCCACAATACCCTATTCTGAGCAAGCCTCTTCATCTCCACATAAGAACGGCAACCTACATCTGTCTGAATCTGCTTACTGTATCCATCTCTTGGTCTTCCCCTGCGATTTTTCCCCATACACTTCCCTCCAACGCTAAATTCATAATTCCTTGATGTCTAAAAATGTGTCCTACCAATCTATCCCTTCTTTTAGTCAAAGTATGCCAGAAATTTCTTTTCTCCCCAATTCTGTTCAGTACCTCCTCATTAGTTACGTGATCCACCCACCTAATCTTCAGCATTCTTCTGTAGCACCATATTTCAAAAGCCTCAATCCTCTTCCTGTCCGCACTGTTTATCGTCCACGTCTCACTCCCATACAAGGCAACACTCCATACAAATGCCTTCACAAAGGACTCCCTTAGGCTTAAATCAATATTCGAGGTTAACAAATTTCTCTTTTTCAAGAACGCTTTTCTACCCACTGCCATTCTGCATTTTATATCCTCTGTACTGCGACCATCATTTGTTATTTTACTGCCCAAGTAACAAAACTCATCTACCTCCTTTATGGTTTCGTTTCCCAATCTAATTCCTTCAGCATCACCTGATTTTCGTAGACTGCACTCCATTACCCTAGTTTTGCTATTGTTAATGTTCATCTTATATGCACCTTTCAGCATCTTACCAGCCATATACATCACACGAATTTCTCATATGTCAAAAGTGTAAAGCCAGCGTAGTTAGGTCAGTTGTTGGGTATTTTTACGACTATTTGCACGTTATAGTAGTTGACTGATGGCAGTGACACTGTATACGGCACTGGCGACGCCAGGCACACTCTGGACGCTCCTCGCCTCCGCCTGCTCGCCTTGACTGCTGGTGGCCTCGCGCCGCCCCCCCCCCCTCCCCCCCACACAACAGCGCTGAGCAGTGACCTCGCTGCTGCTGCTGCTGCTGGCGGGGAAGCCCACCGCCTGCCAAGGGACTCCTGTGCAGTCCAGCCGATGACCGTCCGCACTGGACGGCTGCCTGCTTATGCTGCCTGCACAGTCGCAAACAACCATTACGCCGCGCTCCGCACATTTCGTGTCGCGTCCCAGTCTCGTGCGGCTGTCTTTCTCGACGCTTCTGGTGCCACAACCGTCTGCTATCAAACAAGATAAATACTTTGCAAAATTCATTTCATTTTTGGAATAAACACAAGAACTGCTTTCAAATCATTTTTAGGACACTGCCAACGTCACATCTCGTTTTGGGTCGTTTTCAGCATCATTTCCTGTATCTATTGTAAGTGCCCCTGTTCTCTAGGGAAACTGGCCTCAGTATTCCAGGCCAAAATCACTGCCATCAGGGCGTGTGTGGAGGAGAATTTGCATAGGTGCTACAAAGATCGTAGCATCTATATCTATTCAGACAGCCAGGCAGCCCTGAGATCGCTCAAAAAACGAATGTTCAAATGTTTGTATAGTCTATGGGACTTAACTACGGGGTCATCAGTCCCTAAATTTACAAACTACTTATGAACTACTTACGAACTAGGACGGCACAAATATCCATGCCCGAGGGGGGATTCGAACCCCCGACTGTAGTGACCGTGCAGACCGTGACTCGAGCGCCTCAGTCCCCTCGGCCACCGCGGCCGGCCTGAGATCGCTGGCAGCTCCTGCAACGAGGTCTAAAATTGTTGCAGAATGTCACAGGGCTCTGGTGGAGCTAGGGGAAAGCAATAGAGTAAACCTGTTATGGGTCTCTGACCACTCGGGAATCATTGGCAGCGAACATGCCGACAGATTAGCCAGGATGGGGGCAGAGACTCCATTTATTGGACCGGAACCTGTCCTGACAATCACCAAGGCAATGATCAAATTGGAGCTACATAACTGGCTCAGAAGACAGCACGTAGAATATTGGACCAAAGTCCATCAACAAAAACATGGCAAGGTAATGATGCCAAAGCCATGTTTTAAAAGAAGCTTTGCAATCCTGGGTCTGAACAGGAGAGAGATTAGACTCATGGTTGGATTGCTGACAGGCCATGGGGATTTCAAAAAACACCTACGTACAATGGGAATAACAGAAGAGGATCCTAAATATAGGATCTGTGATGACGGTGATGAAACTGCATCACATCTAATCTTCGAATGCATTGCATTGGAGAGTAAAAGGCACAGAACATTTGGGGCAACCAGACCCGAAGAAATTGTGTCTAATAAAGAACTGGTAAAGGGACTCCTTGCACTGTTCAAGGGCATTGGTTGGCTTTACTGGATATACAGGGAGCGATACCGCACAATAAACTTAGTTTCGGTGCGGGCAGTGGCGGATTGGACCAAGACTGTTTTGTCTTCCCTGAGAAAATCAAATCAAATTAAATCAAATGCTCCTGTCCATTTCCAGATCTGCATTGTAGAAATCCCGATTATCTTATATATTTAAAAAAAATTGATGAAAACCGAAGTCAGTCCACCAGGCCGTTCTATCCGACAGATTTCCTTTACTTTATTTTTAAACGAAAGGTATTCAAGCACAGATACGTCACCAAGTATCAGAATTCACTGAACTCTCGCCTTATACTCAAACGCTATTCCCTTCTTTCCTTGCTGTAAATATTTTAATCGGTTTCTTTTACTATTAAAATTGGAAGAACCAGCTTTGGCTGCATTGAAATCTTAATTTTTTATATACAATACAGGTCGAGTTCGGTCAGTGTCTGAGCATCCCCAGTGCATAAATCCAAGCAGTGCATGAATCCTCAGTACATGAATAGTACTCATGTACTGCATATTTGATGTAAATATGCAAAGTGCAAGTTTCTGTGGTCCCACAGGTCTTGGGGTCATGCACTGAGGACGGTCAGACACTGACCGAAATCGATCTGTATTGTATATAAAAAATAAAGATTTCAATGCGGCCAAAGCTGGTTCTTACAATTTTAATAATTTTATTGTGGTCGCTCTGCACCAGATTCCGGATGGAGTCGCCTACATGGTTTCTTTAACGATACCCACAGTTCTCATTAAAGTTTGACACAACTTCGCATTCTTATACAGAAGCTTACGATTTTGTGTGTGTCAGCAGTCTGACTCATATAAAAGGCAACTCTGCCTTCGTGGTCTTATGATAAACACATACCTGTGCCATTGTTTTAAAGTGAGATGCGGGAACAAATGTGTTACCCATTTTAAGCTTTTGAGATTGACTCAACTTCAAATGTTTTTATTTCTTTTATGATCATGACCACGACATAAGGAAACCTGCCTGACAAATTTTATCACTTGAAAATGGACTAAGGCTGAAACCTGGTTGTGACAATTAAAAGTGGGCCACTGTACGAAATAAAAGCTTAATTCTGGTAGGAGGTACCCAGATAAGAGTTTACTTTTATAAAAAAATCTTAATTTCAGCAGTAAAATTAGCAAAATGGCTGTGTGAGCTACTGGCTACTCCCTGCTGCGAAACCTTGCTCCCTGGCCCAAATTGAGAACTGACTTGGTTCAAATTACTCTAATAACAGGAAGTTAACGATACAGTGGCCAATGTACGTAGCAACTCAGACGAAATTACACACAGGCAAAAGAAACAAACCACCACAATTAAAGTTATTTCATAAAGGTGGCTAAGAAAAATATTTATGGCGCAACAGAACCTAAACATAAAAAAAATCGCATCTGAGCTTGTTGGCAACACTGGTGAAAAACAATATTAAATAAAAGGGGGAAGGTGCTCGAAAACTACAATTTATAGGCAAGTCAAAATTATACTGAACTTAGCTTGTTTAGTCAGGTCAGCTCACACACACGCAATGCAACAGCGAAACTCACCCAAAATCAGAGGCAGAAGCAGGCGCCGCTATCGTAGGCGAAATTCAGCAGACCCGGGGGTACCACACAACACAATGTACAATAAAACTGAGATGATGGCTCTGGTCCGTCGTGCCTGATTTGAGATGGTGCGTGAATATAGCAAAGTTAAGTTGCATTTAGATTAGACCGCGAGCAAACACGCTAACGGCGACACACGGATACATTACATGATCGCACTCCACCGAAGGTGAAGTGGTTAAAAATCGGTTCATTACACAAAATCACGGCGGACTCTTAAGTTGCAATCTGAGAGTAAACTATCTAGGCACTGGTTTTATGAGAATTGGCGTGAATTCAGGTGACTAGCTGCAAAATCCTTTAGTCGGAGTTCGAACCCATGTGGTTCCGAAAACCGATAAAAATGTATAAATTCAATTTCCGAAAAATAAAGAAAATTAACTACGGCATGTAACCCCTAGAAATGCATAGAATTTCATAAGGAAGCTACTGAAATGTAGCAACATGCGATTGGGAGCGTTCACAGAGACGGAAGAAGTCCAGTCTCAAAACCAGGAAAAGTGAAATAATTACAAAGTCGGAAATGAAAATAAAAACTACGGCATGCAAACCATAGAAATGTTTAGAATTGTATAAGGAAGCGAATGAAATGCAGCTACACGTGATAGGATTACAGAGACGGATGAAGTCCAGTCTCAGAAAAACCAGAAAAGTGAAATAATTACAAAGACGGAAAAGTGACAATAGGAAAAGTGGCATGCAACCCTTAGAAATACATATAATTTCATAAGCAAGCCAAGGAAGGAGGTTGTTCAAGGCTCGGAGACAATTACTGACAAAGACTGAGTGCATACTACAAATTCGGAGAAGAAACAGCAAAATTAAAATAGGCGGGGAGAGAAGATCGCGAAATGTTAGTGGAAATCAGGACTCATGCATAGTTGCTTGCCTGATGGTCATGGAACAAACAATAGTGGAAGCTGAGGGCTTTCTTCTAAGAACCAACCACGTGGAACACATATCATTCACGGAAGGAAACGATAAGAAAGATTCTACATGCAATGTACAAAAATGAACATATCGTCAGTTACAAACCGGGCCCCACAAAGCTAGAAAGAATTTACATAGATTTCGTACACCGCCACTAATCACTAAAGGTTTGAATATACCAGGCCATTATCAAACTGCAACTAGTAACACATACACCGCGTTTATCTGTTGGAAATCACTGGACTGAAAAAATAGAACACATTTCTGTGCACAATCGGAAAAAAAATATTCAAAAAAATGAATCTAAGGTCAAGAGTCTAAGTTAAATATGCTAGACAATGAATTGCTACCATCTCCGTGGACACAAGAGCAGAACCAACCTTACCTCACTACGATCCCAGCACAAAGTGAAGAGAAGACGGAGCGGCCAGGAGGCAGGAAAGCTACCGGAAACTGGCAAAACCCCAGACAACAGCTGTGGTGGGGAGAGAAGATCGCGAGACTCGCCCTGGAGAGGGCTCGTCGACTGGCTTGTAACCAAAGGGTGTAGAAACCTCTTTGGTCGTATCAGCAGCAGGGATTGGTAAGGACTAACTATCGACTCTGAGCCAAAGAGAACCATGCAAAGCGAGCTATTACTATCCACATTCAGACAGCCATTAGATTCTCATACATCCACTTAAAAGTAAAGCAAGTACACAGTCTCACAGGGACAATAATAAATTATTAAAATAACAAAATCCTTGCAATATTAACTAACATTTCAGAAACGCATATTTTAAAACATGAAATAAAAATGCTATTCCTCATGCCTTGAAAAGCGTGGGGTTCTAGTTTTAACAAAATGCTAATCTAGCGATATCAAATAAATTACAATTTTATAAAAAAAATATGGAAGACGACAGACGATCGTCTTTCACAATAAACATAAAATTATTAGTCAAATGGCGGTCAATTCTTTTTTAAAAAAGTAATAGAGGAGTGTGTGTGTGTTAATTTTGCGTGTTTTGCGAAGAATGTTTCCCCACCGTTTAATATTAAATTCATATATGACATACATTAAAAATGAGGCAAATAAAAACATGCGCGTATTATAGTAGAAAGTTATGTCAAAAATTAACAGCATTCGATCAAGGACTTTCGGAAATTTGCGGTTAGGAACATGCATATTTACAAATGTAAAAGATAGCTTGTTCAAAATTTGTATCTCCGAAAATTCCTCACAGATTGCACTGAAATTTTTACACAAACTTCTCTTCGATCATTTTAGTATACATTGCGTTGAATCATATTTCGCAGAACGTATCAGCCATTTACAACATTTTCAAATATATGGTAAAGTTAAAAATTCAAAGAGTAAATAGCGTGCTCACAGATTAATTACTGTTGCATATTTGAAGTTATGAAGTCAGAGTTTGACACAGTATACAACCCGCTTTAACAGATGGTTTCATCAAATTTTTGCGCCATAAACAAACCGCGAACGCGAGAAGTCACTTGACTGATGCAACTGGCCATCTGCAGCATAACTGACAGTGGGTTCGACACAGCTGGCCCACCTCCACCAACACTATTGATCCCACAGCGATAAAGTTCTGCTCATTTCACCTTCCAGGGTTGGCACTACCTATCTAATAATTGATACGGGGCACGGCAGAGGGTACTTTGCAACAGATTTCCAGTCTACTTTTACTCTCATCGCGGTTAAAATTTTCACATTTGACCTTCAAAACAAGAGAAACATCATTCTCTACATTGTAGATGGTGCATGGTGAAGGGTACGTTACTGCAGAACTGGGCACTGTGTGACAGATCACCCTAAAATTTAGCAGATGCAAATTTTCATATACAGGGGAGGGGGGACGCGATGACAGAGAATGGAGAAAGCTACTGACGGAGACAGAGAGATGGTTGGGCGGTTGTCAAAGGCCAGGGTGGGGAGGGGGCGGCGTACAAGTGTGTAGGCGGGGGAGGGGACCAAACTGCTATGCTCATCACGCCCTACACCTGCAAAGTACTTTAGCTTACACTAACGATAACACACACACCCAATGCCCGCGGGAGGACTCGAAACTCTGGCGGGAACGGCCGCCCGGGCTGTAGCTGAGAGGGTGGATACAGATGCGTACAGGAAGGAGAGGATAAGGGAAGTGTAGGAAGCAGTGTGAAGGTGGTGGGCAGAGATAGGGGGGAGGAGGACAGGGCGTGCATCCGGCATATCAGCAGTGGCGACGCGTTCAAACTGTCCAGGAGCTGAATGTGTGCTCGTGTTCCATTTATTCATGACTCTAAAGTGTTTCGGCACCATTAATATTATTTATTTGTATGTCAATTATTTTATTCTTTTTATTGAAGATCAATGACCCATGTTGATATATGTTTCCGCCCGTGTGATTGAACTTGTGTGTTCATGTGAATGTGAAGGTTGCTTTTAATATTGACTGATGCCGCGCAATGGCTTACAGTCGCTGTGTCGCGCTTCAGGCTCTTTTACTTTAATTAAGAAAGCATGGCTTCGTATGTCCTCTGCGCTGGCGTCTGCTGGGTGACCAGAGACAAGGTTAATAGTCAAGATGGCGAGGTGGCCGTGTTCTTAATGTGATGCCAACCTAATCTTGGGCGAAAGAGGTGACAAAAGAGACCTCTCTGGAGCTCTAAAAGAGGGTATTATGTTCTTCGGGTAGCAAGGGGTTGGTAGACACTATGCTCTGAACGCGCTCTTGCCGGCTTTTAGCGCGCTCTACATCCGGTATGTGGCATGGACGGCTTTTGGCGTGGCGTTAGGGCTTCACTCTTGCTGCGACCGTCGAAGTAAGTACATCGTCGTATCATGCTGAAGTGATGGCATGCTTTGTTTTCATTGTGATCATGCAGTCTTGGTTTATCAATGATTGTTTTCTTGGGTAATTCTTCCACTATGCGAGGCGAAGTGTTTCTTCATTTACAGAACTCAAGTAATTCAGTTTTGATTTAGTACCTGCATTCTCATTCTGGTGATGATTTTGTGTCCAGTTTTTCTCAAGTTAGAATACACGTATACACGTGTGTAGCCTTCAGCCTTTATGGAAACTTAGTATGTTCGAATTTCCTTGCTGTTTTTTAACTAAAATTTTCACACCGTGTCTGTATTCGGGAAGATCCTAAAATTTTCTCTGATTTTCTGGTTTGATTCCATCTTCCCTATCTGGGTATGACCGATTGCAGCACGTGGCCTTCAGCCATACTTTTACTGATACTAGCTTTCTTCTATATGAATTATTGCATGTGGTTTACCTACTTATTCTAAATTAATTTCTTTTGTAAATTCTACAAAATTCACCATGGTCGAACACCACATGGAACTTAAGAATAAAATGCTGCTGCCTCCCCAAATATGAGCTCGTTTGGTGCATAGTGTGTTTGTAATAGTGCTTCAAGACAACCGCCATCTCGTCAATACGCCACCGACGCTTCATTTCGCCACTGCTAACAAGAGTTGCCTCATGAGTATTATGTGCGTGTCTGTGAGTGAATGAATGTGCTTTCCCTATCCACTGTGTGATTGCAAGTTTCCTCTCACGTTACCTCCATATTCATAAAGGGCAGAAACAATTTTACTACGTGTAGTAAATGTATGATTTAATCTCACTTTTGTACAAGATGTGTGGTTTATTGTGCTTAATATGGTCTCCCCACATTTATTTGCTTGTTCATTTTACTGAAGAGATAATGATTTAAAGAATCAAACCTCTGTTCTATAATTTCAAGCTCCCCGTCCCATGTTTAATTATCTATTCGTTTTGATATGTGTAATTTGTGTATGTTAAACCGTTGGCTGCTCCGTTAAGGAGTGAACAGTTCGATAAATTTCCGTTGCACAAGTATTGTGGCCACTTGCAAAGTAATTTAGAGCAGCACTGAGCATTTTAACTTGCATTTAAAGATCTCGACTGCCCGAGATCTTACTTAAATAATTTAACAGGCTACTTTCACTTGGTAACCCTGCCAGGATTTGCCTGCTGGCGTCTCCCGATTTAATGTTTAACTTTTATTTATTTCTCTAGATGCCATCCCGTCCTTTGAATGTGTGTGTGTGTGTGTGTGTGTGTGTGTGTGTGTGTGTGTGTGTGTGTGCATGTGAATGAGTAGAAATCGGAAACGCTAGTGTTCTTCCATTTTGTTTTCAGTTGCACATTGGCAGTGCATTTGTTTTCTCTTTCAGTAGTGATCAACAAGTGCATTTATGTGCATTCTTGGGGGAAATAATTGTCGAGTTTATGCAGTGTGAAATGTGGGTGGTATTACGACTGCTTTTCTTGTGAAAATAATTTTGCGTGTGATACTCTTACAGAAGCACCACGTATTCTGACCACGTGGGTAGCCAGGAACTTGTGTTTTGATATTTTATTGTGAATATTTTAACGTGCCTGTGAAAATGGATAGCGTTATGGTATCAGAAGTCGAACTCGTAGGCACGCAGCTCATAAGGAAATTAGGAAATGGTTTTAATTTCACATAAATCATATGACAGTAATGTTAGGAAGTTTTACTTCGCAAATGTAAACATCAGCTCATTAACCTGCACATAATACTAGTTTATACCTTTGCAGTAGAAGAGAATGATACGTAACAGTGAATTAATGGAATAATATTAAGTGTTTACAAACATCAAAATGATCCTCACAGAAATAAACACATGAAGTGTGTATCTTACGAGGGCAGCAGCAGCAGCGTGGTTTCTGACGTCACAGGCATCACGTGGCTCAAATGTAGCGTTTCAACGGACTTTGAAATTATTTAAAATTCATTTCGTTTTTTTTTAAAGCATTGAATTCACGAAGTAAAAAGCATTTTCGGAGCATAATGTGACATAATTAACAATTTAAAAGGTTTCCAGAAATTAGTCAGATACCTTATAAGTAGCGCTCCGGTTGCAAACCTGAACGATCAACGGACAAGAAAGCTGCACAGCATTTAATTTCTATAAATATTGCAATGCTCGGTGAATCGTGCAATGTGCAATAAGACTTAAAAAAACTTGCTATGTGCAACGAACAAATTTTAAACTGCTGGTCTCAAAACTGTGCAGTGAAGTGACTTTCTAAAGTGCGTATACAAACTGAAATAAGAGTCGTATACATTCAAAATCGGAAGTATTGTCTTAGTAAACAGACTATCCTTAAAGCAGCTGAGGCAGCCAGTCCGGTGTTATGAAGCACGTGAAGCATACATACCGTAACATAAGTAAACTGGTATTCACGCGCTGCGACCGTCTTCTAGTAAACTGTAATTGAAGAATCCTCTACTCCAGAAGAGGGGTAGAAAAGAACACACGTGTTCACGAAATCCATGAATAACATGCACTTGGCGAGCCCGCAAAGTGCAACCGCAACGTTCCAGAAACTACTGGCGAGGCTAGAGCGCGGCTCGGCTTTGGTCATTGTTGATGCTTACCTATTACGTCACGCAGCCAGCGACAGCGCCGCAAAACCGCAGCTCCAGACGTCATGAAAACTGTATTTAATTGTGTGAAATGGACACGTCAAAACAGTCACCTTGGCCTCAACTAATAAAGATCTGTGCTGCGGAACTTTAATAAAGCAACCGAACTTCAATAAAGAGACATGTTATATGCCAAATATCTGCACATATGGGTATATGTGTGTATATCTGTATTAGAGTATAAGATCTTACGAACACTTTTCCCATACAAGTTGATCTTAATCCATGAAATTACTTAATTCCTGTAATATATTATGTAAAAGGTTTTGTGAAGTTATTAAGTAACCATATGCCCATTTATATAATTAATTTAATTTCTATTACTAATTTATGTAAAACGGGGCGTATGTTTATGTCAGTTGGTTGAGATTTCTGCCTTCAAAATTAAAAGTCACACTTGCATCTTAATCTATATTATATAAAAGAAAGTCGTATTAATTACAGTATTTATAACGTCTGAACCGATTTGGCTCAAAATTGGTGGGGAGGTAGCTTAGAAGCAGGGGACGGACATAGGAAGGTTTTTAGATACCTCTTTATTTAATATTTTATGTATGACACATCCATCTATATTAATAAAAATGAATTGCCGCATCTATGAAAGCGCTTCACCTGAGAATGGCTTCACCAATTTGGCTGATCTTTTCTTTGTTCTGTTCGTCATTTTTAGGAAAAGGTTTGTATGAAAGAAAATGTTTCGAAAATCTACCGGATAATATTAGAATTTGAGAATAACTGAATGTACGCTTCCACCTCGGATCATTTTCTAGAATGGTAAAATTTTACGACGCTCCTCGCCGTGCTCCAGTGCTTATGTTGACAACAGATGAACAATGAAGTGTAAAATTGCGTTAATATTTTTCACGAGCTACAGAGTAAATGTTATTGCTGCTCGTTTCACTCGCAGCAAATTTAATACTATACCTGCTCTATGGTCGACAGGTTCTTGTATGTACCCCTGTCCGTTCAGAAAAAAATAATTTTCGTTTTAATTGCAGTTGTCACGAAAAAACATTTATTGGTCATCTGAGTTGCCATCATTACCATTGGTGCCAACATAACCACTGCAGCCCGGCGAGAAGCGTCGTACAATATAACCTCCAGATTCTCCAACAATCAGCTTATTCATTCGCTACTCGCCTACCGACAAAATACGCTATAACGGAGTAAACAAATACACCAAGGAGGTTAGAAGAAATGGAGGGCATTGCTTGAAGCCAGGGATTAACTGCTATTTACGGTTTAATTTTAAATCCGCTACACAGACCTAGCGGGCAATGTTGGCAACAGCCGTCGATTTCGGGAAATTGCGTTACGCCGCTGTTAGCCAATCGGGTGATAGTATACAATACTCAATAAGATTTGCCAATTTCTTACCATTACTACATTTTCGTTCATGGAAAAACTATTGATTGTTCTCGTGGTTATTAGTGATTAGCATTTTTAAGACTGTTTCCATAAAGGAGATATATGTTTACATATATGTAAACATCTTTGGCAAAGTTTTCTTTAAAGTTTTAACGTAAAAAGCTGCATAATACCTGACAGCTAAAAACAGTATACAACAACTAAATACGTGTATATTTCCATGTAATTTATGCAACAATTACGCCAGATGTCAACATTAATTAACGTCCAAACATCATAGACGCGCTTGAGAATGACAAACTGTCGAAACAGCTGTAGCAGTATTAAATAAAACATAAGCAGCAATCCGGAACTTTACTGCAATGTCTTTCTACGACATATATGATGCTGTAGGCCCAACAATTAGGAAATATGAACCGTACTTGGTTAATCACAACACAGTAGAACAAATTTCGCTGAGGACAAAGAACGAAGTAAGATTACCGTACAAATCATATGCGAATGGTATAGTAATAGACAAAGGGATGCTATCACATACCTGTTGATGCTAGAGGTGAATTTTACTGAAGGGCACGTCATTGTAGTCGCCTGTCCTGCTTGCAGCACTCTTGGAAAGAATTACAGAATGCAGCCACTGCACGCCATTTTTCCATCTATGAACCATGTAGCTAAAATCTTTGTGTCTTTCTTCATTTGTTTCTTTAAGATATTATGAGGAAATAATTTTATGTATTTTCAATTATATATACAACTAATGATCTTACTGTCTGTAATGTAAGGAGTATATACTGTTTAGCCCAAACGTAACGACACCCTATGCAATTCGCGACATATTCAGGAAACAAATTGGCGAACATTCGTGACGAGAAAACCTGTAAATGTGACTGCTGCAGCATCAGTAGTGAGATTTGCGGGTTTTCTCGGCACGACTGTTCGCCTACTGCAATTTTAGTCCCACCGTAAAACTGCCCTCGGAATTAGCGACAATTTTGCGGAAATTAATTAACGTTCTTCCTGCTCTGTGGTTGACAGAACCCTTGTCCGGTTAGTAAATCACATGTCCACGTGTAACAATGCCCTCGGAAAACCTATTAAATTTAATAAAGTTCAACTTCGCACGCGATTTCGATATGAATCTTCATGTTTCAAGTAATAAAAAAAAAAATCTCACGGGATGCAGACAGAGATATCTTTTACTGCAATCACAGGATTGCCCAGATTAATGTGCGGGCATAGCATGTGAAGATATAACTTAGTTTCTTACTATACAATATGCATATTTCAACTTCAACGATAAGCATTCGTATTTGGATGTTGCCCCGGCGGGAAAGTGTAGTGTTGAATGACTGCTATTGGCTGATTAGTGCTATTACAGTGTGCTGTGGTTGGATGACTACATCACGTGGCCTGTGCTCAGTTAGCGTAACAAAGGAACTAAGCGTTGCGTAACCGTCAGTTCAAGGTACTGTACCGTATTTGACGGATTTCGTATTTAATCTTACTTACTACGAACATTTGGAGGGGAAATGAAACGTCGTATTAAAGATCTTTCCATTTTAAGACAAAGTATGTTGAGGAAAAGGACTTAGAAGTGACATTTACATACAGTAAAATTTATCCCTAAATTATTATGTGGATTCTCAAAATAATATCGTTTAGTATGAAGAGAAAACAACTGTCGCCAACTAAAATTTCATTGGCTGTCTCAAGCTTTGCCACGATTGGTCAGTTTCATTCCCACGATCCAACAGCTGTTCCCTGTGTCGGGGAATGTAAAATTTTACCGGTATGTAGCAATGTTGTTAATTGTGTTTCAATTAGATTCCTAATAAGAGTTTATTATTCACTTACAGGTAAAGTAACTAACAAGAAGGTCAACTGTATGAATTTTTATGCCTACCGTTTGATGATTCACCGAAACGAGGACAATCAGATTGTTTCATCAGTTCGCCGTTGATAGTAAGTATGTTCGTGCAATAGAACCATTAAGAGTACGGACATTAAAGCTACTAACCTCACAGACAGTTCGAAAGTTCTCGTTAATAACCCGTTTCCAATTGTTTTACCCATTCTTTTTCACGTCTGTTCCCAATCCGGATCCCGATTGCAATAATAATAAATAAGATCAGAGAGATGGAGAGGAGCAGATAGAGAATGGGGGAATGAAATGGGTTGAAAAAGGGGGGATGATAGGAGGGGGAGGAGATGGATATGGTGTGGGGTAAGAGGGAGTGGTGTGAAGATACGGGGAGGAGGAGATGGGCAAAGGAAAGTGGGAGGAGGCGATGGAGAAGTAGAGGAGGGAGGAAGGGACAGACATCGGCAGAAGAGAAGAGATTAGGGTGTATGTCCCATACACATTAGCGGCTGCGAAGCGCTGCAGGGTTTGCTAGTATTAAATAGAAACCGATCATTAAACATCCCAATAGAGGCCCACATGCAAAATAACTAATCGTTGTCTCTCTTTCAGTGACAAAAGCTGTAACGTGTTGTAAGATGATAAGTTTTAATGCTGTATGTACATTTTCCATTCCATGTAAAACCACACAGCTGATGCGGCGCATGCCACGTGATGGTGACGTCACGCCCCACCACTCATCAGTCGGGATGCCGCGGGTCAACAGTGCAGGCGAGACACTTCGCCGCTCACCCATCGTATCAAATGAATTTAAAGAATGGACAATTTTTTTGCGAAAAAAATTCTTTTGTGTATAAAATTTTAAATGAAAGTCAACAGGCATGGTACTCTCTGTAGGTCAAAAATTAACAAGTGTCTGTGTCTTTGAGTAGGAAATGTGCATTTGCCATCTCTAAGGGGTTTTTTCATTTTCTTTTTTTCTTTTTTTTCTTTTTTTTTTTTTTTAATTAAAGATATACATCCAGCACCCGTTCTCTGCCAGCGATATTTTTGACTATTTTTTGTTCCTGATATTCAACTTTTTCATACGGGCTGAAGAGAAAGCGGAGTTGCTCGTGGTCTTTTCTTGTTTTTACAGTTACACTGATCGGACTTCTTCCACAGAGCGAGTTTCATTAAAATTTTAAGAGTCAGCATTCGATGTTTTATTTGGAAATGATGACTAAGTTAATTGAAGTATTTCTTTCATTTCAAAATCCCCTTCCATATATTCATTAATTTTGTCATTTTATTTTCCAGCAATATCAGACATTTGTAAAATGATGCTTAGGCCATTGCTGACAATTATTACGTGATTATCATAGAAATTTCTGGATGCAGTTTTAATTTTTTCATAATGTTCAATCATCTCATTTCAATGCCTGCAAGAAATCTTCTGAAAGTAAATGACGACGGATGATTTTTTTTCTAAATTTTACCATTGATATTAACTTAAATTCACTACGGTCTTAAAACTTTTGCATCTACAGATTAGAAAACCAAGCATCACTTTACAATATAGAATAAATTGTTCGATACAGGATCAACTGCAGATAAATGACTGAAAAAGTAGCAGATTACTTTAACCAGGTAAAGTACGTATTCCGCCACTTTCTTTTGTAGTCATGCTGTCTGGTGTTGTCTTTGTGCAAACTATTACGGCCGCTAAGCACTGAGTGCGGAATCTTTCATGTCTTGTTCAGTAGATCACTTCTTCAAAATTATTGTCCAATTTTAATAGCTGTACCTAACCTTAACCTTACCGGCAACACCAAGCCAAAAAGAAAAGTATCATTACAATGACCACCAGCCAGTTAGCTACGCTATCGTAGCCTCCGTCCCCGAAACTTTGAATGGTTGTAGCTACCAAACTAAAAGTGATAAATTGTCAAACTGCTTTGTACACAGTGCATAATTCCATTTGAAAAATTGTATATTTGCTTTAAAAAATACACTTGCTAGGCATTTTTACAATCTGGTTATGGGCTAGCAATACGAGTCACAGACTAGCAATCCATTCTGTGAAAACTGCTCATCAATCACACTTCCCACTTCCGCAATATCAACAGTTTTGGTGATTCGCCCTGTTTAATGTTTCTCTAACACTTTTGACCGTCCTAGCCACAGATGTTAGTGGAACGCCAGGAAAATGTCGAAGATATATTTTTTCTAAGAAACGAACCTACGGCCGCGAAATCCTGAATATTTCTGTATAAGTACGATTTTTAAATCTTACAGATCGTTAGTGACCAGACCAGTCACTGAATTTTTTACTAGCTGAAGAGTTTGTTGTCCATGATCCATCCCGCCCTTTGGCAATGTCGTTGCAGATGAGTCCATCCTGTGCTTATAGATTCCATTGCCTAGGGCACGCCAGATATCACTATTAATAATGTATTGTCCGCAGCGTTGCCAACACAAAAATTTGTTTCTTTATTTTGAAGTTAAAATTTGCTAAATGATATTACGTACTGTTCTTTACCCCCATGAAGCACAGGCATTGCCGAGGTGGGGCGACGTACGTGCTTCAACAATACAAATAGCGGTATCTGTGGAGAGGCCAGACAAACATGTGGTTCCTCGAGTGGGGCAGCAGCCTTTTCAGTAGTTACAGGGGCAACAGTCTGGATGATTGACTGAGCTGGCCTTGTAACATCAGCTTATGAAGCTTTGCCACACAGCTGCTGCGAACAGCTGAAAGCAAGGGGAAACTACCGCCGTTACTTTTCCGAGGACATGCAGCTCTACTGTATGTTCAAATGTTTATTAAGCTTATGGGACTTAACTACGGTGTCATCAGTCCTTAAACTTACAAACTACTTATAAACTACCTTATACTAAGGACGGCATAAATATCCATGCCCGAGGGGGGATTCGAACCCCCGACCGTAGTGGCCGTGCAGACCGTGACTGGAGCGCCTCAGTCCCCTCGGCCACCGCGGCCGGCTCTACTGTATGAATGATGGTATTCTCTCGAGTAAAATATACCGGAGGTAAAATAGTCCCCCATTCGGATCTTCGGGCGGGGACTACTCAGGAGGATGTGGTCATCAGGAAAGACAACACTGGCATCGGAGATCCCTTAATCGGGTAGGGAAGTTAGAAAATTCGAAAATGGGAAAAGGATAGGTTGAAGTTAGATATAGTGGGGATTAGTGAAGTTCATTGGAAAGAAAAACAGGATTTCTGGTCAGGTGACTACAGGATTATAAATACAAAATCAGTTGGGGGTATTACAGGAATAGCTCTGATAATGAATAAGAAAATAGGAATGCGGGTAAACTACCATGAGCAACACAGTAATCGCACTATCATAGTCAAAAGAGGTACGCAGCCAACAGCGACCACAGTAGTACAGGTTTATATGCCAACTAGCTCTGCCGATGATGAGGAGATCGAAAAAATGTATGAGGAGCTAAAGGAAATTATTCAGACAATTAAGGGAGAGGAAAACTGAATTGTGATGGGAGACTGGAATTCGGTAGTAGGAAAAGGAAGGGAAGGAAAAATAGTAGGTGAATATCGAATGGGCAAAGGAAATGAAAGACGAAGCCGCCTGGTAGAAATTTGCACGGAACATAATTTAATCATAACAAAAACCTGGTTTAAGAAGCATGAAATAAGGTTGTATACGTGGAAGAAATCAGAAGAAACCGGAAGGTACCAGATAGATTTTATAATGGTAAGATATAGATTTCGGAACCAGTTTTTAAACTGTAAGACATACCCAGGGGCAGATGTAGATGCTGACCATATCTTGAGGGTCATGAACTGTAGGCTGAAACTGAAAAAAGGTAGGAAAATAAGGAGATGAGACCTGGATGAATTGAATGAAACTGAAGTTCTTGAGAAATTTAGAGGGAGTTTTAGACAACAATTGACAGAAACTGGGGATATAAAACAGTAGAGGAACAATGGGTAGCACTGAGAGATGAAACAGTGAAGGCAGCAGAGGACAAAATAGGTAGAAAGGCAAGACCTACAAAAAGTCCTTGGATATCACAGGAAATACTAAATTTAATTGATGAGAGGAAAAAATATAAAAATGCAGTAAATGAAACAGGCAAAATGGAGTACAGACGATTAAGAAATGAGATTGACAGGAAGAGCAAAATAGCTAACCTGTAGTGGCTAGAAGGCATATTCAAGTCTGCAGAAGAATGTATAAATAGGGGGAAAAAGTTACCGCCTACAGGAAAATAAAAGGAACATTTGGAGACAAGAAAAACAGCTGTATGAATATAAAGAACTCAGTTGGGAAACCAGTTCTCAGCAAAGAAAGGAAAGCTAAAAGGTGGAAAGGATATATAGAGGCTCTACACAGGAAATTAATTTAGAGACGGTATTGCAGGAAGGGAAGAGGAAGTAGATGAAGATGAAATAGGAGATACTATTCTGAGAGAATGTGAGAGAACACTGGAAGACCTAAGTCGAAACAAGGCCCCTGGAGTGGACGACATTCCCTCGGAATTACTGAAGTCTCTTGGACAGCCAGTCATGACAAAACTATATCACCTGGTGCGTAAGATGCACGAGGCAGGGGAGATACTCTCAGACTTTAGAAAAATGTAATTATCTCAAATCCCCAAAAAAATTAAAATAAATAAATAAATAAATAAAAATAAAAAAACAAATGTTCAAATGTTTGTAAATCTATCGGACCAAACTGCGTGGTCATCAGTCCGTAGCTTACAAACTACTTAAACCTAGGTGAACTAACCTAAGGACAACACACACACACCCATGCCCCAGGGAGGACTCGAACCTCCACGGCGAGCAACCGCGCGCTCCGCAGCGAGACGCTTTAGACCGCTCGGCTACTCCACCGCCGCCTCAATTCCAAAGAACGCAGGTGCAGACAGGTGTGAAAATTACAGAACAATTAGTTTTATAAGTCATGGATGCAAAATTTTAATACGAATTATTTACAGAAGGATGGAAAAGCTGGTAAAAGCCGATCTTGGGGAGGACCAGTTTGGATTCAAGAGAAATGTAGGAACACGGGAGGCAATCCTCACCTTACGGCTTATCTTAGAAGATAGATAGGAAAGGAAAACCTCAATTTCTAGATTTTGTAAATTTGTAGAAAGATTTTGACAGTGTTGATTGGCATACACTCTTTCAAATTCTGAAATCAGCAGGAGTAAAATATGGGGAACGGAAGGTTATTTACAACTTGTATAAAAACCAGACAGCAGTTATCAGAGTTGAAGGGGATGCAGAAGTTAGGAAGGGTGTAAGACAGGGTTGTAGCCGTTCCCCAACGTTATTCGATTTGTAAATTGAGCAGGTTATAAAGGAATGCAAGGAGAAATTTGGAGAAGGAATTAAAGTTTAGGGTGAAGAAATAAAATCCTTGCGTTTTGCTAATGACATTTTAATTTTGTCAGAGACGGCGAAGGACATAGAGGAGCAGTTGGTCTAGTAGAGGATCGTCAGTTATTTTAGCGTTTGCTGTGCCCTATTTCCTTAAAGTGGTGTTATTTGTGTTCGCGAGTGCGCCGGCATCGACGTCTTACTGCTTTGTTTACGTCTGGTGGCGAGTGGTTCCAGCCGTAGCGGTCTCCGAAAGCTAAGTTCCAATAAGTGTTTGTGTTATTGTAGTTAAATTATTAACGTTAGTAGATTGCAGGTAGTTTTTTTAAATTTAATTTAGTACTTTTCAACTGGTGTCTTCTTGCTGTTTTTAACGTAATTGCGGTTGGGGAAACTTTCCATTACGGTATTTGATAACTCTTGTACTCTCACTGTGTTTATTTAGTTTATTAGTGACGTTTGTATTTGAACTTCTTTATACAAGCAACAGTGTAAAGTTATTGTGGTAGTGTTATTTGCTCTTTTCTGATACTAGTAGTTGTAGTATTAGTTGTTGTTGTTACTTGATTTGTAGAGACTGAGATTTGTTGATTGCTGTAGTTAAGAGATACTTCCTCGTTCTTTTGTAAAAACCTAAATTACATAACGTAGACGTCTACTTTTTCTTAACAAATAATTGTGAAATTTTACCATGAGTGAAAAGTGCGTAGTGGACTGCAGTGTGGGATTTGTAGTATTTTCATGGGGGGGGGGGGGGGCAGTGTGGTGAGGTTCTCTCCTGGAATTGTAGGATTTTCAGCAGGAATAATATGATAGAGGAGCAGGAGCGTTTGATCTGCGCCCTTCAGGTGCAGTTGAGAAACGCTGAAGAGGAACTAGGTAGGCTGAGGAGGGGAAGGGGGGCTGGGGATGGGAACTGACAGTTGGCAAGAAGGTAGCTAGGAGGTGGTATTCAGACAGCTTCACGTTGCAAATAGGTTTGACCAACTGTCAGAGTTGAGTGGAGATGAACCTCCTGTAGGTGTAGGAAGTACGCAGCAGACCTCAGCTGTTAGGAAGCCGAAATCTGTAGCAACTCAAACTGGTGGCACAAATGTGCATTTCGTGCAGCTGTTTCAGCGTCATGATAGGCTTTGTCTTAATATAGCTGTCAGGCGTATTAACATGGGTCTTGAGGAGGCGCTGATGACGGAGGGCATGGATCACATTGCAGGGGAGCCGGTTGAGACTATCCAAAGGTCGGATTTTACTAGGCACGGTCCGCACCTCAATAGGTATGGGAAGGGGAGGTTGGCAAAGCTCATAGGTGACAGTGTAGTAGGAGGTGGAGGTGTCACTCATGGAAAAATTCCTCTAGTAGTTGGTGTTAGGGCTGCACCTTTTATAGACTGAGGATAGCTGATAGGCATTCCTGCTTAAAGGAAGTCTCTCTAAGAAAGGAACCACCTTTGACAAAGTCTAAGAAGGCTTAACTTTACTACCCGGGTCGCCGCGCAATATCGAGCGTTTAGATGTTGGCTAAGGTGACGTCATCTGACCAGCCAATCAGGTGGTAGTATACGGCAGCCAATGAAATTGGTTCTTTTATACTGGCGCAATATTCGGATGTATTCCCTTCGTATTGAGTATTTACAGTCAATTTACTGAGCGGACAAGGGTACATCGAGAACCTGTCAACCATAGAGCAGGAACAGCCTTAATTACTTACTTGATGGTCAGTGCAAAATATTAATCATTTATTACGTCAATTTATATTTACGTAAGTTGTCATTCGCGATGTGGTAATATCAATTTACTGAGCGGACAAGGGTACATCAAGAACCTGTCAACCATAGAGGAGGAACAGCATTACTAACTTACTTGATGGTCAGTGCAAAAAAGTTAATTATTTATTACGTCAATTTATATTTATGTAAGTTGTCATTCGCAATGTGGTAGTACTTTCTATTCTCAAAGAAATTGTACTGATTTCTATAGTGATGTTTTGCATACATGTATCATTGCGCTGTTTATCTGCTTAGGGATTGCAAGTTACAGTACAAATTTCATTCTGAATGGATATTCAGCTAAAGATAATGGCGAAGAATGTTTCCTGATTGTCATAGCAGTTTTTTTTTTTCGAAAGCTGCTTTTTGGCCATACTACCTTGTCATGATAGTGTTCACAAGTGATTTTAATTATGTGATTGTAAGACTTTTGCCGCTTTTTTGTATGGACATAACATTGAGTGTTACAACATATGGCTTCCTTTAAGAGAGTTGAATGACAATTTCAATAAGTTGCATTATGAGCGTATCCAAAGGCACTGGAAAAATTTTCATAATTCATATCAGTTAAGAGAAAGACACATTTATTTCGATTTACGTTACAGGAAATTAATGAATTTAAACAAGAAACCTGTCCATGTACAGAAACGTAATTTTGGAGTTAGCGATGTTCTGCATTCAAATAGTGTCATTCATTTTAAAAATAAAGTAATTGAAACGTGATGTTAACATCTTTTTTTTTCACATATTGTGATCATAGTGTGTTACGGTCGAAGTCAGGAAGTTCTAAACAAAGATCATTACGCTAACATAAAATACGATTCTTATTTCGTGATACTAATTATAACAGTGTTTAACATGTATCATTTGCAGTTACTGATGAATTCTTCGTGTGGTGTTCATTATAAATTGCGTAATATTTCAGTGCTTTCTTCAGTCTTTTTTTCACTTACGTCATAATTATTACTACGTTTTTCGTACATTAGAATAGGCAATATTTCATCTCGTCTTGATGTGCGTGTTTGACATTACTTTGCTATCAATATCATATATCGTCAAAGCAACACATAGGCGCTATTACGCGATATCTGATTGGCTGTCACCGTCTGTGCTACGAGTGGTTGGCCGCGGCCGCTACCAACATCTGAACATTCGATACTGCGCGGCGGCCCGGATTGTAAAGTTTTACCGTCTAAGAATCTAAGTAATAAGGGAATTACTATTTTTCATCACAATATACAGGGTATCAGAGATAAAGTTAATTAACTGCTTATTGATATTGATTCTGACATTATTGGTATTTCAGAGTACTTTTAAGTGATGTAACGATTCAGAGACTTCCTTTGCCAGGATACAGGTCAGCTGCCTTCTTCTCTAGGAGTTCCTTGCAGTGTGGGGGAGTGGACAGGTATGTAAAAAACGATTTTTCATCGGAGTCAATCCATTTTTCTAAACACTGTACAAAAAAGATATTTGAATTTTGTGCAGGAGCTGTTAATGTTAATGGAATTACACTAGTAATTGTTGTTATTTATAGGTCCCCTGACTCAGATTTTAAAATGTTTCTGCCCAAGCTGGAATTGGTTCTGGGTTCACTGTATAGGAAGCATAAAAATTTAATTGTCTGTGGAGATTTCAACATTAATTGTGTAGGTGATAGCTCAAGAAAAAGTCAGCTGTTAGATCTATTTAATTCCTATAACATGATACAGTCAAGGGCGTACCCAGGATCTGAGCTAGGGGGGGGGGGCAGGCCATACTATCTTGGACGTACAGGGAGCAGGATAAACATGCAGATTAATACATCATATAAAATCAGGTGTATGTATGTATACATATATGTTTGTATGTTCCACATCTCCTCCTAAACTGCTGGACAGATTTCAGCTAAATTTGGTACACGTATTCCTTATTATCCGACAACGGTCGCTGTCGAGGAAAGAACAACATACAACACATATGTTAGGATTTGTGACGTCATAAACAATGAGAGTTGCAGAAAACTGGCGGTGTGAATGACGGGACTTACCCGTCCACTATTAGAGAATAACAGCAATTAGCAACTTCCAACAAACATGACATAGAATTTCAAAGCCTTACCAAAATTTTTCCCTCTGATAACCCCAGAAAAATTATTAAAGGAATAATGTTTATCGCTTATTAGTTTTCCGCCGTTCATGCTATAAAACTACGGCATTTGGCATGACGTTACAATTTATTATTTCTACACTACTAAATGGATTCGCAAGTCATTTTACTGACAGTTTGCACATATTTCAACGGAATATACCTCAAAATTACTTAGTAGTAGACACATAGTTCATGAGATATGACGTCATAAACAATAAGGTTCATGAAAAACCACCTCATTATGCATGAGATTTCAATTTGTTATGCCTTTACTACTGACCCTATTCGCAACATGTTTGCAGACAGTATGCGCATATATTACTCAACGTATCTAGGAAATTATATCATAGTATGACTCATAGTTCAGGAGCGACCACTCCAAAAAACAAAGAACTGCATGAAAATCTTCCCCATCACAAAGGAGGTTGTAATTCATTACATCTTTAACATCAGCTCCATTCGCAACACATTTTGCAGGCAGTTTACGAATATTACAATGAACTGGAAAATTATATTACTGAAAATTATATTACATAGTTCAGGAGACATGATAGCATAAGGATTGTCCTACAGGAAACCGAAACTGAAATGGACAGGGAGTAGGATACAAGGTGATGGACAGAGGGGAAGGAGGAGATGGAGTAACATACGAATGGAATAGATACACGCCCGAGCAACGGCGGGAACTAACGCTAGTTTCTTAATAAAGAAAACAGGAATAAGTGCAAACTCCTTTTAATAAACATCTGAAATACAAGAATTCACTTAAATAAAAATACAACTTTTTAACTGAGTAATAACCTCCTGGAATTCGCTGCAAATTTGTCAATTACTTTCTTTACGAAGATCTCGCAGTTATCATTTACGTAATTTCTGTGTACGCTCATCAGGCACAACCCAGTAAGCTTTTCCTCTCCCATAATGCTCCTAAGCCAAGTATTCAAATGTTCAAATGTTGTATAGTCTATGGGACTTAACTACGGGGTCATCAGTCCCTAAACTTACAAACTACTTATGAACTACTTACGAACTAGGACGGCACAAATATCCATGCCCGAGGGGGGATTCGAACCTCCGACCGTAGTGGCAGTGCAGACCGTGACTGGAGCGCCTCAGTCCCCTCGGCCACCGCGGCCGGCAGCCAGGTATTCACTCTTCGAACTGCACTGAAGGAACGTTCCTCAATCGCCGTTGTACATGAAATAGTGCTCAAAATTGTTAGTGCCTTCCTTATGCCAGGGGAAAAAAAATATTGGTCTCGCTAAACAGGTCAACGACTTCTATGTCCCTTAATTTTGCTTCAGGTAGATCCTTTTTCCTCCATAAATTCTACCACAGGTCCAGCTCTCCGTCAATTCCATCCAGACCATAGAATTTTTAAACAATTCTGCATTTATGTGGAAGTCTGTTGTATTGGTTTTGGCCATGTTCAATGGATGTAGATTATTTAAAGCAAAAGTAGGAGTATTTTCTTGTGAAAATCGAACATTTAACGATGACATGAGGGGTTCAATGTACGGAATTACTTATGAACGTCGCCAGTATTCGCTGTCATTTTCTGATGGCCCACTGCATCTGAATTTTTGCTTACAAGCTAAACGTGGAACAGTAATTTCGATTTCCAGTTCTTCTGCAGTAGCTTTTGCCTTTCCAAGTAATTCGCTAGTTACTCTGTCTGCTTCGTTTCTGTCATTATTGAGAACATCAAGGATTTCTGTGATGTGTTGCCTCACTGCGATCATATCTATAGACTTAGATTGCAGGCTATTAGCTACTGGCTCCAAAAGAGCTGAGTATTTGGCTATTGTTGATGTACCTAAAATGAACACTGATTTTGTAATGGAAGTTGATACGCAGATTTTCTTGTTGCATAATTTCCCTCTGTGGACAACTTCTCTAGAGCTCTCACAATGTCTCTGAAATGCTGAGAAAATAGTCTGATGGATTTATATTTTTTAGACCATCTCGTCTCACACATTCTCGATAAATTTGCTGCGTATTTTCGACGTGTAGTCGATTACCTAAAAAAAAGTTTGTGTCTTTTACAGTGGCTACAGTATTCCTAATTTCTGGTACTGCATTCGCATCATTCACCACAAGGTTGAGTTTGTGGCTTGAGCAATGAACGTATGATGCGCGGTAATATTTCTTTCTTAAAATGGCGTGTACTCCGTTCTCCCTGCCTGCCATTGTAGAACAGCCATCAAAGCCAAATGCCACACAGTTTTCTGTTGGAAGATAACTGGTTATCAAATTGTTAATTGCTTCGGCGATTGAAGAGACATGTCGTGACTTCAGTTCAACAAAACCTACAAATTCTTCACAGATTTTCCTTTTGCTTTCGTCATAGAACCGCAAGCCTATTGATAGCTGTTCCTTCCCAGCTATGTCTGCTGTTTCATTAGCCAAGACTGCGTAAAACATTGCCTTTTTAACGTCAGCTGCTATAATCTCCCTAATGGTATCGCCACACAAATTTATCAATTCATTTTTTATTTTCGGTGATGTGTAAACGGCATTGTGGCGGCATTTTTCCAAATGACTCCTTAACTTGTCGTCGCCAGAATCGATGCTTAATTTCAGTAAATGTAATAAAAACACCTCCATCTGCTTGTTTCCCTCTAAGAGGCGTATCATCTGTACCACAAAGAACTATACAAGAAAGAATCGATGACAATATTTCCCTGTTTTCATCGATCACTTTTTGATGCACATTGTGCAGTTGGACGTCCACTGGTACATTGTCAAGAATAGTTTTTGCTGCAGCTGACGCTGTTAAGTTTGTAGCACTGTGATTTGTTCCCTCCTGTCACTGGCATCTGCTTCAGACCCTCCACTCGGCTCCAAACCAAAGGACCCCGGTCAACCCTGGGAACAGTGCTACAAATCGACAGCTCTGCTTGCACCCCGCGTGCGAGGCCAGCAGCCTTCACCAAATCTGCCAGCTCTCCGTAGGACCTGAGGATGTCCTCAGAACCCAAGCGACAAGCGTCATTGGTGCCGACGTGAGCCACAACTTGCAGCCGGCCGCACCCCGTACGCTCGGAGAAGACGCAACTTGCTGGCCACAAATCCGAACTCGTGTTTCAATACTATTCTAGTCCCCACTAATGTCTTGGTAAATAATGTTCGTCGCCAAGCGGCAGTCTTGGAAACGGGTGCGTTTACCTCCAAGAGTGGAGCGGATTAATCACCAGTTTTGCAACCAATGAAAAGGCAGTTTGTCTGTTCCAAAAGCGTTCCCCTTCTTTTATTACTGAAGCATCATTGGTGACGATTTATACTGTAGTGTTGCTAACTCACACTCAAGAGCGCCCCTACCTATGGGCAAGGGTGGGGGGGAGGGGGGACTAGCTCTCAGGGAAAAGAAAATATACAGTTTAGAGAGGAGATTTTTTAAAATAATGATGAGAATGTCTTTTTTTTTTTTTTTTTTTTTTTTTTTTTTTTTTTTTTTTTTTTTTTTTAGAAACAGTATGAAGTTTTTAGCAGTGTTGAAACTGGCTCTATTTTATGGCTACTTCAAATTCGACATTATTTTGTCTTCCAAAATATTAAATAGCGCAACGCTTTCCCCAAGGTTTTGCCACCCGCCCCTCCCACGGAAAATGTCATATGGGCGCCCATGCTCATACTTGTCATCCTGGGGTTGAATTTCAATGTTTTCATCCTACAGGTGGTGGATTTTATCGGTGTTTCAACTGCGTTTGCCACCAATTCACTACAATTTATCAATTTTCACTTGTTCACTTCTGACTGCGTGTTGTCTGTGCTTGCAGTGTCCAAGAGCCATGTAATATATATATATATATATATATTACAAGTCGATTGCCGGAGGTTCGAGTCTTCCCTGGGGCATGGATGTGTGTGTTGTCCTTAGGTTAGTTTACCTAGGATTAAGCAGTTTGTAAGCTACCGACTGATGACCACGCAGTTTAGTCCGATAGATTTACAAACATTTGAACAAACAAGTCGATTGACTTTTGGTTGGCGACGTAATAGTGCCCACCAGCAGTTCCCTGGAGACAGTAACGGGCCAATGAAAAAAAACAAAAAAAAACCACGTCGGGCTACATGAAGGCGTTCGAATATTTTCTAGGGGGGGATCTGCCACCCCCCCCCCCCTGCCCCTCACTGGGTACGGCCATGCAAACAGTATTTTTTCCAACGCGAGTGCAAGAAAATAGCAGTTCTACCATTGACAATGTTTCTGTTCATTTTTAATTATTAGAGGGGCACTCTGTCAGCAGAATGGTAAATAGCCTATCAGACTACGATGCTCAAATTTTAATACTAAAAGTATTTGTTCTCAAACAAATGTTAAACACAAATATCATCTACTCAGAAAAGTTAATCCAGTTGCGATTCAGACCTTTTTAAACCTAATTAAGGAACAAGAAAGGCACGATGTTTATAGTGCTGATAATGCAGATGATAAATATAATGCTTTTCTGACCACATTTCTTATGCTGTTTGAAAGTTGCTTTCCGCTGGAACGCTCAAAACAGGGTACTTCCAGTAACAGACAGCCAGGGTGGCTGGCAAAGGGGATAAGAGTATCATGTAGAACTAAGCGGGAGTTGTATCAAAATGTTAGAAGCAGTCAGAATGAAGATGCAGTAGCTCATTACAAACGGTACTGTAATGTTCTGGAAAATGTCATTAAGAATGCAAAAAGCATGTGGTATTCAAAAAGAATAGCAAACTCTCGGGATAAAATTAAAACTATCTGGTCAGTCGTAAAGGAAGTGTCTGGTCAGCAGCAGCAGGTAGAAGATATAACGTCGGTGCGTAGTAGATATGTTTCTGTTACTGACAAGTTAGATATATGTGCAATATTCAATAATCACTTTCTGAATATGGAAAGTAAACTAAACAAAACCCTGGTTTCTACAGGTAATCATATAGCATTTTTAGAAAATGCCTTTCCGAGGCTGTTACCTGAAATGGTTCTTCATGATACTTCAATAGGGGAGATTGAGTCAATAATCAAATCACTAAAGACTATGCACTCTTGTGGATATGAAAGGGTAACTAGCAGAATTCTAAAGTACTGTTGTCCATTAGTTAGCCCAGTACTAAGCCATATTTGTAATTTTTCCTCTCAGAATGGTCAGTTTCCTGACTGATTACTCAGTAGTTAAACCACTTTATAAAAAATAAGAAAGGGATAATGTAGACAATTATAGTCCTATTTCTATGCCATCGGTTTTTTCTAGTTATTGAAAAGGCTGTATATTCAAGATTAATTGATCATTTCAGTTCACATAATTTGTTGTCAAACGTACAGTTTGGTTTTAGAAGTTGTTTAACGACTAAAAATGCTATATTTTCGTTTCTCTGTGAGGCACTTGTTGGGTTAAATAAGAGGCTACGACATTAGGCGTCTTCTTTGATTTAACAAAAGCGTTTGATTGTGTTGATCACAAAATATTGTTGCAGAAGTTGGAACATTATGCAATACGGGGAGTAGCCCACAACTGGTTCACCTCTTACTTTAATAATAGACAACAGAAGGTAATTCTCCGCAGTGTAGAAAATGGCTATGACGTACAATCCCAATGGGGCACAATTAAGTGTAGGGTGCCCAAGGGGTCTGTATTGGGACCGTTGCTGTTTCTTATTTATGTAAATGATATGCCTTCGAGTATAACAGGTGACTGTAAAATATTTTTGTTTGCTACCAGCTTGGTAGTGAAGGATGTTGCTCATAATATTGACACAGTATCAAATAATGCAGTTCAAGAGATAAGTTCATGGTTTGTAGAAAACAAGTTGATGTTAAATCACAGTAAAACTCAGTTTTTACAATTTCTAACACATAATTTGACAAAAGCTGACATTTTGATTACACATACTGGGCATATGATAAGTAAGACTGAACAGTTCAAATTTCTAGGTATTCAGATAGACAGTAAGCTGTCGTGGAAAGCCCATGTTCAGGATCTTGTTCCAAAACTAAATTCTGCTATATTTACCATTAGAACAATAACTGACATAAGTGATTTTTCAACACGAAAAGTAGTCTATTATGCTTAATTTCACTCACTTGTAACGTACGGCATTATTTTTTAGGGTAACTCGCCTGATGCAAAAAGGATATTTCTGGTTCAAAAACGGGCGGTTCGAGCAATATGTGGTGTAAGTTCGCGAACATCATGACCACCCCTTTTCAGTAGTCTAGGAATTTTGACACTTGCATCACAATACGTTCATTCTTTAATGTCGTTTGTTGCTAATAATATCAGCTTATTCCCACGAGTTAGTAGCTTTCACTCGATGAATACTAGACAGAAGTCGTAACTACATTTGCATCACACTACCTTGACACTTGTGCAGAAAGGTGTACAGTATACTACAGCATCCATTTTCAATAATCTGCCACAAGAACTAAAGAATATTAACACTAACCCACACGCTTTCAAATCTAAATTGAAGAGTTACCTCATGGCTCACTCCTTTTATTCTGTCGAGGAACTCTTAGAAAAGTTAAACAATTAAGCTAATTCATTTTTTTTCTTTATTGATTCTTTTCACTTTGTCTTAAGATTGTCGTGTGCATAGGACTACTTAGAAAATTTTCTATTACCATTCTTGTGTAAAACGTCATGTATTGACTTGTTCAAAGACCATGGAGTCTCACTCCTCAATTGGGTCATGTGGAACAGAAAACCATATTATTATTATTACTGAACGGAATGGACAGTGTGTTGAAAGGAGCATACAAGATGAACATTAACAAGAGCAAAACAAGGGTAATGGAATGCAGTCTTTGAAAATCAGACGATGCTGAAGGAATTAGATTAGGTTTGTTGTTGTTATTGTGGTCTTCAGTCAGCAGACTGGTCTGATGCAGCTCTCCAAGCTACCCTGTCCTGTGCAAGTCTCTTCATCTGAGAATACGTTCGGCAACCTACATCCATATGAATCTGCTTACTGTATTCGTCCCTCGGTCCTCTCTACGATTTATATCCCACACTCTTCCTTCTAACGCCAAGTTGACAATTCCTTGATGTCTCAGGATGTGTCCTACCAATCCAACCCTTAGTCAAGATATGCCAGAAACTCCTTTTCTGCCCAATTCGGTTAAGCACCTCCTCATTAGTTACGTGATCTACCCATCTAATTTTCATCATTCGTCTGTAGCACGACGTTTCAAAAGCTTCTATCATCGTTTTGTCTGAACTCCTTATCGTCCACGTTTCACTCCCATACAATGCCACACTCCAGACAAATGCTTTCAGAAAGGACTCCCTAACTTTTAAATTAATATTGGATGTCAACAAATTTCGCTTCCTCAAATCGCTTTTTTCCCATAGCCATTCTGCATTTTATATCTTCTTTACTTCGGCCATCAGAAGTTATCTTGCTACCCAATAACAAAATTCATCTACTACTTTTATTGCCTCATTACCTAATCTAATTCCTTCAGCATCACCTGACTTTCTGACGCTAAATTCCATTATCCTCGTTTTACTCTTATTGATATTCATCTTACACTCTCTTATCAAGACACTGTCCATTCCATTCAGTTGCTCTTCCAGATCTCTGACAGAAGTACTATGTCATCGGCAAACCGCAATGATTTTATTTTTTTCTCCTTGAAATTTAATTCCCTCTTCAAATTTCTCCTTGTATTCCTTTACTGCTTGCTCAATGTACAAATTGAACAACATTGGGGAGAGGCTACAACCCTGTCTTACTCCCTTCCCAACCTCTGCATCCCTTTCACGCCCTTCGACTCTAATAACCACTGTCTGGTCTTTGTATAAGTTGAATATAACTCTTTGCTCCCTATATTTTCCTCCTGTTACCTACAGAATTTGAAAGAGTTTATTCCAGACGACATTATCAAAAGCTTTCTCCAAATCTACAAACGCTAAAAACGTAGGTTTCCCTTTCCTTATCCTATCTTCTAAGATATGTCGTAATGTATTACCTCCCGTGTTCCTACATTTCTCCTAAATTCAAACTGGCCTTCCCCAAGGTTGGATTCCACAAGTTTTTTCCATTCGTCTGTAAATAATTCGTGTTAATATTTTGCAACTATGACTTATTAAACTGATAGTTCTGTAATTTTCACATTTGTCTGCACTTGCTTTATTCGTAATTGGAATTACTATATTCTTCTTGAAGTCTGAGGGTATTTCTCCTGTCTCATACATCTTGCATACCAGGTGATACAATTTTTTCACGACTGACTCTCCTAATTATATCACCAATTTAGACAGAATATCATCTATTCCAGGGCCCTTGTTTCTACTCAAATCTTTTAGTGCTCTGTCAAATTCTTCTCGCAGTATAGTATCTCCTATCTCATCTTCCTCCACTTCGCCTTCCATTTCTAGAATACTGCCTTAAGTTTATTTCCTTTGTATAGACCCTCTATGTATCCCTTCCGCAGTTCAGCTTTTCCCTCTTTGCTTAGTACTGGTTTTCCGTCTGAGTTCTTGATATTCATACAGCTACTTTTATTGTCTCCAAGTATCTCTCTTATTTTCCTGTAGGCGGTATCTATCTTTCCCCTGGTTATACATTCTTCTATGGTTCTGCATTTGGCCTCTAGCCACTCCTGCTTAGCCAGTCTGCATTTTCAATCAATCTCATTTTTCAGACGTTAGTAGTCTCTTTTTCCTGTTTCACTTTATGCATTTTTATATTTTCTCCTCTCATCAATTAAGTTCAGTATATCCTCTGTTATTCACGGATTTCTATTGGGCCTTGTCCTTCTGCCTATATGAGCCTCTGCTGCCTTCACTACCCTACCTCTCAGAACTATCCATTCTTCTTCTACTGTATTACTTTCCCCCCCATTTGACTAATCCTTACCTAATGCTCCCTCTGAAACACTCAACCATTTGTCTCCTAGCTTTTCTACCTTTCTGCAGTTTCTTAAGTTTTACTCTGCAGTTCATAACCAATAAGTTATGGTCAGAGTCTATAACTGCCTCTGGATATGTCTTTCAATTTAAAACCTGGTTCCTAAATCTATTCCTTAACATTATAAAGTCAATCTGGTACCGTCCAGCGTCTCTTGGTCTATTCCACGTATACAGCCTTCTTTCATGATGTTTAAATCAAGTGTCGATGATCATTAAATTGTGCTCTGCACAAAATTCTGTCAAGCTATCTCCTCTTTCATTCCTTTTCCCCAGTCCATATTCACCTACAACATTTCCTTCCCTACCTTTTCCTACTACCGAGTTCCAGCCTCCCATCACAATCAAGTTTTCGTCTCCCTAAATTTTCTGAATAATTTCTTTTATCTCCTCCTACATTTCTTCGATGTCCTCAATATCAGCAGAGCTAGTTGGCATATAAACGTTTACTGCTGTGGTCGGTGTTAGTTTAGTTTTGTGTCTATCTTTGCTACGATAATGCGTTCAGTATGCTGTTCATAGTAACTTAATCGCGTTCCTATTTTCTTATTCATTATCAAACCTACTCCTGCGTTACCACCGAACATCACTAATCCCTACCATATCTGACTTTAACCTAGCCATTTCTTTTTTCAAATTTTCTAAGTTACCTACGCGATTAAGGGTTAGAACATTCCACGCTCCGATCCGTAGAATGCTTGCTTTGTTTTTCTTGATGACGACATCCTCCTGAGTGGGGGAATGGGGGACTATTTTACCTCTGGAATATTTTACCCAAGAAGACGCCATAATCATATATTAATACAGTAGAGCTGCATGTCTTCGTGAAAAGTAACGGCTGTAGTTTCCCCTTGCTTTCAGCCGTTCGATGTAACTGCACGGCTTAGCTGATGTTACAAGGCCAGTTCATTCAATCATCCAGACTGTTGCCCCTATAACTACTGAAAAGGTTGCTGCCCCTCTTCAGGAACCACACATTCGTCTGGCCTCTCCACAGATACCCCTCCGCTGTGGTTGAACCTACGGTACGGCTACCCGTATCGTTGAGGCACGCAAGCCACCCCACCTTGGCAATGTCTGTGGTTCAGGGGGTGGGTTAGATTAGGTAACGAATCAATAAAGGCGGTAGATGAGTTTTGTTACTTGGGCAGTAAAATAAAATATGATGGTGGCAGTACAGAGGATATAAAATGCAGAATAGCAATGGGAAGGAAAGCGTTTTTGAAAAAGAGGAAATTGTTAACATCGAATATCAATTTAAGAATAAGGAAGTCCTTTCTTTAAGGCATTTGTGTGAAGTATTGACTTGTATGGGAGTAGACATGGACGATAAACAGTGCGGAAAGAGGATTGAGGCTTATGAAATGTGGTATTACAGAAGAGTGCTGAAGATTAGGTGGGTGGATCGCGTAATTAATGAGGAAGTGCTGCACAGAATTGGGGAGAAAAGGAATTTCTGGCATACCTTGACAAAAAGAAGGGATCGATTGGTAGGACATTCTTAGACATCAATGAATTGTAAATTTAGCCTTGGAGGGAAGCGTGTGGGGTAAAAAACGAGTGAGAGACCAAGAGATGAATATAGTAAGCAGTTTCAAATGGATGTAGGTGGCCGTTATTACGAGGAGATGAAAAGGTTTGCTCAGGATAGAGTACGGTGGAGAGATGCATCACACCAGTCTCCGGACTGAAGACTGCAACAACAACAACAACCCTCCTAATCAGTCATCGTCATTTCACATTATTATTATTACTGCTAAAAGGAAGTTTACTTACTCAGCACATTAATGGAGTTCAAGCCATATTACTTGATCTTCGTCATCAACCTGCAGTAGGGTGTTTTAGCCGTCCACTACTGAAGTACAAGGGGCCGCGTGAACACATATTTGTGACGTATGCCCTTGTGGTGCCGAGATCTCGGGCATTATCCGACAGCTCCTAATTGGGGTGTCGCACAAGTCCAAAGTGCGCGCCACCTACTTTCGCCGCGCGCCGCCATGCACGCACGGCGCGGCGTTCTTACGACGTCAGAGACGAGCGCCCTCTGCTGCAACTCCGCTCGTGGCCACCACTGAACGACATCGTTCACTGGGGACTGAGATAGGAACCAGTTAACACTTCGGAATCAGATAGGCACCAGTGAAGACTTGGCTATCGGATAGGCACTAGGCAGGCCTCTAGCTCAACTATGTATCAGCATTCTGCAGTACTGATCTATGTAAAAGTTAAGTATTGTATAAATTCTGTTCAATATATATCTCGTTCTAATTTACTCTAGTGTTTCTAGTTTCTGCTGTCCCACTGGCTGGTCCCTCCTACCTGCACAAGCGTGCATCCTTTATTCCTGTGTCGGTCTTTCTACTCGGCCACCGACACCTACGACGGAAACGAGACACAAAAGCGGCCACGAGGCTGGGACACAAAACTAATCGTGGCAGGAATTACCAACACGATTAAAACCAGCTTTACTGAAATAATGGCGATCACCATAGTAGTAGTTAGAGAAGTTTTTATCGCATTTAATTGGCTAAAAGCCCTTTCCACCTCTATATCTGGCCGTGGTAAAATCAAAAGAATAAGAGCCAGATCCGAAAGTACTTGGAGAGGATTTAAGCCACTGGCATCTCTGTACAAGCTAATATCTGTCCAGAACGCCACAGTATTATTTCCTTCCATTGAACGGTAGTGAACTTTGACGACTGAAAATCAATTTTCGTTACTGTACTGTCTGACAAGCCTAAATGTCAATAATCGTCCATTTTTTTCACATAGAGTTTGGCGAAGAAACCATTATCAAAGAACATTTTCTCGCCGGCCGCGGTGGCCGAGGTGACTGAGGCGCTCGAGTCACGGTCTGCACGGCCATTACGGTCGGGGGTTCGAATCCCCCCTCGGGCATGGATATTTGTGCTGTCTTTAGTCTTAGCTAGTTCATAAGTAGTTTGTAACGGACTGATGACCCCGTAGTTAAGTCCCATAAGGTGTACAAACATTTGAACATTTTCAACATTTTCTCGGCTTTATTCCAGTCTTAAGACACCACTGGCAAATGCCTCGCCGACCTTCTCTTAAACGAGTTTGTAGAGCTAAGACTTTTCCCAGACCAGCACAAAGGTGCTATTAACCACATGGGCAGTCTTCGGGACAAAGAAGGTGGGCATAAATAAAATAATTCAAAAATTTCTGACGACGGATGCCAACCTAATGAAAAATGACGATTGGTTTGAAGTATTACAAAGTTAGGCCCGCTTAATATTCAAGAAGTTGGGAAAATAAATCGCCAATAAAATCATATAAAACTAATTTTCCCCGACAATCTAAAATTACTGTTTGCTTGCCTGACGAGAGAACCATCGTATCTAGGGGGCAAAATAATTTTCCGTGTCCTGTATTAAATTGGCAAGATGGGAAGCGGAATTCAGGCAGACTGATTTAAGTTGTGAGGATACAGTGTTTTAGCTTAGTAACGTCTTTGGTCGAACAGTATTTATCGTTGGCGTGCAGCGATAGCTGCTGGGCGACAATGCTGAGGTTTGAACGTCTCTTGTTTGTTGGACGGTGTGCAGCAGCAGGGTTCCCAATGTCAGTGGTTTCCCACCGAATCTGGTGCTTTTTTAAAGCCGACGGTGGGAAAAAATCTGAGTCAGTGGAAGGTAGTAAAGTTGGTGGATTTTAATGAAATAGTCTTTTAATAAATAAATAAATAAATAAAAAGTTTGCATAAGTAATGTAATCCTAATTTGAAATTATTAACGAATATGGACAGATAAATGACTAGAAAATGTATCACATTATTGGATAAAATGGAAAATTCTTAAGAGTTCAAAGATATTAACAATGGTATGACTCATTGCTCATTGTCGACGACGAAGAACTGGCATTCTCTTAATGGTATGTATTAGTTGCTACAGCACTTTATCAGATTTTTCTTGTTGTGAAAATGACTGAACATTGCAGACACTTAATATGTGTCTAGCTGAAATCTAGATCTTCTGACATAAAATAAAGACAATAGTATGACTGACGCTGACCTCCTTTCCAAACTGGTTTACTTTCTGTTTTCAAGTTCAAATATTTTACAATTTGCTGTCTGTAGCCAACAAGCATTGCAATGGCTCAAAGTAATTATTGTTTGTTTTTATATATAACATGTTTGCTGAAGTGCTTTTGAATATACAATTCTAGTGTGTATACAGATAAGTCAGGTACATAAAAACTCTTCCTTTAAAATGCATAGTTGTGTCCAAATTTCAAATCTATCGGTCAAGAACAAACGAATAGACAGTGGTTTTTGGTGGGATCTTACGGTCACTTCGGTGATTTTTATCATGACCTCGTTGGCAACCCTGTGCAGCAGTCTCGCGCGGACCGAAGAGCGAGGCAGTAGCACGTCGACATTGAGTCCGTCCCCCCAGGGGGCCCACAGCTCTTTTGTGGGTACGTGTGTGGCGCGCACGGGGCCCCGAGCCGAAGCGACCTTTCTTCCGTCCCAGGCCGCTTCCCTCTTTTCTCCCGGTTTGTGCCTTCGCCCGGAGACGGGCGTTTTTTTTTTTCATCAGTCCAAGGTTTCTTTTTCGCTTCCTCTGTCTTCTCTTCTTGGTCCTCTTCGTTTCCTGTTCTTCAGCCTTCCCCTCTTTTTCCTTTCTCCTTGTTCTCGACTCACCCTTTAATCTCCGTCTCGGCGTTTGAGATTCTTCCTCCTCCTTCATCCCTTTCTCTCCTTCCTCCTTTCTTTCCTCCCTGTGCGTGTCTGAAGGTCGATCCACGCTCTGCGTAGCTGGTGACGGGGTAAGGCGTAACTCCCCGCCCCCGGGTAGACATGTAGGGCACGTACGTACCCCCCGGTAAAGGCCGGGCCCAGGGAGGGCTGATACCTTACGAACATGCCAATTGGTCCCTCCGTCCGTCTCGGGAGGTGTGACCTGAGGTGCGAACAGTCACCTAAGGCGGGTGCGCCCTCAGTGAGGGCCCCCACAAGGAAGGAGCGCGCCATCGGAGACGCCGGTAATCATGGGGGACACCTCCGCAATGAAACCTTCCACGTCAACTATAACCCTGACCCATAAGCGGAAACATGATTCTCAGCCGCAGAAAGCATTGCCTAACATTCCAAAGTTCCTGGTGGTATCACGTACCGACGATAAGGATTTTTCTTCAGTCAATCCGTTTATCATTCAGAAGGGTGTCGATGCGATCGCAGGTCCCTTGAAGACCTGCTCCAGCAGCGCAACGGGACCTTGTTACTCGAAATAGAGAATGCATTCCAGGTGCAGAAGTTACTTCGGGCCACACTTGTACATACTTTCCCTGTGAAAGTGGAGGCTCACCGCACCCTCAACTCTTCGAGGGGGGTAGTGTTCTCTAGATCGCTGGATGGGTTAGCAGACGAGGAGATATTGAACTATATGTCAGATCAGGGAGTCACAGCTGTTCATCGCGTGATGAAAAAGGTCAGCAATGACCTCGTGCCAACCCGTACTGTCTTCTTAACTTTTGACAGGGTTGACCTACCATCTAAAGTGAAAGCGGGCTATGAAGTCATTTCCGTTCGCCCGTACATACCAAATCCTACACGCTGCTTCCATTGCCAAAGGTACAACCATACAAGTAAATCTTGTCCAAATGCAGCCAAGTGCGCCACCTGTGGCAGAGACGCTCATGAGGGTGAATGTCAACCTCCATCCCCTCGCTGCATTAATTGCATGGGTGACCATGCTGCTTCTTCACAGGACTGCCCTGTTTATAAAGAAGAGCGGGTCATCCAAGAGATTCGTGTGAAGGAAAAGGTCTCCACCTATGCCGCTCGGAAATTATTAGCTAGTAGGAAGCCCGCTGTACTCCCATCAGGTACCTTCACCCAGGTCCTCGCCTCCCCTCGACCAACTAAGGAGGTAGGCATCCAGACTTGCGATTTAACGTTCAGTGACACTGTCGTCAGATCGGCTAGCCCGAAAATTGCTCGTTCCACCTCTCCGATGCCTTCTATCCGTTCTACACTGAATTCATCAACCAGTTCACACACATCCCGGGCACCCAAATCTGCTGCCCGGACTTCAAAAAAAAAAAAAAAAAAAAAAAACCCAGTCCGTGAAGATTTTCTCAAGACCCAGACTTCTCAATCGTCAACCGCATCTTCCACCCGTCATACTTCTAAGAAGGCTTCCAGAAAAAACAGCCCCCCCTTCCCCGCCGAGGCGTAACTCTTCGATCACGCCATCCAACAGTTGCCGGCCTCGGCCGTCTTCTGTTTCACCGGGACGCTCCGTCTGTCGGGCACCCGGCCGTCTAACGGCGGTGGAAGCTGCCCCTCCTGATCAACTCCGGGAGGTGGCAGACGCGTCGATCGAACCAATGGAACATGACCCTTTGCCACTAGATGGCGATAGCAGTGCTCCCTCGAAGTCCGGTCCTCAGCGGCCGTCGAAGTGACCCCATCTGCTTGTTCCTTTTTATCTTCTTTTCTTCTCTCATTTTTTATCATGGCGCTCCTTCAATGGAATATTCGCGGCATTCGTTCCAATCGGGAGGTATTAAAACTACTCCTTCGATTGTACTGCCCGCTTGTCGTCTGCCTCCAAGAAACTAAGTTGCGTCCAAGTGATCGTGCAGACGATGTCTATTACCATCCCATTTCATTGCATACTCACCTACAGGCAGTTGCCGTCCGCTTCACCCTATCCACATTTACTTTTCCCTCTGTAATATTTATTCGACATCGTCATCTGCCCTTACTAGGGCAGATGTGCTACACCTTGTTGATCAACTCCCTTCACCTTTCGTGTTGATAGGCGACTTTAATGCCCACCACCCCCTATGGGGCTCTCCGGCACCTTGTCCGAGAGGCTCCCTTTTGGTGGACCTTCTCCAACACCTCGATCTTGTCTGCCTCAACACTGGTGCACCGACCTTCCTTTCAGACACAACACACACTTATTCCCATATAGACCTCACAATATCCACTCCTCAGCTTGCCGGTCTGTTTGAGTGGTATGCACTTTCTGACACGTACTCGAGTGACCATTTCCCCTGTATCATCCCCTTCCTGCATCATTCCCCATCTCCTCGTCCCACCAGTTGAAACATTTCTAAAGCCGACTGGAGGCTTTATTCTTCCATGGCTGTTTTTCACGATCGGAATTTTCCCACCTGTGACAGTCAAGTCGACTACCTCACAGAGGTTATTCTCACAGCTGCCGAACGTTCCATACCTCGTACATCCTCTTCTCCACGTCGTGTCCAGGTCCCTTGGTGGACTGCAGCCTGCCGCGACGCGCTTAGAGCCCGGCGCCGTGCTTTACGCACCTTCCGCCGCCACCCGACTTAGGAGAATTGCTTCAATTATAAACGTATGAGAGCGCAATGTCGTCGTATCATAAACGACAGCAAGAAAGCTTGCTGGACTGCTTTCACTAGTTCTTTTAACCGTTTTACTCCCTCCACGTTTGTTTGGCGTGGCCTACGCCGTTTATTCGGCATCAAGGTCCACTCCCCGATTCCTGGCCTGACCGTGGAGAACGCAGTCCTCGTGGACCCCCCTGACGTTTCCAACGCATTGGGCCGTTTCTTTGCGGAGGTTTCGAGCTCTGCCCATTACCACCCTGCCTTTCTCCCTCGCAAACAGGTAGAGGAGGCACGGCCGCCTTCTTTCCACTCTTTTAATCGTGAAAATTACAACGTTGCCTTCACCATGCAGGAGCCAGACTGTGCTCTCGCCCTGTCCCGATCTTCTGCTCCCGGGCCCGATTCCATTCATATTGAAATGCTGAAGAACCTTTCACCTGCGGGCAAGTGTTTTCTTCTTAGTACCTACAATCGCATATGGACTGAAGGTCATGTTCCCACAAGTTGGCGTGAAGCCATTGTTGTCCCCATCCCCAAACCAGGGAAGGACAAACATCTTCCTTCCAGCTATCGTCCCATTTCTCTGACGAGCTGCGTCTGTAAGGTGATGGAACGCATGGTTAACGCTCGGTTGGTCTGGCTCCTCGAATCTCGCCGCCTCCTGACTAATATCCAATGCGGTTTTCGTCGACACCGCTCTGCTGCTGATCACCTCGTTACGTTGTCGACCTTCATTATGAACAACTTTCTAAGGAAGCGTCAAACAGTAGCAGTGTTCTTCGACTTGGAGAAGGCATACGGTACCTGTTGGAGAGCGGGCATTCTCCGCACATTGCACACATGGGGCCTTCGGGGCCGCCTTCCTCTTTTCATTCAAGCGTTTTTGGCGGATCGCAAGTTCCGGGTACGGGTGGGCTCTGTTTTGTCAGATACCTTTTGCCAGGAGAATGGGGTACCACAGGGCTCCGTCTTGAGTGTGGCGCTCTTTGCCGTTGCAATCAATCCGATCGTAGATTGCCTTTCAGCCGACGTCTCCGGATCTCTTTTTGTTGATGATTTCGCAATTTATTGCAGCGCCCAGCGGACGTGTCTCTTGGAGCGTTCTCTTCAACGCTGTCTTGACCGTCTGTATTCCTGGAGCATCGCAAACGGCTTCCGATTCTCCACTGAGAAAACTGTGTGTATAAACTTCTGGAGATACAAGGAATTTCTTCCACCTTCTCAACATCTCGGCCCTGTTGCTCTTCCTTTTGTGGAGACTACGAAATTCTTGGGACTCATGTTGGATCGTAAACTTTGCTGGTCCACACACGTGTCCTACCTGGCCGCCCGTTGTGCCCGATCCCTTAACGTTCTTCGTGTCCTCAGTGGCACGTCATGGGGAGCGGATCGTACCGTCCTGCTTCACCTTTACCAGGCCATTGTTCAGTCGAAGCTCGACTACGGAAGCCTTGTATACTCTTCTGCACGGCCGTCGATTCTCCGCCGTCTCAACTCTATCCACCATCGGGGTTTACATCTTGCGACCGGTGCATTTTATACCAGTCCTGTTGAAAGTCTGTATGCCGAGGCTGCTGTATTACCCTTGACCACTCGACGTGACATAATCTTGTGTCGGTACGCATGCCGCTTGCGGTCGATGCCCAACCATCCATCTTACAGATTATTTTTTGACGACTTACTCGATTGCCAATATCAGTTGTCTGCGATTGCCTTGCTTCCACCTGGAGTTCGGTTTCGCCGCCTGCTACAGCGGCTCGATTTTACCCTTCCTTCCACCTTTCGGTTGAGCGAAAGCCCATTGCCACCGTGGCATCAGGCCCAGGTTCACACTCACCTTGAACTTAGTTCGCTCCCCAAGGAGAGCACTCCGGATTTGGTATACCGCTCGAGGCTTGTCGAACTCCGTTCGCGGTTCGATAACGCCATATTTATTTACACTGATGGTTCCAAGAGCACTGCCGGTGTCGGATCTGCCTTCGTCGTCGGGGACAACCGGTTCCAATACAAGCTCCCTGACCGGTGCTCGAACTTCACGGCTGAGCTTTTTGCCCTCCACCAGGCCGTTTTGTATACCTGCCGCCACCGCCAACCTTTCTGTGCCATATGTTCGGACTCCCTTAGTGCCCTGCAGGGTCTTAAGGACCCTTTCTCGAACCATCCTCTCGTGTATTGGATCCAACGCTCCCTCCAGTTGCTAGCAGATGACAGCTGTCACGTTTCTTTCCTGTGGGTCCCTGGCCACGAAGGTGTGCCCGGGAATGAGACCGCCGACATAGCGGCCAAGGCCGCAGCTCTTTTGCCTCGCGTGGCTACCTTTTGCGTCCCATCGGACGATGTTCAACGGGCTCTTCACCGGAGTATCGTGTCGCCATGGCACAGTGCGTGGTTTTCAATGTCCAACAATAAATTGCGAACTGTAAAACCGATCCCGACCGCTTGGAGGACCTCCTCACGCCCCTCTCGGCGGGAGGAGGTCATCCTGGCCCGGTTGCGGATCGGTCACTGCCGTTTCAGCCACCGTCACTTGCTCTCCGCCGACCCTGCACCGCTATGCTCCTGCGGTGAACTGCTGACCGTGCGACATGTTTTACTGTCTTGTGTTAATTTGAATCATCTCCGTGTAGCCCTTCACTTTCCGTCTACTCTGGAGGAAATTTTAGCTGATGACACACGAGCAGCTGCTAGAGTTTTGCGTTTTATCAACTTGGCCAACTTATCCAAGGATATTTAACCCTTTTAATTGTCTTTTAACTTTCGTTTTTAGCCTCTTGTTGATGTTCTGACTCAATTTTTTTTTTTTTTTTTTTTTTTTTGAGATCATAGCGAATCTCTGTTTCTGGCTGGGCGCTAATGACCATAGAAGTTGCGCGCCCTAAAACCACACAAAAAAAAAAAAAAAAAAAAAAGAGTCCGTAACCCGCGTTTAGCGGTGGATAAAGTTTTGCCCATCGGTCGTATCGCATGCGAGTTTCAGTCGCAGTTGTGTATGGAAACGTTTCAGTGTGGATTTGTAGACATTTATCGTAGTGGCACGCGGTTATTTAATCAGTGTACTCAAAGAACGAGTTATTAAGATTTGTCGTTCCGTAATAAAGGAAGTTAACAAAGTTTATTGTTATGGATCAGCCCAGTCATTGTCCGCATCCCATACGGTCATACCATTGGAACAATTATTAAATGATCAAGAATTAATTAAGCAGCAAATAGAATATAACGGCACCTTCTCCCATCGAGGATTAGGTGGACGCAGCTGTGTCGTTATAAAGTCATAATGTAGTTTTTTTCTTGCCACAGCCAACCATAGGATGAGACAGGCGCTACAGACGTGTAAATGGGGTATTTTGAAAAAGCATGTATCCATTCTGACTGTGTCTGATGCTGTTTATGAAGCTAGCGAAGATTCTAAAATAGATGCTTTTGGAAGAACCAGCGCCACTGGTACTGCAAGAAAGCTATAATAATTCAGATTTCTTTGTTGTACTGTCGTGTGGTATGAAATGATGTTTAAGATCGAACAAGTCAGCAAAGCTCTCCAAAGAATTAGTGTAAATCTGCAGAATGCTGTTGATCTAGTTGAAAGTGTTCGCAGTTTTCTCAAGAAGATGAGATCAGAAGAACGTGTGGTAACAGATGCCAGAGCCCTTTCTGACGAACTTGGATCTCAACCAGTGTTTGAGAAAGAAAAGAAAACCCGTACGAGAAAAGAGGCAGTTCGTGTAACGAGGGACCTGTTGATGAAGGTGAAGCAGAACATTCATTAAGGTAATTTTTTACCTTATAATCGCTACAGCTATCTCCTCATTAAATGATAGATTTGAGCTCATGAACAGCCATAGCAAGAGCTTTAACTTTCTATACGATATTCATGATCTGCACACATGGGATAGTGGAAAACTAAAAACTTCATGCATGACTCTTGAGACTGTGTTAAGTGGTGGCGATGAACGAGATATCAATGGGATGGAATTGGACGATGAAGTTTTCATCTTAGCACCCATATTAATTACATAATTTGTTATTTGCTTATAACAGTCGATCTTTTATGCTTCGAAAACTATTTTTAAATGTAAAATATCGATTTATGCTGCTGACAATCGATGTTCGGTCTCATTATCGTAATATGTGGACAACTGGACGTAACGATTTGACGGTATACGTTATGACGTTAATGTAACCGTTTAAAAATTTTCTTGTATTATTAGGCTTGAATTTCAAGATGTATTCTACACTTACGTGGAAGTACGTTTAAAATTTGTTGGTTAAAAATATTGCAATTGTTCATGATAAAGTGTTTCGGCGAATTTCAGAGTTGAAATATAAATAAGTAAATTAATAATTAAATTAATCTTAGTCACGTATGATAGCAAATCTGAAACAAGCTAAAACAAATACAGTTTACTGAACTGTTGAAGGGCGAAAGTTGGGTTGGAATTTAAATGGGACTGAACAGAAGGGTCATCAATGCTCTGGACAAAAGAAGCAACATAGACTGACAACTGCTGCTCTACAAAAGAGATTGCAAATGTAAAATTAAATTTAGAATTGTACCAACAAAAGAAACACTGAAAAAAAGACTGCAACAAATTATGTATTTGTGGGCATCTGCAGCTGTAGACTTCAGTTCATACTGAAGGGAAACCGCTTCAGCTGTATGGTACTCGTTTATTGAACCAATCAGTTTGGTGGCATTACAGCCACTTCATCACGGTTATGTAAACAAACATTTGCTATTCTTTGTATACAGATTACCCTGATGATGTGGCTCCAATGCCACGAAACTAGTTGGTTCGATAAACGAGTACCATACAGCTGAAGCGGTTTCCCTCCAATATGACAGAAAAAATGATTTGTTGCAATGAAAAACATACTGAAGACTTATATACTAATGGTGATATTTCTGGTTTAAGTAATAATATACGTCTTTTGGTAATGAATTTTAAATATGGAAAGGGTCCTCATTTTTCATCCTAAAGTGTGGAAAAGTCCTCACATTTTTATTTTAAAATATGGAAGGTCACCGACCTACAGCCAGTGTATCTGTGTCGTCGTCGTCGTCGTCGTCGTCGTCGTTGTTGTTGTTGTTGATCCCTTCCCTTCAGTTGGGAGACTGGTCTCCATGTGTGCTCTTCAGAGAGGAGAAACGTTTACCTTCCCATTGCGATTCTGCCTTTTACATATTCTCTAATTCTACTTTTTTTTACTGCCTGAGTGCCGAAACTAATCTACCACATTTCATGATTAATTAGCTAATCTAATTCCTTCAACATCGCCTGATTTTCTTATACTGCATTGTATTACTCTTGTTTGGGTCTTGTTAATGTTCACCTTGCCGCGGTGGAGTAGCCGAGCGGTCTAAAGCGCCTCTCTGCGGAGGGCGCGGTTGCTCGCCGTGGAGGTTCGAGTCCTCTCTGGGGCATGGGTGTGTGTGTTTGTCCTTAGGTTAGTTTATCTAGGTTTAAGTAGTTTGTAAGCTACGGACTGATGACCACGCTGTTTGGTCCGATAGATTTACAAACATTTGAATGTTCACCTTGTACGCTTCTTTCGAGACATGCATTACGTTCAGTTGCTCTTCCAGGCCCCTTGCTGCCTCTGACAGAATTACAGTTTCTTCGGCAAATCACAAAGCTTTTAGTTCTTCGCCACGAACTTTTATTTCTTTTGAGAACTATAATCCTTACCCCAAATTTCTCATTGCTTTCCTTCAGAGTGTGCTGGATATACAGATTGAATAATACTAGGGAAAAACGACAACCCTGTCTTCTCCCTTCCCAATGAATGCTTACGTTTCATGCCTGTCGGCTCTTATAAATGCAGTCTTCTTTCTGTGCAAGTTGTGTATAACATTCAGTTCCCTATATTTTACCCTTGCCACTTCAGAATCTGAAAGAGTGTATGCCGTCAACATTGTCAAAAGTTTTTTTCAGATGTACAAAAGCTAGAAATGTAAGTTATTGTCGAAATCCTTCTGCAAAGCTTCAGAAGCTAGAAATGTATATTTAGCTTTCCTTAATCGGTCGGGTAACATAAGTCGGAAAGTGACTATTCCCTCCCGTGTTCCTACATTTCTTCTGAATCCACACTGATATTTCCCCGAGATCAGCTTCTATCGGCTTTTCCACCCTTCTGTAAATTATTCGTGTTAAAATTTTGCAACCATGACTTACTAAACTGTAATTCTCACACCTGTCTTCGCCTTTTCTTTTCTTTGGAATGGGGTTATTACAGTTTTCTTAAAGTGTGTGAGAGTATTTCGCTTGAATCATACATCTTAAACACCAGGCCAAATAGTTGTCATGGTTGGTTCTCCCAGAGACTTGCGTAGCTCCTAGGGGATGTGTACTCCAGTGGCCTTGTTTTGACTCAAGTCTTTCAGTACTCTGTCCAGTTCTCCTCTCCTAGTACATTACCTTCTATTTCATCTCCATCGCTAAGCAGAATTGCCGCGTGGTCCAAGGCGTCATGCAACGGAATTGGTGGCTGTTTCCGCCGGAGGTTCGAGTCCTCCATCGCGCATGGATATATGTGTGTGTGTTTTATACTCAGAGTAAGTTGGTTTAAAATTCTTCCCATTCCATTTCTGCGTGGTGTGGAACAGCAACCGTGTTAAGTCGGAATCTTGAATAAAAGATTGTCTTGGTTCCAAAAACTTTTATTCAAATAACGCGTTTCGCCTGGCTAGAGCATCTTCAGGTTTCTACATCTTACATTTTTTACATGGCAATATTACAAAAAAATAAATAAGTAAAAAATTGTTGTCTTCAAAAAAATGTTGAAATCAGCAATAGGGGATTGTAATAATGTAGGTACTGATGGTTTACCTAGTCTGTGATAGAGGGTGTTTAGATCAAAATGCAGCCATAGGGTGTCTTACCGAGACAATAACAATGCAATTCGTAGATCAGCGGTAACACTGCCAGTTAAACAAATTGATACAATGATCAATCTCTCAGAGTAGAAATTAAATTATTTCAATATCCAGTCAGTTGGTCATTGTTTCAATTTGTTTAACTGCCAGTGTTACCGCTGATCTACGAATTGCATTGTTATTGTCTCGGTAAGGCATCCTATGGCTGCATTTTGACCTAAACACCCTCTATCACAGACTAGGTAAACCATCAGTACCTACATTATTACAATCCCTTATTACTGATTTCAACATTGTTTTGTAGCTAACAAAATAAATTTTTTTATGTAATATTGCCATGTAAAAACTGTAAGATGTGGATCATTTTTTCTTCTTTGTCAGAAATCTGAAGATGCTCTAACAGGGCGAAACGCGTCATTTCAATAAAAGTTTTTGCAATCAAGACAATCTTTTATTCAAGAGTTTAGGTTGTTTTAATTAGTTTGTGAGTGTAGCAGTATCCACATGTTGAAATGTTTGTAAACCTACTGGAGCAAATTGCTATGCTTATCAGTCTCTGTACTTACAAAATACTTTACACTAACAGACTGAGGCGCTTCAGTCACGGTCTGCACGGCCACTACGGTCGGGGGTTCGAATCCCCCCTCGGGCATGGATATTTGTGCCGTCCTTAGTTGTAGGTAGTTCATAAGTAGTTTGTAAGTTTAGGGACAGATGACCACGTAGTTAAGTTCCTTAAGCTTAACAAACATTTGAACATTTTGAACACTCTCATGTCCGAGGGAGGGCTCTAACCTCCGTCGGAAACGGCCGCTCAGTCTGTAGCAACAAGCCTTAGACCAGGCGGCCATCCCGCGCGGCTCCAATACGTTTTCAAACGTTCGAACATCATACTGATCTACTTCCTCTTCCCTTTCTACGATATTGTCACTTCCTCTGTAGAGCCTCTTCATATATTCTTTCCACCTTTCGGCTTAAGCGATCAGGAACGTTATTTACAAATACGTGAGACAGAAATTGAAATGAGTGTAAAGCTGTGGGACTTGACTTATTTAGTTATCAGTGCCTAGGCTTACAAACTACTTAAACTAACGTCAGAATAAGACACACACCCACGGTCGAGGGAGGACTCGAATCTGCGACGGCGAGCAACCGCGTGCTCCACAGCAAGGCGCCTTAGAGCGCTCGGCTACTTCACCGCGGCGCACGAGACGGGATTGTGAATGTGGTGATGACGAAATGTTCGTCTTCTGCTCTTCCGGCAGACATTTTAATTTTCGTAATTGTTGGTGACGTCGCAGCTTTCGTAAAACTAATGACTCACAAACAGCAATCGCCTCGTTACTGGCGGTTCCCTGAACGGACGCGGGAAACTTCCCGCGTCGTTTAAAAGCGCTTTGCCGGCCGCCGCCCGTGCTGCGTGCTTCCCCGGCGCAGGCTGCCTGCCGCCGTCTTCCGCGTGTCTCGCCGCTGACGTCACACGGCCACGTGACGTCACATGCCACGCCGCGCCATGCACTGCGCTTCTCGTGGCCGAGGCGTCTTCTGCAACGTGGCGGGCGAGGCTGCTCGATGACGCAGGGCAAAGCGGTGACGTCAGTAGTCTGAAGGAAGCCAACATATCGAAAGTAAAATAATACCGGTAATAAAACTGGAGGCTCCTCTCTGTGGCGTAGCTATATCAAAAAGAACCCCAGGGGAAAAATGATATTGGGTAAGGTTACCAATTTTTTTTACAATGAACAGGAGGATGTAAAATTTTAAGGAAAAATACAACGTAAATAAATTAAAAATTTTATTAATTAAAACCAAACGACACTAATTATATTTACATCCCTTTTAATTGCTTAATTAAATAAGCATTTTTCCATTGAATTAATATTTTGGTCAATGTATCATTTTCTAAAAATATAAATAAAAATTTAATTTTACGGTGAGTGTTGCAGCTAGATTATCAATATTCAATTGTCCAAAAGTCATTCCAAATAGTTAGAGGACAGCACAACGTATATTCAACAAGAATAATTAAATTTTCATATAGAATTTGTTCATTTTTGAAATGGTTAAATACTTCCACCCATATTTTATCAATTTCAACGTGTTGATTTTCCCATTGTTGTAATTTATCAATATTTAATTGTATATTCAGTCTTCTAATTTCCTCAGACAAACAGTTGTCATCGATTTTAATATCAGGCATTTATTTCAATAAGAACTCTGCACAGTTTTCAATATCTGGCCAATTTACCTGTGATGAAGTAAAAAAAACACAACTGAAATATGTTATTTCCTGTGAAATTCGTTTCGGACCACTCTTTAACATACTGGAAACATTTGGTAAGAATTCTGCACTTCTTTGGTAAACGTTTCTGTTGATTCCTGTAAGATCGACAGTTTTAATTGTTAAAGGATTAAAGTTTTCTTCAAATCGCGATTTATATTTAAGGACAAAAGCGTTCAAAGTAAGACTAACTTCTGTAGCTGAAGTATGTTCACCTTCAATCTTTTAAAACCTTTTGTGAAAAATAGATTCCTGATTATGTACGAAATACATTAATATCTCTGATAATTCATAACTGAAAAAAGACTCCAGAAAGGAGGACAGGCAGGAAAACACTTCTCGAGGAAGGCAGAACGAACAAAAGAAGGTCTGTCCTCCCTAAAGGAGGACGATTGGTCATCTTAACATTGGGGCTGCCGCGGCGGAGTGGCCGAGCGGATGGGGTTGGAACCAGCGAGCTCTATAAACTACATAGAGAGACTATCTCTGGGTTAACAGCGCTCCTTGTGGCAGCAACCAGTGACTGTGACAGCCATTTTTTCCAACGTCTAGTGCGCCGAATACGGAAGTTAAGCCGACGCTATTTACGTGTTTTCGTTTCACATTTTATGTATCGTAGTGAGCTTGAAAGGTTATTTATTAAGCTGAAATCGTGCAGAGTGTATGCGCAGCATATAAATGTAAGAATCGCGGCAATAAGTCTATTGGAATATCGTATTTTCAGTTGGTATTTGCATGTTTTCGTTTCTAATATTTCGTGTACTCGTCTTTTGTCCCATTACATTTCTGCTTACAATAGTTTTACTGTAACTAAAGTAAGCTGTAATTATATTTTTAAGTTTTCCTTTGAAAAAAGAAGAACTTACAAAACGATGGTTAGCCAATATGAGGCGAGGAGAAATACATGTATGCAACAAATGATACAAAGCGGCTTCTGGCTAATGCGATTCCGACGATATTTTCGTTCCTTGAACATCTTCAAACAGCAAAAAAGCCAGAAAAGAGATCGCCAAAAAAAAAAAAAAAAAAAAAAAAAAAAAAAAAGTCAGATGGCTGAATCAGCTTCCTTTGAAGATATGTCATGTAGCCAAGCACAAGAGATGGAACCTCCTTTATTACCTATTGCAAATCATGATTTAAGTCATTCAGAGAGCAGTAGGCCTATTCATTGTGACCATAACAATGTGGCAGAACACGAAATGCTGACACTATATTCCAAAAAAGTAGTTGAATATATATCTGGAAGCATCATTAAGCAAGTGAGTAGAAAACTTAAGTGTTTAGATTGCTTGGAAGGTCTCCTTGCTCCTAAAAATGAGAATCAAGCAGGATTAATATGATTATAAGGAATAAAAAACAGCTTGTTCAAACCCTCTAAAGATCTTTTAGAAAAAATTTTCTTTTGCAAATGTGTGTACATGTATTTAAAATTTTGGGAAACAGACCAAGTTTTTTTTACCAACTACGAGCACTTAATGGTATCCTCGGAATTTTGGGAGGAATCTCATTACTCCAGCGTAATAAAGCTGTTATTAAAACATTACTTCAATTGTCGAATACATCATTAATGTAAAGCGAAATCTGCGCAGGAAAGAGGTAAACAGATTACCCAAACGTACACGAAATTAATATTGTTTAAAGGACAGTGAAAAGGCGTGTTTTTAGTATGAATGAGATGATGTTTAGCCGGCCGCGGTTGCCGAGGAGACTAAGGCGCTCCAGTCACGGTCTGTACGGCCACTACGGTCGGGGGTTCGAATCCTTCCTCGTGCATGGATATTTGTGCCGTCCTTAGTGTAAGTTAGTTCATAAGTAGTTTGTAAGTTTAGGGACTGATGACCCCGTAGTTAGGTTCCATAAGCTATACAAACATTTGAACATTTTTTTGATGATGTTTAGCCGATGTAGTGTATGTGCCATTTGTAATTAAACTTTCCGATTTGTCTACCATACACTTGTTGTGTATCATTTATTCTTCATACATATTAGCTTGGGTATAAAAATAACAATAAGCAGGTAGAGAATGGTTTGTTAAGTCATTGCACAAAGCGAAAGTGACATGGTTCAGTGCTATAGCAGACGACTGGTTACGCCTACGTGACGTTGTAAAACATGGCGGCCGAGCTTTCAATTTGCTTTAATTATGGCAGCACCTTAGCCAGACTGTGTTGGTTGGAACAGCTGCCCGGAGTGACGCTTTCCTGGAGACTGGCTTCTGCGCGGCTAACCGGCCTTCCTTTCCACTGGCGCACCGACAAGTCCAGCAGTTCAGCAGGGCCGCCCGTATATCGCTTCCAGGTGGCTCACTAACGCGGTTCGCGGCAAATTTATTTTTAAGACTGTTCTAGTAATTTTGAACATGCACCGACAGGGGAACAGTATTTCTTACGACTGTTACAGCCTTAAGAAAATTGCCATTTCAGTACGAAATTTAAATTGACAAATTTATATTTCATTACATTTTTATTTAAATATTAAACTTAAAAATCAATTCATATTGTTTTCCTTTTCACTAAAAGATCAATAACTGATATCGCTATTTCCAAATGCTAACTCGAAGATAAGCTCTTAATTTGAAACTGCCAATGAGCTTCTATATGTGAATTTAGTACTTCGCGTAGAAAAATTTAAAAAATCTAAAATAATAATAATAATAATAATAATAATAATAATAATAATAATAATAATAATAATAATAAAATAAAAATAAAAATAAAGAAAGAAAAAAAACAGCATGTATATGCAAATCTAAATATCGACACAATCGTAGCTACAAATTGACATAGTGCAACTTAAGTGTAACAAATTCATTTTACAATGAAACTAATTGCCCCAACTTCATACTGTAGGAGTATAACTTCTAGTTGCAAACAAGTTTCTACACTATGAACATAACGTAAAAATCAGCGAAAAGGCACAGCATTATGCAAGCTGAAGAGCAATACAGTAACTTGATCTTACTACGGAATAATTCTATGAGCGTTCCTCCTGAAAACAAAAATGTATTTTCACAGGGAAAATGTTTGGAAAATTATTGATATGTTTATTTCACTGCTATCATATAATCATGACATTCTTCCGTCATACCTCTTAAAAGCACTAAGTATTCATAACACTAAGCATATCAAGACTCCTTTGCACAGAACGAATATATTAGACATACGGAACAGAAGTGTTAACATGTCTGACCACTTTGTAGTTACACAACCATCATGCTACTTTCAACTCTTTGAAACAGCTACTTTTCATTTTAACGGAAAACTCCACCCTAAAGTTTCAAATAAAATAAATAAGACTATTTCACATATTTTGAGTATTTGATCTTACATTCTGTATTCGAATCAGTGGCGTATCGAGGATCGTGGTCTGGAGGGGCTGAGGTCAATCACCGATCTGACGAGATTTCTAAAAATAAAATATAAGCAAAAAGTGGAGCTGCGCCTTTACTCATTGGGGAGGATTCATCCCTTTCTTTTTTCTTCTCTCCCCCCCCCCCCCCCAAGGTCTGGGAGGGGGGTTCCAGGAGGGTCTGGGATAAGCCACTGATGCGAATCTTCTTCTTTACATATAGAGCAGTGTGACTGTGTGTTTGTTCCTGTGCACCTACTGCATACAAATCTACAGTTTTGTTCCAGTCTTAATGAAATTTTTCACACATGACCTTCAGACCAAGAGGACGGTTGCCGTAAGTGTAAGAATCACATACAACACACACAGTTCAGCAGATATGACGTCATAAACAATGACATCCGCGAAAAACTACTGCACCGTGCGACAATGCCACACATTTCCTCCTAAACCACTGGACCGAGTTCAACCAGATTTGGTACACATATTCCTTACCGAGAGGTAACAAGTGATGCATGGGTAAGATCCACATACGACACGTGATTGAGGAGATATAACGTCATAAGCAGTAGAAGGTCCAAGAAACTGCCACATAATGCGACGAGACTTTCAAAATACATTTTATGAGAATAACAGTATTGGCGACTTCCAACAGAAACTTTTTCTCGCTCACAATTGTTTTCGCTATTCATGGAGTAAAACTACGGCATTCGGTATGACGTTACATTTTATACAATTATATATATTTTTGACGACGTTAGAGCGTTCATTTTTAATGAAATAAATCGCAATTTGCGATAATTTATGGCTTCACTGTACTAGGTTTAGATGTAATACCAATGTGGGGCGAATGAAAATTTGAGAGGCTGTGGTAATAAGAAAGAGACAATGTGGCGAATGGAGATTTGAGTGTGGCGGGAGACGTGCAGGGAAGAGACCTTTGCAGTTGGGCTGGTCATTGTGTCTTCGGTGGCGGAGTGGTCAACGCGTCTGCCTATTAAGCAGGAGATCCCAGGTTCGAATCCCGGCCGGCCACAAATTTTAATTCGCCCCACATTGGTATTACATCTAAACCTAGTACAGTGAAGCCATAAGTTATCGCAAATTGCGATTTATTTCATTACATTTTATAATTTCAACAATACATATCGTACTTGGTGGAAATTTTAAAGACACTATACACACATGCAACTGATTGTAGACCTACCTTCGAAATTGTATTACAGTACGACACATAGTTCATGAGATATGAAGACATAAACCGTAACATTCATGTAAAACCACTCTATCACGCATCAGGTTTAAATGTATTACTTCTCAGCTACTAACCATACTCGCAACAGATTTTACAAACTTACAGCCCTTTTTACCTGGTAAATTATAGAGTTGTACAACACATAATTCAATGAATGTCTCATCATGCATAACGTTTTAATCCATTTCTTATTTAATACTAAGACACTCCTGTATTCCTGTCAAACTAAGAAAATGTCTAAAAGCTGACTGTGCTGTTGACAAGCGCACGTGGCTACAGGTGAAAGCAATGGACTTCTATAGAGCTACAAGGAAAGGAAGACAATGATTATAGTGTACATCCACGACTAGCCAAAATTTCCGGCAAATCTACCTTTTAACGTCGAGAGACTGCAGTTTCCAGTGAGACCTGCACTTTCTATTATGATTAATAGATCACAGGGCACTCTATTAAATACTGCTGAGTGGATTTGATACCTCCTCACACGGACAATTTTATGTCGCTTGCTCAGGCGTGAGATGACCAAAGAATTTATACATTCTGGACCCTGGACAACTAACAAGAAATATTGTATATAGTCAAATTTTGAATTACATGAATCTATTAATGTTACATATCATTGTATTTTGATTACTACATTTCTTTGCTTATAATTTTGTACATTACGCAGGACAGCTTCATTTGTTGTATATTCTATCATAAATATAACATGTTTTTAGAAAAAAAAGGGGATGGACACAGGGAGAAGGGGTAAGAAAAGTACTATCTCAAGGCTCGGGCAGGGCTATGTGTTATTTTCAAAAAATAAATAAATAAAAAAAATATATATAAAATCAAATGTTTGTAAAGTTTATGGGACTTTACTGCGGGTGGCCGAGCGGTCTACGGCGCGCCAGTCACGTTCTGCACGGCCTCTACGGTCGGGGGTTCGAATCCCCCCTCGGGTATGGATATTTGTGCCGTCTTTAGTATTAGCTAGATCATAAGTAGTTCGTAAGTTTAGGGACTGATGACCCCGTAGTTAAGTCCCATAAGCTCTACAAACATTTGAACTTCACTGCGGGATCAACAGTACCTAAACTTACAAACTACTTATAAACTAACGTATACTAAAGACAACACGAACATCGATGCCCGACGGAGGATTCGAACCACCGACGGCGAAAGGCCGCGCGCATCGGAGCATAGCGCCTCAATTCTCTCGGCCACTTCGTCACGGCTGGTTGTTTCCCTTAGCATAAGTTAGTGTAAGTAGTTTGTCAGTCTAAGGACTGGTGACTACTGCAGTTTGGTCACATAGCTTTACAAACATTTGATTAAAAAAATCAATCAGACTAACTGAAGGCTTTAATGAATAAATAAAAATCCGGGTAACTCCGGGTTTTCAGCTAGCTACAAATCTGTCAAAGAAATATTTGAAATACTGACTGTTTAAGGTACTGTGGCACACCGAAAGACGTCAAAGATATTTGCTGATTTCTATCACCATCAAACAGAACCGTTTTTACTCAGAACTTGACACAAACTCAAACAGGGAAAAACAAGTATAATGATTTCCAGCAAAACTGACGAAACATTTGGCAGCCAATCCGGGCCGTCGTTAGGGGGGAGGGTGGGGGGCAGTAAGCGGGGCAGAAGTACCCCTGTCCCAGGCCCCCGAAGGGAACCCGCCGGTCCCCGGGCCTGGTGCCAAATAAATACACGTGAAGTGCAAGGTTTAATACCCACACTTTGATTCTGAACCAAAGGCCTGGGGGAAGGGGCCCTCATTGAATATGTGGGATCAAATAAGTTTATTTCTAGCCATATCGAACATGAATGCTGCGTAATATGTACGAGTATGCTTGTGAGACTTTTGTACTTGATGCCCCTCGTCAAGTTCTACTTTCGCATACTGACTTAGCTGCAGCGCTCGTTCTGTCACGTTTAGGACGACAGCGTAGACAACATTGTTTACGTTTGGCCCGTTTTAAAACGGTTTACGCTTCCACCCCGTGTGTGCTCCGGGGATCGTGCACCCCCCAAGAATTTTTTGGGGGTGCTGAGCACCCACATAAAATTGAGGTGGAAAATAAAATTGTATAAATTAAAAAAAAAAAAAATCGGGAAACATCAAAACCTACCTTATGACTGAAGAAGCAACAGCGAGAGACGATATTTCAAACGTGAAAGAAATGATCAGTTTTGTACGCGGGTCCCCAAGCGAGTAGTAATGAGTGTCCGTGTTTCAGCCACTATGCTAGCTTTATTCATCCTGAAGCACGTCGGTCCTTTTGATCTTACAGGTGTACGTATTTATAAACATTCAGTTGTGTTCTCTCAGGAATTTAGATTGAAGAATCTGATGCTGATGCTAAAGTTAATCGTTATTCATTATCTTAGTCACTTCCTTGTTATTAAAATTATAGATTCAGTTGAAATTTGTAATGCTTTTCTCTCAAGCATAAAAAAAAAAAAACCTTGGCAACTATATTAATACTGTCACAGATGTCATGAAGTTATCTCGAAGTGATGAAAGTTTCGATGAAGTATACAGCTCTTGCTCGGAATTGAGCAAAAAAATTTGATGTCGGATTTCAAAATCTCAAAATATTTCAAATATTTCTTTAAACCTTGGTGACGGTGTTCTAGAAAACGCTTTTGTCAGAAAGAATAGCTTCGCACAAAAAGTGTTAGATTAGTGTACACTGAAAAGTTATATCACTGGTCGTGTAAAAGTTTTGGGGTGTTACTTATATCGAAATACCCACTTCGACCAATTAGATCGCTTTATTGTAGTGTCCTAATGCAGCCACGCTTTCCTTTTCTTCCTTCTATCTTTAAAAGGCCAGACAACTGCCTATTTACTTTTATCAAGTATTGCTCATTCAAAAAATGCATGAACATGATTTTCAGGAGGGTTGGTTTCGAACATTTGTGAACCGTGATATAGAGCACCCGCACCGATTCTCAAAAGTCGGCGCCTCTGACTGTGCGAAAATGAAGAAGCGTCTATTGTCCTATTTTGTTTTGTATTCTCGCTTGTCATTGTAGTGCTCAGAAGTCAGTCGAGCTAAACAGCCTGCAGCACGCTCTCCGTTACTTTGTGGTTGCGTAGCAAGTTACATTTTTGTATCTTTGCACCACACAGTTTTACGAGATTTGACGTAATGGAAACGAATGACCTGAGTGGAAGAAAGTGTTACAGTGCTTCATCAGGTTATCAAAAACGAAAGCGTAAGGCTAAAAAAGAAAGTGCTGCGAAGAAGGGACAGACGTTGTTACCCTCTGTCTGTGCCACTCGATAAACCAGCAGTGTCGGTGTAGCCAGGAGGACGTGGAGATGACGTTGGGCCTTCCTTAATTGAGGAAGAACGTGAGCAGAACTCTCAGAGACAAGGTACGTCTTTAGTTAGACAGTTCCACTTATAACATGTTAACCTTCCGGCAGGCGCGCGTTCTAAAATTTACAACGGGGACATTTTTAAATAAAAGCAAGCCTGTGCTGAACAATTTTTTTCCAGAAAGTATTTCACATTCACTGTCTTCGCCTTTTTAAACAAAAGTTCTTGCACTTTCAGTTCTTTTGATAATAATTTAGCCACTTAAACTGACATGCGTTCATTTTCATAGCACTGTCCACAGACAATTTTTTCTCAGTCTGCTATTTACCAGCAAAGTTATTACATGTATCACATTTAATTGAAGTGGAGGAATTTTATTGGCGTCCACAGGGATACACGTCCTGTGTTTCTTTACCTGAGGTTAAGGGTGTTTATCTTCGGAAATCAATGCTTATGCGCAAAACTTCATACGGAATATGGTGAGATCGCCTGGCAATGATTTGAGTTGAGCCCTACTATCGGAGGTTTTTAATTATGGGCACTCGAGTTTAGGGTTTAATTACAAGTGAATCAATAGACCTATCGCAAAATGAGTTATACCAATATTTTTATAGTTTTTTTCTGCGTTATGCTATATGGAGTAATTTGGTTTTATAATTCAATATATATTTTTAATTTTAGATTCTAGTAAGGATTATGCAGTTTTCGACGTCTTTGCTAAGAACTGTTGACTTCAGAATTGTATAGCCTGAAACCTATTTGTCCGATGTTAGTGAAATTTTAATTGGCAATAGGCACATATATTGACAGAGGAAATTTCAAATTACAGAGTTTTTCAGTAAATAAAAAAAAAAGAATTCTTGTGATTTTTCTAAAGTAACTTAACGATATAACTGAACAACTGTACAGTAACATCTGTCTATAAGCCCCCTGGTAAAAAATTTGACTTCATTCCTGCAGTGAACTTCAAAAACCTGGACACCCAGTTTGTCGTGGGAGACTTTAACAGCCACAGCAGCATCTGGGGCTACGAGGACGATGACGTAAATGGAGAGGAGGTAATGAAGCGGACTGACCGCAGAAGACAGCAAGCCAGCACCTTCTTTCAACAGCATCCGCTGGAAAAGGGGATACCATCTGTGAGCGCTGTGTGAAGACTGTGGCACCACCTGTACCCGGCACCCAGCTCAGGCCAATCTGCTGCCACGTGCTCGCAACCGTCAACCCACAAGTGATCCCGTTCAGTTTTAAGAAGGCCAACTGGAGACGTTTCGCGGAAACTCTGGATGAGGCAGTACGAAACATGGAACCAGTGCCAGACTCCTACGATCTCTTTGTTGACACCGTCAAGAGGTGCTCCTGCGCTTCGATCCCCAGAAGCTGCCGTACCTCATACATTCCGGGCATGAACAAGGAATTAATGTAAAACTGCACGAGTACCTTAGACTGATTGATGAAGACCCTTTCGGGACGGATACAATAAGATCAGGAATGACACTATCCCGAGAACTGGCAAAAACCAAGCAAAAACGACGATCTGAAATGGTGGAGAGCATGGACATATCTACGAGTAGTAAGAAGGCTTGGCAAATGCTCAAACGACTCAGTAATGACGCTACTATACCTAAAGTATGATCTAACGTTACTCCAAATGAGGTCCCCCATCAGGTGCTGCTTAATGGAAAAACTAATACGGATAACTTGGCACACTCTAGAAACAAACGACCTGTCCGCTAAGTTTACTCTGGAAGAACTGAAAGCTGCTATTAAAATGTGGAAATCCGGTAAGGCACCAAGACTTGACAATATACTGGTAGAGCAGATAAAGCATTTCGGACCTGTGAGTATGGAATGGCTACTGCGATTCTATAATTACTGCCTAACACGAAGGCATATTCCTAAAATCTGGAGGAGGACCAGGATCATTGCCATTCTGAAACCTGGCAAGCCAGCTTCCGATGCTAGGAAGTTCTGACCTATATCTCTTCTGTCCTATCTCTATAAAGTCCTCGAAAGAATGCCGCTCAATCGTCTCAGCCCTGTCATCGAGGATGGCTTCGAGCGGGGTTTTATTACAGGAGCTGTGTTCGTGGATCTATGACAGTGTGCAGCACACAATTCTGCTGCACAAACTATATCAGCGAACGAGAGACTATGATTTTACCAGTTTCATAGGCACTATGTTGAACTAGACGGCAAGAAAAGCAGATGGAGAATACAAAAAAGCGGTCTGCCCAAAGGCAGCGTACTAGCACCAACCTTGTTTGACATCTATAGCGACGACCAGCCACAACCTCCTAATACGAAAAGTTTCATCTACGCTGATCATTTGGCACTAGTATCTCAAGCCAAAGATTTCGAAACTGTAGGGAGACATCTAACATATGGTCTTAAAACTCTTTCAGTATACTATGAAAAGAACCACTTGAAGCCCAATAAGGTAAAACTCAGTATGTGCTTTTCACCTACGAAGATTAGACGCCAAGAAAAAAATTAAAAACAAAAAATAAAACAAAAGGTATCCGCACGCAATAACACCACCAGAAAACTCACAAACAGCGGATGGGGCGCCCAACCGACAGTACTCAGAACAACGGCAATTGCACTATGCTGCTCTGCTGCTGAATGCGGCTGCCCTGTTTGGTGTCCATCTGTCCATGCCAGGCATGTGGATGTTGCCCTCAACGAGACCTGTAGAACAACAACAGGATGCCTGAGGCCAACGCCTACTCACAAACTATGCAACCTCGCGGGATAGCCCCACCAGATATAAGACGGGAAGTTGTCGCAATTATGGAGAGAAGCAAAGTAGAACAAAACGCTGCTCACCCGCTACATGGACACCAAACTCCCCAAAGCAGGCCGAAATCCAGGAAGTTTTAAGTAAACTACCGTCAACTGTAGTACACCACCTTCAACGGCTCGACAAAACCTGTGGATAACCAGAAATGCTGATATCGCAACATGATAACCACCTCTGGAGGCGTTCCCCCCAGGCGAAAATCTGCCGTGGAAAACGTGGAAACCCCTCAACAGACTAAGAAGAGGGATGGGCAGAACAAAGGCCAACATGGCTAGATGGAAGTACCTCGGGGATGAATCAGCTCTCTGCCAATGTGGATGCGAACAAACCACCAAGCACCTGCACAGCTATCCCCAGTGGCCAGTATCCTGCACGCTGAAGGACCTATTGCAGGCCAATGAGAATGCCGTCGAACTTGCTAATTTTTGGTCTGATTGTATTTAGTGGTTTTGCAATTTGTATATCTATAATCTCTTTTTTTTATCATAGTTGTACTCTTGTCTTTGATCTTTGTGTGCAACGCTTTAGACACGCATAATTAAAAGAAGTGGTGAATGAATTGCAGGCAGAAGCTTCACTAATGACGCGCCGATCAGTAATACAACCCACAAAACCATCCACTGTCCATATCTTCTCTTCTTCTTGTACGGATTTCAGAGTGCAGTTGGTTGCACCACTTCATTGGGATCAGGGCGTAACTGCCGCCCTGTGTGACTTACGAAACTGCCGCCCCCCATTTTAAAATAAAAAAACCATCGTGTAATATTAAAATCAGTCCATGTTCCTTTTCTTTTTTTCTAGCAGTTCTGCCGTCACATATTTTCATCGGGGATTGTTCGACCGCCAGTCTTTTCCTTTTAGTTGACGCCGCGTGGGCGACTTGCATGCCGATGATGATGATGACTAGGACAACTAACAACAGCCGGTGCCCTGCCGGGAATCGAACCCGGGACCCTTGCCTCAGCGATCAGAGGCGCTGCCTCCGAGGTACGGAGGCGGACGTGTGACATTAACATAGGAACCATATATGTAGGTCTGGTATATACAAATGGGGAAACGTTTTTTACGGAAAATCTCATGAGGTTCTTGAACAGTTTACTGCAAAATATTACACCACACACTGATGAACATTCGGAAAGTCATTATACATTTAGGAGCATTGCTGTATTCCTTCTATTTCACAAATGGACATGGGGCATGGTTGTTTGTGCCGTCTTTAGTATAAGGTAGTTCATAAGTAGTTTGTAAGTTTAGGGACTGATGACTTTGCAGTTAAGTTTCTTAAGCTCTACAAACATCTGAAGAAATTTAGATTCAGCAAAACTGTAGTTATTGCTTGTCAGTGTCACCACGAAATATCAGGCGTAAGTAATAGAAATTTTTACTTTTACCGGTACCTCACATATTCGTAATAATTGTCTAGGAGTAGCAATAACTGAGGACAGTAAACAGTCTTCGCCACTTTCGTTTTTCCAGGCAGGTGAAGATCATTGGTTATGCATTCCAAGTCTTTATTAATAACAAAAGCCGCATTGTAACAGTAGCACCAATTTCGAAGCAAACAAATGTCGCTGGAGTCCATTGCACCCCAAGGAATTGGAATGTAATATACTTGAGACACCGGATAGGTTCTAACGTAACCCACCTAACCTTGTTCTTTAACGGGACCAAGTGATGGACTGCCTCGCCGTCGGTCGATGTTTTCGCTGGAGCTCTGGACGGCGTCAGTCGCTGGCACTGAGGACACAGCGCGGACCGCCTTAAAGCCGCCCTCACACGGGACGTGCTGTCCCAACGTGTCGCAGGCCACACGTGCTGTCCACCTAGTCCAGTGTGGCTACAGCACGCTCTGAAACCAGCCGCCACATCCCACGGAACACAAAGTGCTGCTCATCGTGATTTGCTTTGCGACCGCAGCGCTCTCCAGCGCCCGTTGCGGGCTGGCGCCTGTAGATCACTGACTTTACAAAGATGGATGTGCGTGAAATTACACGGTATCTCTCTTAGCCATCGTCGGGAAAAAACGAAATGCTTTCATATGCTTGCATGTGGCATGCAATACTCTTACAGATATTTTTTTCTTCAAGAAGCACAAAGACGGTACATGTAACTGAAAGCGGTCGAGATAATAACGAAATTTACGACAAAAATTGTCAATGTTGAAATAATCATTTGCACTAGCTTCAGTTGTCTTGCGCTTATATTTCCATTTTCCACGTTGTACATATTCAGTATATTCGGAGATAATAGTTTGTGACCATATATTTTGCTTGTTATAGACGCGGAATAACGCCCCAGCTCGACAATGCCCGTTGCAGTGGCGTAGCTATCACAGGGCTAGGCGGGGCCCCCGAGATCAAGGGGCCCCTCAGCCTCCGTGAGCAAAGTTCGGAAAAAAGTTACAGTAGAGCGTCGTTTTTTTGTTTTTATTTATTTATTTTTACCTTCCCACCCTATCGTCCATCAATTCCCCCTCCCATCAAACTAAGCTGCCCACAGTAGCTGCACTGGGCCACAGGGTGACGGACCGTTGCTTCTAGTGAGGCCTGCTGACAGGCCAAGCCGACAGTCGCCGAGTACAACAGCCGGCACACTCCAGTCGGCAGAAGTACAGTAGCGGCAGCATCAAAGCTGCTCACAGCAACAGCTGCGCCTCACAAGTGTTGCGGCGTGCCGCTCGGCGCAATGTGAAGGATCACGCGACTCCAAATACTGTATAAATACGCAAGGCTGACGGCTGTTTGGGACACACTGTGTACAGGAAACCTACACACAAAGATCTATACCTCCAGGCGTCCAGCTGCCATCATCCCGCACAAACCGCCGGTGTCCTTAGTACGCTTATACATCGAGCACACTTGATATCTGACGAAGAAAATCTTCTTGCAGAACTGGAACACTTGGAGAAAGTCTTCAAAGAGAATGGCTACACTCCACGCCAAATAAGGAAGGCCATACGTAACCATAACAACAAGAAGCAACGCACCGAGGACAATGAAGAAGATTACAAATCGGTTGCATTCCTTCCTTATGCTGGCAATGTGTCCTCTAAAATAGGCAGATTGCTAAGGAAACATGAAATCCAGGTCATCTTCCGTCCACCAGCGAAGAATATAGCTATAGTCGGATCCGTAAAAGACGATCTGCTGCTGAAAAAAGCGGGCGTTTATAAAATTCCCTGCGAGTGTGGTTCTGCTTACATAGGTCAGACGACTCGAACAGTTCAAGAGCGCTGTACGGAGCACGAAAGACACACCCGTCTTCTGCAACCGTCGAAATCAGCAGTAGCAGAGCACTGCATTTCCATGGGACTCTCCATGGAATACAACAAAACTACAATTTTAGCTCCAGTTTCCGGTTTTTGGAACTCAGTCATCAGAGAAGCGGTTGAAATACGCCTTGCTGATAATTTAATAAATCGTGACAACGGCTTTCAGCTGGATAAAAATTGGAACCCTGTTCTTAAAGCTATTGAGGCACAGCGGAATCGACGGAATCATTGGATTCTCGATGATTAGATGAGTGTTCACTTTCACCACCGAGGGCAGCACACACAGCTCGGCCGTACCGCGCATGTCACCATCTAACACATGCGCAGTAAGACTCCAGCGTATCTCGCATGCGCAATACTCGGTATAAATACCGCGAAGGTACCTGCGCTCTTCAGTAGTTGCCTACTCACCTGAAGATGGCCGGACGTCTCTGGGCCGAAATATCGTTGCAGAATGCGAATACGATCCGGCTGCATAACCGAAAATTACTGGAAGAAGAAATACGCCGGGAAAATTTTAGAAGTCACTGTATAAATACATTTACTGTACAGTACTTCTTATTGCCAAGTAGAAGTGTACAGTTCAATTATACGAATAATCGGCTTTCCGAACATCCACATCCCCCAATTACACTTCGGATAATCGACGTTCTACTGTATATAATATTTTAGCTGAATGAAGGATTTTCGACTTTTAACGTTTTGAACACTGCCAACAAACTTCAAACGCACAAAGTGAAATTCAAAAATTATTCCCATCTCAGAATATGCTTGTCCGCTAAGACGTGCACCCTGCCACCTGCTGAATGACTACAGTGGCGGCGCTAGACGAAAACTTGGCGTCGGCGAACTCGTCTTTGCTAGGCCCCTTACAATTTTTAAATAAGGAAGGAAATGTTAAATAAAATGAAGTGAATTATACATCTATAATCATTATACTAAAAATTTTTTTTAGTATAATATTCAATTATGTTGCAATGACAAAAATTACAATAAACACACACACATTCGGCTTTTCGTCTCACTGATTTTTGTTTCAACCGCATCTTAATTAATAAAAGCCGCTATTTCGGCTTCAATTGATAGTACTGACAAGGCAGATAGTCTTTCTTGGCTCATTGTGCTTCTCGAGTTAGTCTTAATCAGTTTAAACTCTGTAAAGCTTTTCTCGGTCAGAGCTGTGCTGTCTGGAACTGTGAGCATGATTCTGATTTGTTAATAAAGAACAGTCTAGAATGCACTAATTTATTTCATTCAACTAGTTTCAGTCTTATGTAGACCATCTTCAGGAATTTGTCTCCGCCGATGTTGTGGAGACATCGGTGGAGACAAATTCCTGACGATGGCCTACATAAGACTGAAACTAGTTGAATGAAATAAATTAGTGCATTCTAGACTGTTCTTTATTAACAAAATTAAATAGAATGCTGTTAACCCAAAAATAGAGAAACAAAAATGTTTCCAAAAATATGTGATGATTCTGATTGTTACACAATTTGGATATACTTCTTCAAAATTGTTTTCTAAAATCTACTGAAGAAGTTGTTTTGCAAGTATTTAATTAAACATTGCATCACTCTTGCACTCATACGGAAATAAATAAGGACAACTAAACAGCTACCGGCCGGCCGAGCGCACTAAGGCGTCATACCACAGTGAGCGTGATCACTCTCGTCGGGGGACGAATCCCAACCTTGGGTACGGATGCTGTGTTCGTTGTTTGGTTAAGCTAGTGTAAGTTAGATGTAGGTCGTCGCTACATAACCTAGCAGTTGAAAGGCGCCGTTAAACATCACATATATATTTAAAAATACCTAAAATTTTAACAATGTTTTGCGAGGCCCCCACAGGCGCGAGGCCGTCGGCGGTGGCGGACGTCGCCGACGCCTAGCGCCGCCACTGAATGGCTAGCAGTGTGTGGCAATACTGTTCATGGTTTGATTCGCGGCAGGGGGGCCATATTTTCGTGGTTGAGTAAAACTTCATTGTTCATTTTTACTAGCTTCTGCTTGCGACTTCATTCACCTAGTATGGAGCAACTTCGAAAACTATTCCATGGTAGTTTTATGTGTATGTCCTACCCAGGTCCAACTCTATCTCTCTCCAAAATTTCACCCAAATCCACCCAGTAGTTTCTGCTTGAAAGCATAATTAACTTTCACAGTTATAATTATATTAGAGAGTACGATTAAATATTTTCTGCTGCGTGACACACAGTAATTTACTTAAGAGTATTTAGGTTTGCCTTATTATGTCTTCCAGTAAGCGGCAAGGACCTGACGAAGTAGTATTACATTTCTATAGTTCATAGGCGCCGATTACGGGTATGCTCGGTCGCTCAAGCATACCCCAAAATTTGAGTGGGTATGCTCGGCATACCCCACTACAAAATTTTGGTATTATTTTTTTCTTTACATTATATTTCTTAATTGCAATTAAATGCGACTCTCTCATTTCATTGATGGATGGCTGGCTTTTGTAATACACCGCTGCAAAAAGATGACCTAAAACAGGTAATTGAATTCGTAGGCTTTAAAATTCATGTTGACATGTGAGTGAAGTCATAATTTTCTAAATAGTCCGAATGTTAATGCAATGCTGCGTGTTAGTTCAATATCGTAAACTGAAGGCGGTATCATTTAAATGTTTTATTAAATAACTAGAAATGAAGGGGGTTTGAAAATGTGTTTGCTACTAATTTAACGTTTATGTGTTCTCACAGAAGTAAATTTCCTTCAAGGAATCGTGTTAGTGTAAGTCGTGTCATTTTTTCATACTGCTTACTGAATTGTTGTGAGAAGTAACAATGGGTTGTGAACCTATTACTAACGACAGACATGGTATGACAGCAGAAGTGATTATGGACTATTTTGATAATGCTGAATAGAAAAAAAATTTGCAGAAGAATGAAGCCAAGAAGACGATCCGATGTAAGTGTTTGCGTTAGTGAACACAGTATTCATAATACAGGCACATCATTATCTGATACGCATGTCTCAGAAGACGAAAACTCTGAGAATGATTTTAGTAGTTACTACTACGGGAAAACAGGTTCAAATGGTCGCAAAGCCCGCCCAGTCGTTCTGAAACGTGAAATTGAAATCAATGTCTGTTAATTTCTTTCCTGTGTATACAAAATTACTTTTCTCCTTATAGAGATTAAAATGGTCCTAAATTAACACCAGATAAAGCAAAAAAGGAGAAATACTACTAAAATAAAACAAAATTATTACTTTACCTTTTTACATGGAATTGGGAAAATGATTTTTTCTTTTAGAAATACCTGTCGGGGGGGGGGGGGGGGTGCAGACCGGCAACCACCTGCCGCTATTGGAAACGCCACTGAGCATACCCCAAGATTTTCAAAAGTCGGCGCCTGTGGTACAGTTTTAGTTTAGAGAGGGCCGCAACGTCATTTTTGCCCCGGGGCCCTTGGTGTAGTAGCTACGCCACTGGCTCGTTGTGATAGTTTTTGCTTTTGGTATTCTACGTAAACACTGTTCCTCCTACACTGCACCTGCTTCTGTAACCACGCGCTACCCGTGTTCTCTTTGCACTGTCAAACTGAACTATTCCAACACTGCACTGAACTGCAACTTAATTCAAACACCGTGGGGAAAACCGAGTGACGTAGGGGACTGTCTTGAATTCTGTTTGTTCCTGTGTCATAGAACGAAAAACTCAACATATTCTCTCGTGGCGAAAGTTCGTTCTTGTTTCTAATACATAAAGTCGAATACCAAATATTATAATTGTATTAAATTAACAAATAAACGAAATGGTTAAAAATATCTCCGAGAGTGTAGTTGCAAACCTGTTATTTACATCTCTTTTCCTCCATAGCTCGTAACACCAACCATCACGCTAATCCGTCGCCTGAAAAAGAAATAACAACGAATATCGGATATTACACTTAACATTAATAAGAAAGAACCAGAAACATTAAGGAAAAAAAGGGAAAAAATAAAAATATTATAGTAGTATGGGGTCGCGAACCAGAGTTAGCGTCAACTTCAGTGCAGCCCAACGCGCTACTATCTACGCCACTTCTCCTCAGAAGGGATTGTGCTGTATTTGTGATATACTGTACACCTAAAACATGTTGTAATATCTTATTCATCTATGACAAAGTATCATAAAGACGCTCCTTTGATAGAATGGCGTTGAACCGTAGCATAGGAACGATATACTTTCACAGTATACGAATTGTAACACTAACGTTAAATACGATATCCTTTAAAGCTATGAATATATAGTTTCCGGTAATTTATTGTAACAAATCATACCTAAAATGATTCGTTTTCTAAAGTTTTTCAATTTTCTGGCGCTTTAAAAAGATTATATTTATACATCGTACGAAATACGGAGTTCCGTTTGGAATATGGCGGTTCAAAAGTTACGCTTGTCACTTGAAAATCAGGTCGCTTTTCGCTGGCCACGTTCCACTCCACGAAGCACAAATCTGACGTGCTCGATCCTTCATTGCACGCTTCGCAGGGCAGTGGAACGTGGGATTTCACGCTGCAACGGCACCACGCCCTCCTCCACGTGCGCTTCCACGTGCCGTGACAGGACGGCCTAAGGCTCGGCCGGTCGGCAGCGGGCAGCGCCGTGTGAAGCGAAGTGACGCGGGGGCCAGTACAGGGGCCCACCTGGCCCCACCGTACCCTCGCCACTGGCTTCTCTCCCAACGACAACATGGCTGCCGAAGTAACGGCAAGCAAACAAATGTTTCAAATGTTTGTATAGCTTATGGGACTTAACTACGGGTCATCAGTCCCTAAACTTACAAACTACTTATCAACTACCTTATACTAAGGACGGCACAAATATCCGTGCCCGAGGGGGGATTCGAAACCCCGACCGTAGTGGCCGTGCAGCGCCTCAGTCCCCTCGGCCACCGCGGCCGGCGGCAAGCAAACACTGGCTGCGATATTACCGGAAGCCGCGCTCCACTTTATTCTCTTCGCACTATACCATGTCGTCGTGATGGTGCGGATACATTTTTTCAGAAAACTTTACCCATACGAAAGCGTGTGTTAATGAGGTTACATAATACCTTAGGTGATGTAGTGTAGTGGTTAACATGTTTCCGTCCTCCCCATGGTGAAGCCGCCAAATGCGTCCAAACCTCGTCCGTTGTTGTTCTTGTGTCTTCAGTCCGGAGACTGGTTTGATGCAACTCTTCACGCTACCCTGTCCTGTGCAAGTCTCTTCATCTGAGAATAGGTTCGGCAACCTACATGCCGCCATGTCGAAACTAACAAAACAGTGACTTCTGCGTCTGGAAAATCTCCTTTGCTGAAATATAACAGAAATGCAGCAGATCCATACAAATGTAAGGACTTCCACTCCCGTGAACGAAACAACCCAAATCTTCTGGGAAACAATTCCATTATACTATAAAAGAAACCAAATATAAATTCTATAGTGGAACTAGCCTATAAGTGAGAAACAAAAATGATGTAAAGAAAAGAAAATTCCACTAAAGATAAGATACCACTGAATGCTAGGGGGTCACACCCTTTTTCTAACGTTCCACAAGTGAGAACCAATGGGCAACACAAAAACGACCTAATCCAATGGATCTAAAAGTAAAACTGAGATCCAGTTCCCGCAAAATGTCGGGAATAATAATAATAATAATAACTAGAGAACCCGTGCGAATACTCCGCACCTCAGTGGAATGACAAAAAAGTTGGGAAAAATGCAAGTAAAGAAGAATTACGCATAGCTTTCTTCGGAATCAATCAATGCAGGTGTTTAAAAGCGAAAATGAAAGAGCTTGATCCGCTGATTGTTGTTAGGTAAAAAAGAACCGAAAATATCGTAAAACAAACCGTACAAGGACAGAAGGATACCGCGTTTGAATAGAAATCAAGGCTGGAGAGACGTAAGTTAATTCTGATGACAAACCCGTGAATGAATACCTTTCGTTTAAAGCAAAAATGACGGAAAACGGTCGGATAGAACGGTCTGACCGACTGACTTTACAGCAAGGACATCCCCAGAAGAAATATACAGAAGGAAATCGCGTTTGAGTATAGAAAAAGGAAGGCGAGAGTTATGTAAATTCTGATGCTTGATGACAAATCTGTGGATTAATAACTTTCGTTTAAAACAAAAATGAAGGAAATCGGCCGGCCGACTGACTTTAGTTTTCGTAGATTATTTTAATATAGAAGGGGAAGAAATACATCTCAGAGGGCCTGATGGGAAGCTCCAAATAAATAACAGTGACTGCACAAACACCTTTGCAGAGTACTTTCAGAAACTCCTCAATGCAGAACAACCTAAAGAGAGACTTGCTTTCACCGAGCCCGCTATCAGGAACCAGGACTCTGTACCACCCAACAGTGAAGAAATCGAGAAAATAATCAAAGACCTTAAGAACAGCAAAGCCCAGGTGAAGATGGTATAGTTGCAGAAATGTGTAAGCATGTAGATGACCAGTCCATACAGAGTATCACCCAGATCATTGTGGACATTTGGAGGACGGAGGTATTGCCAGAGGGATGGACCTCAGCTGTGATCCATCCATTACACAAGAAAGGAAGTAAGACCGACCTCAACAACAGAGGCATCTCCTTGTTGCTGATAATGTACATGATCTTCTCTAAAGCCTTGCAAACTAGAGTCACCAAACAGCTAGACTCCCAACTAGGCGAATACCAGGCTGGTGAGTAGGTCCTGCACAGAGCAGATTCAAAACCTCAAAACAATCCTCTCATATAGAAGCCGAGGGGGACATCCCTGGGTAGCCATTATGGTAGATTTCGAAAAGGCATACGACTCAATAGATCGACAAACCCTCTTCTCCACCTTGTGGGAACTAGGCCTAGATGAGAAGACTACCAGACTGGTCCAGGCTACCATGAATAACACCACCTCCAGAGTCAAGGTTAGGGGTGAACTCTCAGCGAGCTTTCCCATCCAGACAGGAGTCAGGCAGGGGGATGGCCTCTCGTGCATCTTCAACTGTGTTCTGGAAAAAATCATCAGACAATGGACTTCCACATTTCCACATTGTCATCAGAAGCAGGACTGAACTTTGGCTACAAGAAAGATAACATCAGTGTACCATGTCTAGCCTTTGCTGATGATTTCACCATTTTGGCCAACAGCATGGAGGAGGCTACTCATCAACTACAGAGCCTCTATAATGTTGCAGTAAAAACCGGCTTGAAAATCAACCTACAGAAGACGGAATTCATCACCAATATCAAGCAGGTTTCTTTTATGATCCCACTAGGAAACAATAATATCTGTAGAGATCCTGCAGTCAAGTACTTGGGAGAATGGATTTCAGCAAGTGAGAGCGAAACTGGCCATAGACGCCAGGTGCACCAAATTAGAGAGAATGTAAGCATATCTATACCTCCAAGTACCTATCCAAGAACTTAAAACTGAAGCACTACAACTCAGTAGTAAGACCCTCTGTACTCTATGCCTCCGAGTGTCTCTTGATAAATCGAAAGGGCCCACTCAGGAAACTAGAACTTAAAGAGAGGAAGATCCTGACGAGAATATTAGGACCCATAATAGAGGAAGAAGGTACTTACAGAATCAGACACAATAACGAACTGTATGAACACCAGGAAGATATAAGCACATGTATGAGGAAAAAGCGACTGACCTTCTACGGGAACATGACCCGCCTGAATCACTCGAGGCTCACCAAGAAGATCCTCACAGTGACAAGCAGAGGAAAGGCGTCCAAAGCTAAGTGGTTCACCTCTGTTAGATCAGACTTAGAGGAACTGCAGATCCCATTACAGATAACCGAGAACCGAACGCAATACCGCCAGGCCATTCTACATGGAGTCTTCCCACTGTCTCTCACAAGCAAGAAGCGTACAGGCACCACCAGACCTAAATGGACGGATGAGAGGAAGCAGGCTCACAGCCAGAAGATGAAGGCGTACTGGGCCGAGAAAAAGCAGAAGACCCTGGCTGAGAGTTAAGGGGAGCCTCGTGGTCCCTAGTAGGCCGAAACGAACTAAAATAAATAAATAAATAAGGGGAAGGAAAGGGCATTTATGACATCTTTACAGTTGACAGTATTCCAGTGATTGAGAAAGTCGCCACTAAACATCTTAATACTCGTTGCAGGCCATGAACAAGTGCCACCGTGAGAAAGTCGGCGTAGACTTGTAACAGCTGGCAGTCACACCAGGCGGCTGACGTACACTTGTGCTTACGAGAATTTCAAGGCGGTTGGATAAGTGGCGGGTAGCATTTCACCTCAACAAACATGCCGCAAACTAGGGCTACTTCAGCTCTGCGTCTTACCTTGCGCCCAGACAGGAAGAAACGCTTCGTTCTGTTGTCAAAGCCAACAGAGAACTGAGAGGTCTATTTCCGATAGATAGCAGAAGTGAGTCTGTGCAGACACATTTCTTAGTTTTCTCCATCTCATTTCTCTGATTTTGTTATGATGATCGTGTCTTCCTATGTAGGGAGTGCGAAATATCGGAAATACCAGGCGCGTCCAGAAAGTAAGTTCCGTTTGGTTATATAAAACGAACGGGTACAGATACAGATAAATATTGATTGTACAAAAATCTACAACTGTTAAACTACTTTTCTCCATAGCTTCCGAAATTTTGTAGGCAATTGTCATAGCATGGCACAAGGTTTTGTGTGCCTTTTTCATAGAATGTTTCCGCCTGTGTATTCAACCATGTGGTAACATGTTCTTTCAGTTCGTCATCATCGTTGAAGTGTTGTCCACCAAGGACAGATTTTAGGAGTAAGAAAAGGATTACTGTTTATTTTTTTATTTTTATTTTTTTTCACGATAATGCCTGACCTCACACATCGACATTCTTACGGAAATTTCAATGGGACCTGTTTGATCATCCTCCATACAGCTCGGACCTCTCTCCTAGCGACTTTCATCTTTTCTTACACCTAAAATCTGTCCTCGGTGGTCAACACTTCAACGATGGTAAAGAGCTGTTACCACATGGTTGAATACACAGGCGGCAACCTTCTGAGAAGGATGCATGCAAAAACTTGTGGCACGCTATGACAAGTGCCTACAAAATTTCGGCAGTCATGTGGAAAAGTAATTTAAGAGTTGTAGAATTTTGTGCAGTAAAGATTTCTTCTGTATCTGGGTACAATTTCATTTTATTACCAAACGGAGCTTAGTTTCTGGACGCGCCTCGTAGATCTCGCTGCAAGGAATAACGAACGCCTTTCTTGTAACGATTTCCACCCCAGCTCGTGCATCATTCCCACCTCGTGCATCATTCCCACCTCGTGCATCATTCCGTGATGCTCTCTCCCCTACAAAACGAACTCTCCTTCTGTCAACTTCCTCTAAATCGTCCATCAGTCCCGCCTGGTGTGGTTCCCACAATGCGCAGCAGTATTCCAATATAGGATGCACAAGTGTAGTGTAGGCAGTTTCTATTCTGCCTTTGTATCGCCTTCCAGTTGCAGGGCAATGGGCGTTCTGCACCACTGAAAATCGCTCGTCGCCGTTAGTGTCTTGGACGCCAGGCGCCGTTGCCACCCTGACCGGTCCCGCCGCCGCCCCCTCCACCCTCTGACCGCCGATGTACCGTTACGTTTCCCCAACGCCCCCACTCCCCCTCCCGCCCCCGATTAATTTAATTAAATTTGCAAATAATTTTAATTGTAACAACCTATGCTTTTAACAGTAATTCGGGCAACAAGTGAGCAGTTGCATGACTGCAACCCCCGCCCCCACCGCCGTCCCATCGACACCCCTAAACATTGCCGCCCGCACTCAACCCGGCCCGGGATGCGAACCCACGCCCCTAAAATAATTTTTTATATAAAACTTATTACTTATCGACATACACGTTGTGTTACACCAACATTGGAAAAAAGAGCCAATTACTCCGTACTTGGGACAGTACAGTTACCTGGAATAACATCGAACGTGTGCCAGAGAGTTCCGTAAGCAAATCACTGCCGCCCCCACCTACCGCCTGACCATCCACCACCGCCCCCAGTTATTTTTATACCTAATCTGCATATTAATTGCGACATCCTATGTTTTAATTACAACGTTACACTGGAACATACACTTTAATACGTCGATCCTTAAGTACAACTTGCAAGTTGGCAGATAAATATAGACACAGTATAAGGAAATTTCGTGTAATGCTACAGCTTTCTATTGCACATTTATCGACAATTATTTAAAAACAAACATTTAGGACAATATCAAAAAATAAATAAATAAATAAAAATAAAAAAAAACTGTTTCGTCTTTCGTTAATCGATGGCCCCCTAAGGTGCCCGGGCAAAATAAATGTATCTCTTCCTATAGAATATGTGTGCAACAGCCAATGAGCGTGTTAAAAATAGCGCGCATTAGGTAATAAACGGGATGTAACGGTAACGAACGCCACGAACTACGAAAACGGAAAGCTGAAGTTCTAAATTTAACCTGTAAGAAATCTTTCACGCAGGAGCACCACACAAATGTACCATCATTTGATCAACGTACTAATTCCGAAATGGGGGACATAGCAATAGGTATTTCCGGTGTAGAGAAGCAGCTGAGAGAGCTAAACACGAAAAAGTCTGCTGGTCCGGATGGAATACCAGTTCGGTTTTACAGAGACTATTCTGCAGCATTGGCCCCCTACTTAGCTTGCATTTATCGCGAATCTTTAATTCAGCGCAAAGTTCCTAGTAATTGGAAAAAAAGCGCAGGTAACTCCCGTTTATAAGAAAGGAAAGAGAACTGACCCACACAATTACAGGCCAATATCGTTGACATCAGTTTCATGTAGAGCATATTCTCAGTTCAAATATAGTAAATTTCCTTGAAACGGAAAAGCTTCTTTTTATGAATCAGCACGGGTTTAGGAAACATCGTTCATGTGAAACTCAGCTTGCCCTTTTCTGACATGACATTTTGCGAGCCATGGATGACGGGCAACAGACAGATTGTGTTTTTCTCGACTTCAAAAAGGCGTTCGACGCGGTGCCACACTGCAGACTGCTAACGAACATACGAGCTTATGGGAGATTTGTGACTGGCTGGAAGACTTCCTAAGTAATAAAACGCAGTACGTTGTTCTCGACGGCGAGTGTTCATCAGAGACGAGTGTATCGTCAGGCGTGCCCCAGGGGAGTGTGATAGGACCGCTATTATTTTCTATCTATATAAATGATCTGATGGACAGAGTAAGTTGTAATTTGCGGCTGTTTGCTGATGATGCTGTGCTGTATGGGAGGGTGTCGTCTGTAACTGAATGTAATAGCATACAGGATGACTTAGACAAAATTTCTAGTTGGTGCGAAGAATGGCAGCTACCTCTCAATGTAGAAAAATGTAAGGTTATTCGCATGAGTTGGAAAAACAATCCCATAATGTTCGAATACAGCATTAGTAGTGAGCTTCTTGATGCTGTCGCGTCGTTCAAATATCTAGGCGTAACATTGCAGAGCGATGTGAAATGGAACGAACATGTAAGGACAGTTGTGAGTAAGGCAGACAGCCGACTTCGGTTTATTGGGAGAATTTTGGGAAGATGTACTTCACCTGTAAAGGAGACCGCATATAAAACGCTTGTACGACCACGTCTTGAGTATTGCTCAAGTGTTTGGGACCCGCAGCAGATCAGTTTAAAGGAAGACATAGAGGCGGTTCAGAGGCGAGCAGCTAGGTTTGTTACCGGTAGGTTCGAGCAATGCGCGAGTGTCACGGAAATGCTCCGGCAACTCAATTGGTGATCGCTGGAGGAAAGACGACGTTCTTTTCGTGAAATTCTGTTGAGGAAATTTAGAGGGCCGGAATTTGAAGCTGAGTTGTAGTACGATCTTTCTGCCGCCTACTTATATTTCGCGTAGTGATCACAAAGAAAAGATAAGAGAAATTAGGGCTCGTACGGAGGCCTATAGGCATTCTTTTTTTCCTCGTTCTGTTTGGGAGTGGAATAGGAAAGGAAATGCCTAGGGTGGTACAGTGTATCCTCCGCCACGTGGATTGCGGAGTATGTATGTAGATGTAGATGTCAAACACTCTTTCGGTAACACAACAATAACAACCACAGCAGAAGACATATTGTTTATAAAAACATTCGAATTTACAGACGGAACTTGCAAAAATAGGGAAGGGCATCGTCTGATTGAGGCACGACGTCTGCATAGAAACTAAATATTTCGAACAACGCAGCTTACGCACACGGCACCATCCACAACAGCCACGAAAGCTGCTCTGTCACTCAACCACCGTTACACCTGCAAGGAATGCGTCGTCTAAATTTAGATCTGCAGGCGATGTTATCAGACTTCCCGGCTGGACTCGGACCAGCCAAACCTGCTCTCTCTTAGAAGTCATACCAACTGCACTTTGTGGCGGTTCATACAATTGTCACGTTCCCAAATGTAGCACTCTCTCTCATTAGCGACCATGCCCTGAATACTACCTCTCTTTAGCGACCACGCCCTATCACAATGCACTCAATTCTTTTTGCAAACATCTCCGCCCTAGCCGAGAGGTCATAACGGTAATACTTTACTTATCCGATAGCTGGGATTCAACACACTTACTACAGATTTTCAGTTCTGTAGAACAAGATCGACCAGCCCTTTACCCAAAACAATGACAAAAATCTCTTACACCAAACACAAGTCAAGCTACTTTCCTGTGAGTTCGTTTTTCATTCCACTAAATCTATCTCTGATTTTTATTTTTTTTTAAATCGGTAATTACAAGTACATGTCTAATGCAAACGAAGATGCCTAGGATGCTAACCTACACACCTATCACCTGATTGTTAAACGAACATGGTGTGTCAACAATTTTTTGTTACAGTACAACTGCGTAGTGCAACGTAATGATTGCAAGCACTTAATCGTATCCCAACACCTGCATATATCGAGCATCATATTTCTACACATTAACATGCAAAAAAGGTACCAATCGACTAACCCTTCAGATCACAAACGTCCTACTGGACTGAGGAGTTCGCTAGATTTACGGACACACCAGGCAATTTTCGGTGTTTTTATTAACCCAGCAATCAATTTGCAAAAAAAAAAAAAAAAAAAAAAAAAAAAAACCACACACAACTGCTCTCTAAGGAATTTAACTGAGGCCACATGAATGGGATTGACACACAGTACTGGGCTGCACTTTGTAAATATTGGCTACCCTCGTTTAAGCAGTATTCCGATCCAATCCGTAAGTGTGTATCGCTGTTTAGTCCCTTCCAAACAACAACAACGTAAGTGTATATTGTAGCCTCCAACCTAGTAATACCAAACTAAGAGGTAAAAATATCCCGCAAACGACTTATATAATCGATAAGGTATCTACCGATAATTTTATTGACACCAGAACTCGTGGTTTATATATATACTTCTATTCGCCGGCCGCGGTGGCCGTGGGGACTGAGGCGCTCCAGTCACGGTCTGCACGGCCACTACGGTCGGGGGTTCGAATCCCCCCCCTCGGGCATGGGTATTTGTGCCGTCCTTAGGATTAGCTAGTTTATAAGTAGTTTGTAAGTTTAGGGACTGATGACCCCGTAGTTAAGTCCCATAAGCTATACAAACATTTTCTTTTTAAACTCGGCTATTCGACATCAGCCAAATTAAACAATCTATTCCAGCTGCCCTATCAATTTCCACAATCAGGTTTTTTTTTTTTTTTTTTTTTTTTTTTTTTTTTTTTTTTTTTTTTTTCATATACAGCTTCCTTTCAGGCGAAAGTCGTGGGTGGATACTAGGTACTCACACATTTACAGTTTGTTAAAAACCCTTGCGAAATCTTGGGCGGGGGGGGGCATATCCAGGAGATAAAGCCACCTACACGAAGTGTTTGTAGTACACAGGAAGCTCCTCCATTACAACATCTAGTTTAACAGCGAGATCTTCTCCAGCGCTTCCTTGCAGAGTTTCGCCAGTATTCCCAGTGCTCCCACAACGCTGCCGCCAGGTATGAGAGATGGTAACCTCGCCTTATCTCCATGGCTTGCAATGACGAACTTGTCGAGTTTACAACGCCAGTACATGTTAAAAGATCAGTCAAAATTTTCCACCTTAAACATCTACACTACATAAATGACACCAGTCGTAATTTAAACACCACTAACACACTAAGAGACAATACTTCGTAACGCACATAGCACAAAGTTCAAAGTTTTTTCTATTACCACAAGAACATAATCCTAAATCGACTTCTTTTGAACTCTATCGAAACAACGTCATCCACAACTAGAAACGTACACTGCATTGCATATTTTAGAGTATTTCAAACACTTTTTACGTAAATTCTACTCCAACTAGCCTGCGACACCCTATTTAAGAAGAACCATCTCCAACCCAACGACCGAACTACAACAAAAGGATCTAATATTCCAAGCTCTTTTCTACAAAAGTTCTAATCCAACTAGTAAGCGATAGTCTCGGTAACTCTGTGTCGTTATTGGATCCCTCTCGAACATCTAACCGATTAGATTAGATTAGTACTTGTTCCATAGATGATGAATACGACACTTCGTAATGATGTGGAACGTGTCAGGTTAATGAAAGGTGTCTTTACAAATTATTACTTTGTAGTAAATATTACATGACAGTATTTTATCCAGATTTACTAACTTATATCTAAAAGTTCATCTATAGTGTAGAAGGAGTTGCCATTCAGAAATTCTTTTAATTTATTTTTAAATGCATATTTCTGCAGTGCATTCTGCAACAGACGGCATTTCTGAAACGTTTTCTATCAGTCACTAGACAACATACCTCGTACGTTTAACAATCACTCGAGCACAAACAGTCATCGTACAGCCCCCTTCTAACAAATCAATATTCCCGATAAACATCTGTAAATACCCAATTACATCCTAAAAATGATGGACACACTAGAACAGCTAACAAGGAACGATCCAAATCGACACCAAGCTCTTTTCTTTTATATTCTTAATATTTGCAACCAACAACGTAAAGAAATTGTCTATACCATTTCGAACTAATACAACATCCGAACATTTTATCGATCGCCAAGATCAGTCCTTTAGAGACTAAAGAAACAAATACGCATCCTAACGAAGGTGATTACCCAGCTTTAAATCACCTAACCATAGGGTTTATTGAAATCCATGCTTTATGAACGAAGAACAATAATTTATCACGACAAACGTCTCCGCTAGGCTACCGAGAGTCGTCCATTCGTAAAGTGAACAGCACTAAAAGACGAGATAAATACACCACAGCCCTAACACAAAACCATACTACTAAGTATCAAAATACAGTCCACAAATGTAGAACATCAAGAGGTTGTAACGAACTGTACAATCAAACAGATCAGAATCAGTATTTCACACAACCCAAGATACATCGTACACACCAGATTACAACAAAAAAAAAGTTCAAATGTTTGTAAATCTATCGGATGAAACTGCGTCGTGCGTGGTCATCAGTCCGTAGCTTACAAAGTACTTGCCGGCCGCGGTGGCCGAGGGGACTAAGGCGTTCGAGTCACGGTCTGCACGGCCACTACGGTCGGGGGTTCGAACCCCCCCTCGGGCATGGATATTTGTGCTGTCCTTAGTATTAGTTAGTTCATAAGTAGTTTGTAAGTTTAGGGACTGATGACCCCGTAGTTAAGTCCCATAAGCTATACAAACATTTGAACATTTTTTGAACAAACTACTTAAACCTAGGTAAACTAACCTAAGGACAACACACACACACACACACACACACACACACACACACACACACACATGCCCCAGGGAGGAGTCGAGCCCTCACGGCGAGCAACCGCGCGCTCCGCAGCAAGACGCTTTAGACCGCTCGGCTACTCCACCGCGGATACGAATACACGAGAGCTAATTTCACGAAGATAGAATGTTACATCACTTCTATCAACAGTCATAATAATAAAAAAAATGAACGATTTGTGACAGCTATACTATCGCTCTTAATGCTCCTGCAACACACAATAAAGACCATCTCTAACTAACCTCTACAGATCATAAAGAGACATCCACGCACAGTCGTATTACCGACAAATACTGCAACACTTCTATGGATCATTTCCTCGCAGCGAGGTATTTACCACAAGAGTTGACTACAACAACCGTTATAACTTGCACGATGAAAATATAGTTAGCGATAACCTAATTTATACACACACACACACACACACACACACACTCACACAAACAGTCGGATGAGCGCTAAATTGTGATGTAAAGTCAAACTGCAGTGCATACACTGACATATCGGTTTAAAGAACGCTTGCTTAGCTGTAGACTAGAACAGCACAGAAGTACATCTTCGATAACTGACCAACTAACAGATACTCTACCAATCGAAGCACTACTCTTCTGACACATAACCTGTCTTCCAGTATTTTCTCCTAGATCCATAAACCTATAAAACTGAAACGTTCTACACAAAAAACTATAAGTCTTAAATAGCTGTTGCAGATGCAAACTGCTACATATTTTAGGTAATCACATAGACGTTGGAGCATTCCTCAACACATTTGGTCGCCCTACAGATCTTAGGACCTGCAGCAAACACCTCGTAAGGTTGGTCTGTATACACCGCAGAAGAGTGAAAGGCCCTTTCCGCAGAGGTAAGAAACCTAGAATCCGTCTAACTCGATTCCCAGGTCACCAAAAAGAAACTGTGCTACAACAGCTCACAACACGTCAGATCCAACTCTAACACTTTTAGGACAAAGCGACCCACAGATCGATGATTTTCACATCAAAACCATAGGCTTACAACACCCACATCTAACCCTTTTAGGAAAAAACAAACCACACGTAATTAGACTCACCAATGTTACTCGAAATGTGCTTTTTGCATGATAATTCTATACGAAAAATGATAATTCTATACGAAAAACCACGTCTTCCAGCGATCTTCATGCACAATAGACTCACAAGGAAAGTAGTTAGGCTCGAACAAACAGAAATACACCAAAATCGTATGATGGATAATGTAAAGGTCTCTTAGTACCCTACTGATACTCCCGCACCTGCAAAACTCTGCAGTCGTCCGTTAGAGGCCTCTGCGTGTGCTGTGCCACATTGCACTTTGACCTGTCGGTTCGCCAGTAGGGACGGTGCAGTGTGCCTCCGAAGTTGCGTTTTGTGACGTTATTTGTGTGGTGAAGCGTCAGATGGGTCGGCGATTGGTAAACAATCCTGCTAATATAGTGTGACTGGTTGAGGTGAAGTTACGAAGAAACCTTTTTCGTGTACATGGTATTGGCGTAGAAGATGAATCATCTATTATCTATTACAGTGTTTCTAATGAATGCTCATATTTCTGCACTATAATAGATACCAGAAAACATGTGAATGATTCTTCTTCAACATCAAGACCGCATTCACGTAGAAGGGCTCTTCGGAATTTCATCTCAACCAATTGCAATACATTAGCAGGATTGATTACCAATCGCCGACCCATCTGACGCTTCACTACACAAAGCGCAACTTCAGAGGCTCACTGCACCGTACCTACTGGCGAACCGACAGGTCAAAGTGCAATGCGGCATGGCACACGCAGAGGCCTCTAACGAACGACTGCAGAGTTTTGCAGATGCGGGAGTATCACTAGTGCAATAACGGACCTTACATTATCTATCATACGATTTTGGTGTATTTCTGTTTGTACGAGCCTAAGTACTTTCCTTGTCAGTGCCATTCGTCTTATGTTCTACAGCGAACAACAAGTAACGTTAGTATATGTAATTTATAAGCACGGAAGGCAAAGTTTAGACCAGCGCTCCATATAGGTTGTTTATATGTCACATACTGCATCGCGAAAAATGCACAGGGCTACGGGAAAAAATACAACAGACCCACTTCTGTCCCTTTTTGAGATAAATAGACCCACAGATCTAAGAAATACACATCACAAACTTTGATTGCTCTTCAATTAAGACAGCAGAATGTTCGTCGAATTATGCTTTAGAGTAATGTAGTAGCTGGAGAACAATTTAAATCCAAACACATCATGAGATTGTATAATCCCTGCAAGTAACCACGTCTTTATGTTTAAGAGGAAACTCATCGATAGATGAGACAGTGACCCACACAGATAAGTACAACATGCAACAGGTGTCTGGAGTGTGAGCACGCGCAAGACACCCCTCCCACACTGGGGGCGGGAACAGCACCGGCGGCGGCGGCGACGCTGTCTGCCCGCTATGACTCGGTGGCGGTGGGGGTTCCTGCGTGACGTAGGAGGCGGGAACCCCGAGCCACCTCAGCTCCCGCGGCGTCGGGGTGGGTGCCGAGGCCTGCCGTCCTGCGTTCCTGGCAGCAGTGTGGCGTGCACCAACTCTTCCCTCGGCACTTAGAAGACACTTCGTTGGTCATGACAGTTCGTTGTCCACCGGTGTTCATCACGCTGGTAGAACGCAACACTGACTAAAATTGGTCACATCAACAGAGAAATGTAAAATTACATAGATGAATTATAAACAAATAGGTGAGAACATTAAAGTAAATTACAAAACCTTAAATAAACTAGTCTACTTGGGTCCACAGGCTTTACAAAACGTGACCCAATAGTTATCAACGTAAAGTTTTAACATTTGAGAAATGTTTAAGAAATTACATAGTACAATCACAGGGACTTAAACAAAGCTAATTTAGTAATGTACTCGCTGTGGCCACAGGCTTTGCAGAGAGACACTGTCACACACATTAGGAGGCGCAGTCGGCGAAACGTTGGAAAGAAGCAGATAGTAGAAGCAGAGTGACATGGCGCGGCTACACGGTACTAAAGTAAATAGACTGGGCAGCAGGCCAAGGTGACGCTGCTGCAATCAACCACGCAAACTAAGTGTTGGGCCCAACTAGACCACCTACTGTTTAGTTTCTGACCCCTTGTAGATCACTGGCGACTACCTGTAGAATCTTTATAGAACTAAAGAGAAATTTAGTATAATTAGTGGCACTACACTTGCGTACTGTCCATTTGGAGCAGCAGCGTCACGATGTGATGACTGCTACAGCGGTCCTTCGATTCCTTAAAACATTCTTTAGACAAAGTCTCAAAATACATATAAACATAAATTCCCGGTAAAAAGTAAGCTTGGTATTAAAATCAATAAATAGATAAATCGACAACCTAATCCTATATAATCAGAGGAACACTAAAACAAGACATGAAAATACATAAACACCTATAACAATAAAGAAAATAAAACGCAGTTGATTAAGTCAAACATACAAATCACAATCTGCCTGTCAAAACATAAATCAAGACACACACTAGTGATTAGATGGCCTAGTTCAAGGTTCATCATTAAAAGAGCATCATAAAATTTAAAAACCTGTTACCTAGGTTCCAGCTAAAATTTACAAAAAGAAAATCATTTTGGAGTACATACTCCTAATTTATAGTGCTAACTGTGTTCTAAAGTCAGGCACTCGTCTCGCGCTCTGGTCGCATTAATCATGGGCTCGACATTGTATACTGGGCGGAGTACTTTTCTCGTCAACAAAATTCAAGTGGGCCTGGTAAGCTAGGTTCTTCAGTACGTCCTTCTTTCTCACCTATTATATTGCGTCAAACACAGTTACCGGCAAAACAGAACTGGAAAATTCCATTAGGGATGCACACGCCGCATCGTGTTAAAGCTTGCATTACAGATTCTTGATCAATTGGTAAGTTAGATACGCCACCCACTTGGCATTGTTGTTGTTGTGGTCTTCAGTCCGGGGACTGGTTTGATGCAGCTCTCCACCCTACTCTATCCTGAGCAAGCCTTTTCATCTCCTCATAAGAACGGCAACCCACATCTATTTGAATCTGCTTACTATACGCGTCTCTTGGTCGCCCTCTGCGATTTTTACCCCACACACTTCCCTCCAATGCTAAAATTACGATTCCCCGATGTCTAAGAATGTGTCCTACCAAGCGATCCCTTCTTTTAGTCAGGGTATGCCAAAAATTCCTTTCCTCGCCAATTCTGTTCAGTACCTCTTCATTAGTTATGTGATCTACCCACCTAATCTTCAGCAGTCTTCTGTAGCACCACATTTCAAAAGCCTCTATTCTCTTCCTGTCCGCACTGCTTATCGTCCATGTTTCACTCCCATACAACGCAACACTCCACACAAATGCCTTCAGAAAAGACTTCCTTACACTTAAATTAATATTCGATGTTAGCAAATTTCTCTTTTTCAAAAATGCTTTTCTTCCCATTGCCATTCTGCATTTTATATCCTCTGTACTACGACCATCGCATGTTATTTTACTACCCAAGTAACAAAACTCATCTACCACCTTCATTGTTTCGTTACCTAATCTAATTCCTTCAGCATCGCCTGATTTTCTAAGACCGCATTCCATTATTTTTGTTTTGCTCTTGTTAATGTTCATTTTATACGCTCTCTTCAACACACTGTCCATTCCATTCAACTGCTCTTCCAGGTCCTTTGCTGTTTCTGACAGAATTACAATGTCATCAGCAAAACGCAAGGTTTTTATTTCTTCCCCCTGAACTTTAATCCCTATTCCAAATTTTTCCTTGCTTTCCTTCACCGCTTGCTCGATGTACAAATTAAATAACATCGGAGAAAGGCTACAACCCTGTCTTACTCCCTTCCCAACTGATGCTTCCCTTTCATGCCCTTCGAGTCTAATAACTGCGGTCTGGCTTTTGTACAAGTTGTAAATAACTCTCCTTTCCCTATATTTTACCCCTGCTGACTTCAGAATTTGAAAGAGTGTATTCCAGTCAACATTGTCAAAAGCTTTCTCCAAATCTACAAAAGCTAAAAATGTAGGTTTGCCTTTCCTTAATCTATCTTCTAAGATAAGACGCAAAGTTAGTATTGCCTCCCGGGTTCCTACGTTCCTCCTGAATCCAAACTGATCTTCCCCGAGGTCAGCTTCTACCAGCTTTTCCATTCTCCTGTAGATAATTCGTGTTAAAATTTTGCAACCATGACTTATCAAACTGATGGTTCTGTAATTTTCACACCTGTCTGCGCCTGATTTCTTTGGAATGGGGATTATTACATTTTTCTTAAAGTCTGAGGGTATTTCGCCTGTCTCATACATCCTACACACCAGTTCAAATAGTCTTGTCATGGCTGGCTTTCCCAGAGACTTTAATAGCTCTGCGGGTATGTCATCTACTCCTGGGGCCTTGTTCCGACCTAGGTCTTTCAAGGCTCTGTCAAATTCATCTCTCAGTATAGTAGCTCCTATTTCGTCTTCGTCTACTTCCTCTTCCCTTCCTACAACATCGTCCCTAAGTTCATTTCCTTTGTAGAGCTGCTCTATGTACTCTTTCCACCTTTCAGCTTTCCCTTCTTTGCTGAGAACTGGTTTCCCATCCGAGTTCTTGATATTCGTAGAGCTGCCCTTCCTGTCCCCAAACGTCTCCTTTATTTTCCTGTAGGCGGTATCTACTTTTCCCCTTCTTATACATTCTTCTACGGATTTGCATTTGGCTTCTAGCCACTCCTGCTTAGCCATTTTGCACTTCCTGTCAATCTCATTTTTTAGTCGTCTGTACTCCATTTTGCGTGTTTCATTTACTGCATTTTTATATTTTCTCCTTTCATCGATTAAATTTAGTATTTCCTGTGATATCCAAGGATTTTTTGTTGGTCTTGCCTTCCTACCTATTTTGTCCTCTGCTGCCTTCACTATTTCGTCTCTCAATGCTACCCATTCCTCTTCTACTGTTTTATTTCCCCCTGTTTCTGTCAATTGTTGCCTAAATCTCCCTCTGAAATTCTCCAGAACTTCACTTTCCTTCAATTTATCCAAGTCCCATCTCCTTATTTTCCTACCTTTATGCAGTTTTTTCAGTTTCAGCCTACAGTTCATGACTAACAAGTTATGGTCAGAGTCTATATCTGCCCCTGGGTATGTCTTGCAGTTTAGGACCTGGTTCCGGAATCTATGTCTTTCCATTATAAAATCTATCTGATACCTTCCTGTGTCTCCTGGTCTCTTCCACGTATACAACCTTCTTTTGTGATTCTTAAACCACGTGTTTGTTACTATTAAATCATGTTCCGTGCAAAATTCTACCAGGCGACTTCCTCTTTCATTCCTCCTGCCCAGTCCATATTCACCTACTATTTTTCCTTCTCTTCCTTTTCCTACTACCGAATTCCAGTCTCCCATCACAATTAAGTTTTCCTCTCCCTTAACTGTCTGAATAATTTCCTCTAGCTCCTCATATATTTCTTCGATCTCCTCATCATCGGCAGAGCTAGTTGGCATATAAACCTGTACTACTGTTGTCGGTGTTGGCTTCGTATCTATCTTGACAATGATAACGCGATCACTGTGCTGCTCATAGTAGTTTACCCGCATTCCTATTTTCTTATTCATTATCAGTCCTACTCCTGTGATACCCCCAACTGATTTTGTATTTATAATCCTGTACTCACCTGACCAGAAATCCTGTTCATCCTGCCACCGAACTTCACTAATCCCCACTATATCTAACTTAAACCTATCCATTTCCCTTTTTAAATTTTCTAATTTTCCTATCCGATTAAGGGATCTAACATTCCACGCTCCGATCCGTAGAATGCCAGTATTGTCTTTCCTGATGACAACATCCTCCTGAGTAGTCCCCGCCCGGAGATCCGAATGGGGGACTATTTTACCTCCGGAATATTTTACCCGGGAGGATGCCATCATCATATGTTCATACAGTAGAGCTGCATGTCCTCGGGAAAAGTAACGGCTGTAGTTTCCCCTTGCTTTCAGCCGTTCGCAGTAGCTGTGTGGCAAAGCCACATTAGCTGATGTTACAAGGCCAGCTCAGTCAATCATCCAGACTGTTGCCCCTGTAACTACTGAAAAGGCTGCTGCCCCTCTTCAGGAACCACACGTTTGTCTGGCCTCTCCACACTTGGCATTACAAACCCTTAATCTAATAACACACAACATGTTCCATTACAACTTCTGCGCTTCACCAACGCTAACCCATTTCTAACCTCGAGGTCGCGCCGTTTATGGCGACTTACGAAAGGAAAGACATTGGATGTGATTTCGGCATATATTCGCTGTACAAATACGGGACGGACAGTTAATTTACTGTGGGTGCCTTCTCACGCTGGTATCTCCTATAATGAGGAAGTTGATTCATTGGCTAAACAAGCGGCATCCTTAGGCACTGTCATGGACCTACAACTACCATACAAAGACTTCTTATCTGCGGTCAAGGAATACGCCAAACAACAGTGGCAACAGATGTGGAACGTTTCCCAACAAATGAAAGGCGCTTCCTACGCTGTGCTGCAACCTCGGATTTCGGTTTATGGGGGCTCATTTGGACCGATCCGCGATTGCTACCATTATTCGTCTTCGCTTCAATTACGCCTCTTATCCAAAACATCTACATCGGATCAACGTCTACGATTCGGCGGCATGTGAGTGTGATCCTGACACGGAAGCTGATGTCAACCACATGCTGTTCAGGTGCCCCAAATTTGACCGAGAACGTCTGAACTTCCTGCAGACATTGGTGAAGATGGGATATCCCCTTCCCCAGTCAGCTTCTTCCCTTTTGTGTACAAAAGACATTCGTGTATACAAAATCATAATTAAGTTTATTAAGATCACTGTACACAATCTATAAGCATCAAGTGTGTTGGTAATATAAGGTTTTGCTTGTGAATATGTGAAAATGTTCCAACAGTATTTAAATTGTAATGTAATGCAGTTTTCGCTTTGTTTCCACTTTTCATTTTGCAAAATGTACTTCTGTTCTGTCTGTTTATTTAAATATATGTACATTTCCACTGTGTGTTGTAGATGGCCACATTGAGTTAACACTCAGAAGGCCAAATAAATAATTAAAAAAAAAAAGACATTGGCAAATTCAAGGACAGAGGGCGCACCATACTGGCTGTGGCACTACTAACTACCGTGCTCCCTGCTCTGGAGGAACAGGCCTTTCCCATTCACTCACCGACGGTACTGGACATCAATACAACTCAAATCACTAAATTCACGAGGCACAGCTGAAAAGAAGGGGACACCCTAAAATATTACACTTTGTTTTGGTACTAGTTGTACTTATATCGTATATCTGGTGCAGCAGTTGAATCACACGGACAAACGAATGAAAATGAAACTAAATTTACCCATTACACAGGCGCTCCACGGCAAAGTAGCCGAGCCGACATTACCGACGGTGCCACAGCATTTGAGGGTGCGGACCGAATCAGCAGGCCTCACGCGGCAGCTGAATGTACTGGACTCAACTCACCCAGCGCTGCATATACCCATATGCGGCACATCAAATATTACACATGCATCTTCTATGCGACACGTTGTCGGTGTGTTCTTTAACGCCAAAGAACAGTGGAAAACACATACAAAATATACATTAAAAGCTTGGAATCTATAACCTATAGAAAATCCACAAGAAAAATAACATACACGGTATTCTTCTCCAAGAGGACTTCCGTTACGCCGTCAAACTTTATCTGTCTCCTCATCATCGACATACTGCAAGCAGAGAAACATCTACATCTACATAGATACTCTGCAAATCACATTTAAGTGCCTTTTCTCTACCGTTCCATTCTCTAATAGCGCGCGGAAGAAAGAACACGTAATTCGTTCCATTTTCGATCTGATTTCTCTTATTTTATTGGGATGGTCATGTCTCCCTAAGTAGGTAGGTGCTAGCAATATATTTTCACATTCAGTAGTAAAAATCGGTGATTGAAACTTCGCAAACAGATCACGCCGCAATGAATAATGTCTTTCTTTTAATGATTTTCACCCCAATTCGTGCAACATTTCCGTGACGCTTTCAAATGTTTGTATAGCTTATGGGACTTAACTACGTGGTCATCAGTCCCTAAACTTACAAACTACTTATGAACTAGCTAAGACTAAGGACGGCAAAAATATCCATGCCCGAGGGCGGATTCGAACCCCCGACCGTAGTGGCCGTGACTAGCGCGCCTCAGTCTCCTCGGCCACCGCGGCCGGCGTTCTAACTGCTGCTGATGCTTTTGCAGTAACTGAAGCAACGCCGAATCTGTAACAACCGAAAATAGAACACACATAAGCTCGAAACTCGTAGCCAATTATAAACTTGTAACAGTATAATTGATTTCCTTCAAGAGGACGGCACTACAATATAGATCAAGTGAACGGCAGAATGCAATTGCAAGTCGCAGAACACTGATAACGTATACACAAGAGGCTGAGGCTCGTCTAGTAAAGTCATCTGAAGATCAAAACCAACAGCAGAACGATCTAAATATATCAGTATGGTGTAAAAATTGGCAATTGACTCGAAATAATGCGAAGTGTGAAGTCGTCCACATGAGGACGAAAAGAAATCCGCAAATTCCACTAAATGCCTAGGAATTACTATTACTTCAGAGTTAAACTGGAAAGAACACGTAGATAATGTCGTGGGGAAGGCGAAACAGAGACTGCGCTTTATTGGCAGAATCCTTAAAACATGCAACAGAACTAGGTAATGCGCCTATTGATGCCTGATGAAGGCTCCCATAGTTGGTGCCGAAATCTAGATGAAGGATCTAAACAAAGTGCAACTTGTTGGGTAGCTTTATTCTACAATTATTGTAAATTTAGTACGGTTGCTGCAATTTTTGACAAAATATGTTTAAAATCGGGTTGAAATTAGTCTCCGGGAGACATATAAATATAGGTAGTTCCTGAGATAATAAATATAGTTGTATCACGTGTGTCCTAAATCCCTGCAAATTCATTTGCAGAATGGGAGCCATCTCTCAAGGAGGTTGGACTTTCACCTTCTTTCTTAGAAAGGCTACACATCTACATCCGATGTAGATGTGGATGTTGGTGAAGAAACGTAGCGCATGCTATTCTTCTCGTTTGTATTTTTCCATATCTCACTTGATAGGAATAGGGCGGTTAATAAGGTAAGTAAATCAATAAGAAATGATTAAAAAGTATGCAAATAAATTTCTCAAATCTTTTGGGGTAGAAAAACCGCTGGGTTTCCCATGCCCCCCGGGAAGAAATGTCTACCCCGAATGTCTGTGTATACTGTCATATGTGTGAAAGTGTAAAGTGTTACGAAATGTTTGCGAGTCGTGTATCTGAGGCGGGACTTGGGTAGTAGCTCGGTATTCAGCTAGGAGGATGTGGAAAACCACCTAAAAACCACATCCAGGCTGGCCGGCACTCCGACCCCCTTCGTTAGTCCGCCGGGGCCGGTTCGCCTACCCGTCTTGGAAAGCGGTGCGTTAGACCACACGGTTAACCGAGCGGGTCCCTAGGTTTTTGTACAATCACATTTAAGTAATTTGGCTCATTTAATATTAAAATCCCGTGGGCATCACTGTAGAAAACTGTTATTTTTCGACCACATTGTACAACTGTCTGAATTTTAGTGGTCAGTCTTATTCAGTATAGTCGAAATATTCCAAAGTTGTAAATATGTAGAGGAACCTATGCATTTCACATGGCTTCCTTTGTATAGGGATTCGCATGTACCCATCTGGCGAAGCTCAGAAACAGTTACACATGGAATTAAATTCAGAGCCTGAATGCCTAGAGTTCAGTTTTAGGCAAGTGCTTCATCCTTTATGATGATGAAGGATGAAACAAGTGTGCCCACAGCTGATCAAGGGGCATTCAGGCTCTAAATTCTCTGTTTTTTATTATTTATTTTGTGGTAAAATTCGAAAATTTACACTGTTTAATGTGATTGAATCATTGTAATATTTTTGTGATCATAGGCATTTGAAAATGACGCCATAGTCCGCAGAAACTGATAGTGCATTGGTAGTTATATGGAAGTACATTAAAAAGTTTTTTTCTAATAAGGAACTGTGGCTTTGGAACATATTTTGCGTTTTTTCTATAGCAGTTATATGCGACAATGACTGTAATTATATATGTATATGTGTGTGTGTGTGTGTGCTTTTCAGTTAGTCTCACAAAGCCCTTCAGGACATGTTCACTTCCTCAAACTTGCCCCCTCCCCCCCCCCCCCCCCAGAAAAAAAATCTATATCCGCCAATGGACACAGCAGAAGACGAGAAAGACCAACTGAACAGAATAGACATAGTCTTAACAAGACCAAAACAAGGGTTATGGAATATAGTCTAAGAAAATCAGGCGATGCTGAAGAAATTAGATTAAGTAATGAGAAAATAAATGAGTTTTGTTATTTGGGTAGAAAAGAGTTTTGATGGCCGCAGTAGAGAAGATACAAAATGCAGAATGACTAGGGGAAGAAATGCATTTATGAAGAAGCGGAATTTGTTGACATCCAAAATTGATTTAAATTTTGGGAAGTCCTTTTTGAAAACATTTGTTTGTAGCATGCTGTGGGTTTGAAACGCGACCATAAAGTGTTCAGACGAAGATAATAGAAGCATTTGAAGTGTGGTGCTACAGACGAATTCTGAAGGTTAGGTGGGTAGATCGCGTAACTAATGAGGAGGTAATAAACAGAATTGGGGAGAAAAGAAATTTCTGACAAATCTTGTCTGAGAGAGGGGATAGATTGGTTGGACACATACTGAGAAATGATGGAATCGACAGTTTGGCACTGGAGAGGAGGGCATGGGGTAAAAACCGCAGAGGGAGACCGGGAGACGAATACTGTAAGCAGATTCAAACGGATGTGGGTGGCCGATCCTTTGGGCAGGCGATGAAGCCTGCACAGAACAGGGTAGCGTGGAGCGAGTCTCCGAGGTGGTCTGAGCTGACGAAATTACAATTATTAACTTCAAGTGCGAAATCTGTGTGGGTCCAAGTAGCCTGTAAACTACATTCATCTACAAAAGTATGTTACTGTGTGTAAAAAGTAGGTTATGAAACGGTTTCCTAGTAAGTACCAAATATAAGGCGAGGTTACTCTCATCAAACGCACGGATCAACCAAACAATTTCTCTTTTTCTTTTGTAAAAATGTTCAAATGTTTGTAAATCTATCGGATCAAACTGCGTGGTCATCAGTCCGTAGCTTACAAACTACTTAAACCTAGGTAAAGTAACGTAAGGACAAACACACACACCCATGCCCCAGGGAGGACTGGAACCTCCACGGCGAGGAACCGCGCGCTCCGCAGCGAGACGCTTTAGACCGCTCTGCTACTCCACCGCGGCTTTCTTTTGTAACTAAGGCGTTCGTCTAATACAGAAGTTCATCGTTGGTTGCCCAAAACAGAACTACTGGTGATTAAATCACTGGGGAAAAGGACTGCACTTGAGCGGCGGCTCGTTGCTGGGGTCCAGTCAAAAAGTCAGCACCCAGTGTAACAGAATCAGTCTGAAGTGTTCATCCTATATCCTCCATCTGTATAACATCATTTAAACACATTCTAATATACTAACTAGGCAGTACTTAATATAATCAACGAAACACTGTAACTAATAAAAGTTTCTACTAATGTGCAGTAAACAATTTTACTTTACATATTTCTTCGTTTTTTGGCCTTGTCTTCCGCAGTTGCAGTTATACAATCTTGTATAGGATATGGGACCGTCTTTTGCAACTGTAAATTAGTCTACTTTAGACCAGACGCGTTTCGCTTTATTTTAAAGCATCTTCAGTGGTCAGCTGTACAATAAATGGTTTGTATTACATTATTTGTTTTAGTTATTACGAAATTCGATCTGTAACAGTTCTCATGCAATTGGATTGTTTTCATTCTGAATAAATTGGACTATTAATATTACTCACGAATTTTTTTTATGTTTTTATCTTCATGTGTAATTTGTAGCACCTTGTCACTTGCTGTCACTGCTTATTTACACTATTTTACACTTTTTACAGTAATATTCCTTACGAAAGTTTTTGAAACTAACCATTTCTGTGGCCTGGCAGGCTCTGTATGTCGTTTGTTTTGTTTGTCTATTGTCTGTTTGTATGTTCTTTGCTTTCGAGTTCTTTGGTTCGTGCTGTGAGGTGTGTTTTTGTTTCGTTTCTGTCAAAATAGGCGTCTGTCATCAACTTTGTGTGTGATTGTGTGTTTATAAATATGATTTTGGTTCAACTAGCGACTTTCTGTGTGTGTGTTTGTGTGTGTGTGTGTGTGTGTGTGTGTGTGTGTGTGTGTGAGAGAGAGAGAGAGAGAGAGAGAGATAGAGGGGGAGAGAGAGAGAGAGAGATTCCGATTTTTCTGCATGTGTTAATGTGTGGGTAGGGATTTGTTTTTGTTGTTGTCTTATGTGGTCGTATTATGTGGTGATTTTGCGGGTGGAGGAGGTTTGTCTACTATTACTTTATAGCAGTTTTTTTTGGGGGGGGGGGGGCGGGGGGAAGGTTATGTCTGTTTAATATGGTAGTCGGTCTGGTCCACCAGCTCCAATGGTTTTCCGTGTACTTTTGTGGGTGTCTGAGTTTATGACGCGGTGGCACAATTTATGGAAGAACTTGGGGGACTTGGAGGTGTTTCGATTCTAACCGAAGTTCAGCAGCTCTTCTCCTGCTGAAGTTCGTACTTATCGTAGCTGTGCTTCTGTGTACTGTGAAAACAAAATGATCTATGGGAGGACGTATGCGACTTCTTCCCCATTGGGAATGCACCAGAGAGACAACAGGGACCCTCCTGGCTTTTGCCTTACTCCCGAGGTAAAAACCCTGGGAAAAACCTCGGCTAGGAACAGTTTCGTCTGTATTTTCCCTAACTAGCACATTAACTAATGAGGTCTGTGTTCTGACAGGTTATTTATACAGTAAATATGAACGCCTCTGCTTCTGACTGGCAAGTCAATTACCCTGTTGTTGAAGTTCCTCCTTTGTGAATGGAACAGCCTTTCCTGACTCATACTGGTCCTGATGAAGGTTTAGATTCTCTTTAAGGTGCTGAAACTGTGATCTACTTCTGCTGTTGAAATTGGTGTAGTTGGCGCAATTTGTAATGTTTCGTGCACTTCAGTGAACGACTCTTCAAAGGAATGTTCCACAAAGAAAGTAAACAGCTCACAAACCGATGTAATCCCACTACATGTATCACTGCGATAAATCACTGGCAGTTCATTGTTCATTTTATCGTGGCAAATAAATGAAAAACTGTTGAACAAAGTGGCTGGGAAATGTTCTCTAAAAGAAGCAAACTTTTTTGGATCAATAATTTCGAAGCTGCTAAATACACGAGAGTTTTGAAATCTTCCTTTCAGTTGGTTGGTCATAATGTCATACACTTCTTTAGCATCTGCTGTCAGATTAAGTTCACTGCTACATTTCGAACGATTTCTTGGAGGAACAATACAGTCATCATCAGGAACTCGAAACCGTTGAATGTTCTCTCGTATTTCAGATACAGTACACTCAATTGGATATGGTAACGTCATTTGCAGTGTGCATCTGGACTGTGTCAACGAAAATGTGAACGTGTTTCATGATATCGTAGAAAAAAATTAGTAGTAACAGAGAGTGTCAATTGTGAAGTAAATTTCTTAAGGCAAATGCTTCTCTTATTGTAACATCATTCCAGGAATCCTCTTGCTCCATCTTTTCAGAACATTCTTGTAAGTGCAGTTTGTTTTCTTTGGCAGTATTGACAATGCGGTACAGGGCGTCCCATCTACTTGAAGAGACTGAAGGAATTCTCTTGTTGAGACATGAAGAATAAAAGGAAAACGTTGTAAAACCAGCAATATTTGGAAAGAGTAACCTTATCGACTTTATGTTTTAACTGCAGGCATTCTGTAGAGAAATTCGTTTGGTGCGCATAGCAGTGATCGTACAGTACTCGGCACGTGCGCAAGTGTTGTGCACACCACTGCGACTGCCGACCATTACTGGGGCGCCATCGCATGCCCGAGCAACGAGTTCTTCATGAACACTGAAAGGTTCCAGACTTCTTTTTAAAAACTCTCTAAGCCCATATGCTGCCGTATGATTAACGTTTTCAAAGGAAAGATGGTTTCTTCCCCGTAATATACCGGTGTATAATGACAAAGTATTTGATAATGATTCAACTCCAAATATTTCAATAGTGCATGTCTCTAACTATCAAAACAAACTACATCTACGTCTATACAATTACTCTGCAAATCACTTTGAAGTGTAGGGCGGAGAGTTCATTGAACCGCTTTCTATATCTGTTCATAGTTTCATTCTCTAATAGAGCAACAGGAAAAGGAACATTTAAGCCGCGATGTGCAGTGGCCGAGCGTTCTACGGCGCATCGTAAAAATTTCGACGATTTGCCATAAATAGAAGTGTGGATTTGCCAATGCACGCAGTTGGATCTTTTCATACCAAAAATTATGATTTTTGTAACGTATCGCGATAACGAATACACATTTCCAAACGCGGGAAACGGATTTTCCAGATAAACTCCTGAACAACATACACACAACATTTTAGTCATTTCCTATTCCTCAAGATACGTTACCTCACAATCAGAAATCAAGTTTTCGAACCTATTACTGTCGCGTGATACCATTCACGGACCGATATCTCTAGAACCACATAAGATATCATTCTGCTCTAAACTTTAAAATTTCGATATGTTGTGTACATTTCATACGCAGCTATTTTAAACCTACAAGAAGTCCACGCAATTTGTTTTTATCTCTGCAAACTCTTTAAAATATGTTGCAATAGTTCACTAAACCGGATACTGCATATTAACTGTAAAGCAAACGAAAACAAAAATCACCCCTTCATCGACCGAAGATTTCAAACTTTAAGATGTACGAAAATAATTTTTTTTTTTTTTTTCCGAGTAGTTTTTTTCAAATCGCATGGTAAGTTTCAGAGCTGTCCGAAAGCCGTCTTTCGGCACAATACGCACTATGTCTAGCAAAATATCGCGGTTTCTCGGCCGTATCTTGCTAACGGACTAAGATTTACGAAGACTGAAAAATGCCGTTTATAGGTAAATGTCGACAGGATCTATTGTAAATATTTGTACAATTATCTACGGTTAGTTGTTTAGATATTTGTTATTCAAGGTGCTAAAACGGCTAAAAATCGGATTTTGTGCAAAACTATGATAAGTTTCAACCTCTGGATCTCGGTAACGGATAACGATATCGAAAAAATTTAAAACCGACCTCGAGTTTCATCATATGGTAAAAATTTCGAAGATTTGCAATGAATAGAAAGTATCGAAGTGACCATCCCCACAATTCGTTTTTTTTGTCACCCAAAAATCGTTTTTTTAGAATTTCTCAGGAACCGCCCATGAACGCATGGTGCTTTTGTAAGCCGTTTAAAGCCCACCATAGACTACACGTCATGTACAAAAGCCAACTGATTTGCTCAATTTAGACGGGCTCCAGGAAGTGTGTAACTTTGAAAATTTTGACGATGTACTGTATGATAGCTATAGTATACCCATTCTTCTAACATGTACACAAATGATTACTAGGGCAACACTTTACCCCTTCACTCTGAGATGAATAGAACGTGAGATATGGGTCCCTGAAGAATCGCAAATTCGCACGCGCCGTTTACGAACATATTAACACCATTCTCGATCTGATCTCCATTATTATTCGTCTTCCGATGTAGACGGATTCTAACAGAATCGTGTGTTCGCATTCGAAAGAGAAAGTTGGTGGAACAAACTTGACATTTGAACACCGCCTTCCTTTTAACGGTCTCCCGCCGAAACGAGCTGCCCTCCTGGGAACTTTCCCTGAGTGACTCGAGAAGCCGTTACCCGCCTTGGTGCGTCGCTCGCTGGCTCAAGACGGCCGCCAAATAATTGTTCTGCCTCCAAAGAACACAACGCCACGCCACCGTTCTGCGACGCAGATGAACAATCCACGGCTGTATGTGAATTTAGTTGCCTTTACAGCGCGTGTAACTGTACAACAGATTATACTCGATGGTCTAAGATTATTTTGCGTTATGTTATTGCGGGTACCATTATTTAGCGTAATTCTTTAAAGTAAAGGAGTCTAAATCAAAGACTGGTCAGCTCGATTATTCTCGAATAGGTCTGATAGAGCGTTTGCGATCATTGCGTTGCACGTACGCTGTTGTACTTTGAGCAAAAGAGCAATGACGGAGCGTTGCGGGTGCCGGAGGGGGGGGGGCATGGTCCCGGGCGGCAGGTTCAAACAAATGTTCAAATGTTTGTCAAGCTTATGGGACTTAACTGCGGCGTCATCAGTCCCTAAACTTACAAACTACTTATGAACTAGCTTATACTAAGGACGGCACAAATATCCATTCCCGAGGGAGGATTTGACCCCTGACGGGGAACGGCCTCGCGGATCGGAGCTTAGCGCCTCAATGCGCTCGGCCACTCCGCCGCGGCGGGGCGGCAGGAAGCGGCCCAGCTGGGTCTTCCTCAGCGATATCGAGTATAAAGGAGAGTACAAAGGCACTTGCAGATTTATCACCAAAATAAAAGGCGTGTTTATTATGTTACGTTCAGACATGTTTTTAACCTCCCCCAATATTTTCGTTGCGCTACGAAAAATACTTCCTACTTCTAAATAAGTCTTGATATTAGATCGCTATAATATTCATTCCTAGGCGAAAATAATCTGCAAAATGGAATATATTTTCAGGAATTCTTCACCGATGTCAGATCTGTTATCGCAAATACAGATTGTAAAAATTTACGCGACACACTTGATGTCAATTTAAGATGCATTATATTGTGTAAGATAGACTAGTTCGGAATAAAAGCATTCCAAACAAGTTAAATGAATTTCTTTCCGTGTTTTGCACATATTAGTGAACAACATACGCAAATCAGTGAAACCGCTCCTTAAACATAGTGATTCGTGACAGATTTTCGTGACCCAGAGACATTCGGAATAAACTGCAATTGTTTTCAAAATCGCTCGTATGTGGTATGGTCAAAGAGGAGTGACCGATTGCAGGTATGAGGCAGCAACGGTGAAGTGTCTCGGCGGCCGCAACAAATTGTATTAAACCTGGTCGGATAGCCGAAAGTTACGAGGCGACCGATCACGAAAAGCAGGAAAGCCTGGTCCGAGTCGCAGCTACGCACAAAGTTTTGTAAGTCTCCACTGGATAGTACATCTATACCTAATACAGGAGCTGGAAATTCGATACTGCGAGTAAACTTTCGATTTAAATTATTTCGACCACTGTAATCCGTAAAGATCGAGAAATAGGTAGCAGAGAAATTGTGGCGCTCCTTCCCGTGTTTTTAGTCACATTCGCGAGAACGTCCGTTGACCTCGTCCCTAAGCTCCACGTGAAGTGAGACGCGCCCTACTTCGATACGGAAAGTAATCTTTGCTACATCACTACCGATGAAGGAAGCTTAAGTCAATTTGTATTGGTGGAGCTTAAAGGTTCGCACAAATTCGGTAGACAAGGATATTTCGTCAGAACGGCTTTGCCTGTTTGCCCTAGTTACAGACAAATCTGTTCTCTCAGTAAAAAACCTTCAAAACTAGTAGCTACGTAAACTTACACTCGGTTGCCAATGAAAGCTCTACTGTCAACCCAGGAAAAAGAACTATGTGGCCAACGTGTGTGTTGTAGAACGTAATGTAGTTGATTTTAAAACGGGCTAAAAATCTGAAACTGCTAAGCATACAAAATTGAGTGTGTGTGTCCACACGCAGAATTGACGCACCTCATGTAATGGATACTGAAGTCCTACTGACAAGAAATTATTATACTCATAATACTTATGAAAGTATTGACCAACTTGTTGCTATGTAAAACCTACGGGCTTATAAATTTTATGTTGTAAAGTATTTACTTCTCAGTGCAAGAGTTCTTATTAATTATTAAGTTTTTGTTTGCTGTTGCAGACACCTAAGATAAATAACTCGTAAAAATAATCTTCAAGTAGGATTTGTTCAGCATAACGTAAAAAATGGAAGACACTAAAAAATATTCAGGGTCAATAAATTGCAGTGTTCCTATTTCACTGTGGTGAACACTGAAGCAATATTGGTACTTATTGCCAAAGTCTCAATTTTTGTTGTTGCTCAATTCCGAAAATACGTTGGGGAGGGGGGGAGAGGGGCGGCAAAATTGAGAGCCGGTCCCGGGTTGCAGGAGTCCGCGCTGCGCCACGCCAAAGAGCAATGATGTCCGTCTTGCACAGTACTCGATCACCGTTATTTTCAACTTTGACCAGTGTAACTTAGGTAAATATTGTAAAGACTTGCAACATTTCGAAGAGAATTTTCTGGGATACCTGAGCTACGATGTACTCCTATTTTACGGTATAAGCGAGATACTGATTACCAAATAGGATGCGAGAAAGTATGTTGGTTGCAAAAAGAATTGTTTGTAATGTCTAAGAATATCGCAGTTGGGTACAGCGCGAAATTGAGTGCGTTTCTGAGCAATTACTCCGTGTGTGATTAGTACAAGAACTTTGTTAAAGCGGCAGTGGTAAGAAACTAGGGTTAGGGTATTGCCGCAAGACCCGCAGATATCCTACTGCCGGCGTGGCGCAATGGATAGCGTCACCGATTGCGGTAGTGAAGGAGGTCGGTTCAATCCCGTCCACCGGCAAAAATATATTCCTTTGTGTTTATCATTTCCGTAATGTTCTACATGTTTATTATGTTAACTCTTCTTATAATATCTTGTACATTCTGTCTGTGTATAAATAGCAGAGCACTCTGCCCGAAAGGCAGTCAGTGCTGTATGTATGTTTCAGTTCGCAACAAACCTGCTTTCATTATAAGTGCTGTGTTCAGTAGACAAAGTCAAGCCTGGTTCCATTTCAATGCGACGATATTATGAGCTATACGTCTGATTAGAAGATAGATTAACCCTTTATTTGCCACTCACAGAAATCACGAGAATAAAAAGCATTATGTTACTTAAACTAAATGTGTAGAGCCATGTGAACAGATTTATACGATTTTTTTTCCAAATATAGTTTCTGGTTTGTAAATAACTTTCCCCAAAATTTTCGCATGGTGGTGCAGTATCAATACTACAATGTTGTTCTTATTACTGTAGAAATTATTGTATTTTGTACTACTTCTTGTGAAACGTGTGAAAACAAGTCGATTTGGTGCAAAGTTCAGAACAGTCCCATGATTTCCACATTTTACGGTCTAGTATTCCTGAAGACAAAACTTGCAAATACCTTTTGGCCCATACTCTGACAAGTGACAACATATTGTCATATCTGTCATACCGTACATTTTTGACTGGTACAGGAGATGATGTTTCATTTTCTTCATTCTCCTTTTTGACTTACTGTCCATTTTGTAGTGGTCTATCAATCCTCCTCTTTCCAATTAATATAAGGCCATTTTCAGTCTCCTGATAAGAACTCGTCAACAATTTTCCATAATAATTGAACTTCAAGGCTTCCTCTTTCCCTTTTATAAGCAGTTTTCCATGTATCACGAAAAATATCATCACAAAACTGAAACAATCATGTACCTCGGTAACGTATGCTTGGAGTGTTTCAGTTTATTGCTAAACTTTTCGCAAAGGACAACGAAACATCACTTTATTGGAGAGCTTAAATATTAGTTTCAAGCACTGTTGCCCATCCAAGGATGAAACTTAAAACTTGTTTTAGAAAACCACGCGCAATTTTGATGTTGCTTGAGAGCAACATTGCCAAATAAAGGGTTAAGGAAAGGCAAACCTACATTTCTAGCTTTTGTAGATTTGGAGAAAGTTTTTGATAATGTTGACTGGAATACACTGTTTCAAATTCTGAAGTCAGCAGGGGTAAAATATAGGGAAAGGAGAGTTATTTACAACAAAAGCCAGATTGCAGTTATTAGACTCGAAGGGCATGAAAGGGAAGCATTAGTTGGGAAGGGAGTTAGACAGGGTTGCAGCCTTTCTCCGATGTTATTCAATTTGTACATCGAGCAGGCGGTGAAGGAAAGCAAGGAAAAATTTGGAATAGGGATTAAAGTTCAGGGGGAAGAAATAAAAACATAGCGTCTTGCTGATGACATTGTAATTCTGTCAGAGACAGCGAAGGACCTGGAAGAGCAGTTGAATGGAATGGACAGTGTGTTGAAGAGAGCGTATAAAATGAACATTAACAAGAGCAAAACAAAAATAATGGAATTCGGTCTTAGAAAATCAGGCGATGTTGAAAGAATTAGATTAGGTAACGAAACAATGAAGGTGGTAGATGAGTTTTGTTACTTGGGCAGTAAAATAACATGCGATGGTCGCAGTACAGAGGATATAAAATGCAGAATGGCAATGGGAAGAAAAGCACTTTTGAAAAAGAGAAATTTGCTAACATCGAATATTAATTTAAGGGGAAGGAAGTCTTTTCTGAAGGCATTTGTGTGGAGTGTTGCCTTGTATGGGAGTGAGACATGGACGATAAACAGTGTGGACAGGAAAGAGAATAGAGGCCTTTGAAATGTGGTGCTACAGAAGAACGCTGAAGATTAGGTGGGTAGATCGCATAACTAATGAAGAGGTACTGAACAGAATTGGTGAGAAAAGGCATTTTTGGCATACCCTGACTAAAAGAAGGGATCGCTTGGTAGGACACATTCTTAGACATCGAGGAATCGTAAATTTAGCATTGGAGGGAAGTGTGTGGGGTAAAAATCGCAGAGGGAGACCACGAGACGCTTATAGTAAGCAGATTCAAGTGGATGTGGGTTGCCGTTCTTATGAGGAGATGAAAAGGCTTGCTCAGGATAGAGTGGGGTGGAGAGCTGCATCAAACCAGTCTCCGGACTGAAGACCATAACAACATAACAATGTCTGATTAGCGCAAAAATTTTTATCTTCGTTACTGAAACTCATAAATCTGATGCAAGATACTACCTGCATCATGCCAAAACAGTTTGAAACTGTGCAGTGCGAGAAATAAGTTTTTGTGTCTGTGACAGTTCAAAGACTCAACATGAATAAGTGTGCACCAATGGAGAGTGTGTGTATGCAAACTTATTCTTAAAGGAAAGGTTTTAGCGATCATTAAAAAAATATTTCTTTCTCGTATTTATGACGGTCGTATGCTTTTTGTGAATTTATGTCTATGGAAGCGGTGTGGGTACAGGAATGATGTTGATGTTCAAGTTACGAGTGGAGGGTACTAACAGTCTTGTACGTGTCTTTGGGTGCACTGACGCGAGGTGTCTCGATGCGACCGCAATGGTCATCGAGCTCTGTCGGGTGTTTTTACTGTTACTGTCGGGTGTTTTTATTTTTTAAATAATGTTCTCCTCTAGGACGTTACTTGCTGGTGGTTACGTATTACCTGTTTGTGCGGTGTCTGTCGCATGTATCGAGAGAATTTGTTTCAAGTAATGATTTCACCTAGCGATTTATTCCTAACTGTAAATTTGACTATTCTTTTTATAGACAATATGTCTTCAGTTGTTGTTGTGTGATTATAGTGCATGGCTGGTGGCGTGAAGTAATACCATCCAAAGGAAAGTACTTATATTTCTATTATTTGTGGATGAAATTAGCCATATAAAAAATACAACACTTATAGTATGCACCATTGGCATTACAACGATTTTCATATGTCATGGCCGCGTGGGAGTAGCCGAGCGGTCTGCTGCGCCATGTTATGTTACGGATGGCACGGCCTCCCATTTCGGGGGTTCGATTCCTCCCTCAGGCATGGATGTGTCAGTTGTCCTTAGGTTAGTTTACCTTAGTTTAAGTAGTTTGTAAGCTACGGACTAATAACCTAGCAGTTGACTCCGAAAGATTTACAAATATTTCAAAATTTAGTACTTATGTCATGTCTATATTTACGTGCAAAATTGCTATCTGCTATCTATAGGAGTTGTAATTATGGTTTGATGTGTTACGTTACCGAAACTGCCTGTAACAGTACTGAGGAAATGACATGTTCTTCCGTAAATTGTTAATGCAAACTTAGGTTGTAGCATTTTATATGTAAATTAGGAACTTACCAGAGTGTAGCAAGCCGGCCGCGGTGGCCGAGGGGACTGAGGCGCTCCAGTCACGGTCTGCACGGCCACTACGGTCGGGGGTTCGAATACCCTTCGGGCATGGATATTTGTGCCGTCCTTAGAATTAGCTAGTTCATAAGTAGTTTGTAAGTTTAGGGACTGATGACCCCGTAGTTAAGTCCCATAAGCTTAACAAACATTTGAACATTTTTTTAGAATGTAGCAACGTGTATTACACAGTTCTGCTCCGAGAAATTAGGTCATTTCGGAAACGATATTTTTTTCGGAAATCGTTAATGTATAATAAGATCCCTCCGAAATATTTCACGCTACAGGTAAGATCACTTATGAACAGCATAGCAGCTTCTAAAGCCCGTCACCCCTTTTCGGAATGACTCAAACTGAGCCCTAATATTTTCCTGAATCACGGAAAGTTTTATTAGTTCAGTCTATAACAAAGTCATTCCACTGTAGGTGAAGTTGAACTTATCTTATATGCTGGCTGAAGTCCATTGCGTTGTGAGCTGTCTTCGGCATTCACTAAAAGATTTGATGTTAGAGGATCTTTTCGTAAATCATAAACATGTCAGTTGATATGGAACGATTTTATTTCCACTTAAACAACGTTTAAATCAATCACATTGTTGCACAATCAAAAAATGCAGTGGCAAGCCAACAGAGCTGCTTACAGATTTGTGACTGTTAGAAGACTCCTAGAAGACTAAATAAACATGGTTTCTCTCCAACATCTTTCTACGTAACCGCGTAATAAGATTGATGACAAAGTTTTGTAATTCACAATTAAACAATATTCTTTTACATTAAATATGCCAAAAACCAGAAATTAAAGTGTGTTCAAGTGTTTGTAAAGCTTATGGGACTTAACTACGGGGTCATCAGTCCCTAAACTTACAAACTACTTCTGAACTAGCTACAACTAAGGACGGCACAAATATCCATGCCCGAGGGGGGATTCGAACCCCCGACCGCAGTGGCCGTGGAGACCGTGACTGGAGCGCCTCAGTCCCGTTGGCCACCGCGGCCGGCCAGAAATTAAAACATTACATTTAAGCTTTGACTATTTATCTCAATGTATGTACTTGTTTCATGAAATTTGTATTTAATGTGGTATACAAATTTAAAGTCATCCTTTGATTAGTGTTTACAGTGCTCAAATTATTTACATTATTTGTGTTTTCGAAGTGCACACACATTTTTTTTTTGCCAATATTGTGTAGTCGTACTATTATTGTGACATGGAATTTTAATGTATTTCTGTTTGCGGTCAAATTTTTTATTAATACGGATTTGTACATGGTTGTCGTAGTTTTGTTAATATGTTGGCAACAGATTTTTAGGAGTGTGCAACATAGCAGAAGAGTTACAAGCTGCTGCTGCTCACTGACAATTTCCGAGGGAGAATGTTCTTTCTGGAAAACTGTTAACACGAGGACATAGGTTCACACAACTACTTTTAATTATAAATTAAGGTTTAAAAAATGTAATTGTGGGCTGTTGGTGGCTGTCGGGGGCGGTGGGGGTGGACTGGACGGCGCGGCGTGCCGGAGGCGGAGAAGCCAGCCGTGAGCGGCGGTCTGCTGCCGAGATGTTTGTGTCGCTTCCAGATTCCAAACTCTTGTTTATCAAAGCAAGAGTTATGGGTCTCGAGGGAGTTTCTGCGATTGCCATATGAATAAAATCCTTGAATATCAGTCTCCAGATCGCTTCTACTTTCTAGAACATGACCGGTTTCGGGACAGCTGCCCATCTTCAGATCTGTTAAACAAATGTTACAACTGAATATAAGCTACTATTTACAAAGTATGATATCTAAAAAGTTAATGGAAAAATTTTAAAAAACATACCAAATTTATGAAGTTACAGAGTAGCCTGTCCTGTGATGAACGAATGTTCACAGTCGTCACTAAAGCTTAGTAGCTTCCTGAGGCTTTATGTGACGTACTTAAAATCATCTGATTGCTGGGGATCAGTTTCAGTTGGTTTACGTTTTAGGATAGCCAAGATCGCTTATCATCAATTTTTATTAACGACGACCGGTTCGCTGAACTATGTCAGCATCATCAGGTCAAATAAAATATCTTACATTATTTTTTTATTATAATGACATAGTGCACCTATGCACTGTAAATTGTTATATAACAACTGTTTGACATTACAAGATTATGGCCTTGTAAAATATTTCATTTGACCTGATGATGCTGACATAGTTCAGCGAAACCGGTCGTCGTTAATAAAAATTGATGATAAGCGATCTTGGCTATTTTATATCTTTCTACAATGGGATCATTTTCGTTAAAATTATTCTCAATAAGTAATTATCGACTTACATATAAAATCCTTTCTGAAGTCAAGGTGTAAGATAGTAGTCAAGGTATAAAATAGCAGTTATAAATGAGATACTCGGCTGTCAAATTGTAGAAAGTTCATAGAAATAAGATAGCATTGGGTTCTGGGTACATATAACAACATTCTAAGTAAAACTGTCACTGAGTTTAAAATGTTTTAACATGGTTAAATATTAAAATGTTTTAGAAAAATCTCTTAAAGTGGTTTTGTTTAAAAATATTGTGCACAATGTCTTATTTCCCGTCTGCGAATTTTTCAAACTCATTCAGTTTTACTTAAAATGTTATTATATGTACCCAGAACCCAATGTTATCTTATTTCTATGTCCTTTTATAATTTGACAGCCGACAATCTCATTTATAACTGCTATTTTATACCTTGACTTCTATCTTACACCTTGACTTCAGAAATGATTTTATATGCAAGTCGGTAATTACTTATTGAGAATAATTTTAACGAAACTGATCCCCACCAATCAGATGATTTTAAGTACATTATATAAAGCCTCAGGAAGCTACTATGCTTTAGTGACGACTGTGAACATTCGTTCATCACAGGTCAGGTTACTCTGTAACTTCATAAATTTGGTATGTTTTTAATATTTTTCCATTGACTTTTCAGATATCATAGTTTGTAAATACTAGCTTACATTCAGATGTAACATTTGTTTAACAGATCTGAAGATGTGCAGCTGTCCAGAAACCGATCGTGTTCTAGAAAATAAAAGCGATCTGGAGACTGATATTCAAGAATTTTATCCAAACTCTTGTGTTGAGCGTAGTTTCATGTTCAATGTCAATCATCCGTGGCGGCGTTCTTTGATGTGTGATGAGCTCTATTGTCTGAGAGTGTAGCGGTGGGAGGAGGTGACAAAAAATGACGGTCGACTCTCAGTGGGGTCGTAAGCCCTTCACTACACTACTAGCGACATCAAATGGGGGAGGCAAGGAGCGCAGTTGCCTTCAGTTGAATGGCAGAGGTTACACGAGGAGTGGTCGTCGCAAAGGAGAGTGCGTATAGCGCACTACTGCCACCCCATCGTGAGTACTATTCAAATATTTGGCATCCCCACGAAATCGGTTTAAAGTAGTGTTGTGTAGTTCGCGAACGAACTACTTCGGAAGAGCGCCCCCACAGGCGAACTACGCAAACTAGTTCGCAGAACCCTCGCCTCTTAGGTCTTCTCCTTTTCCGCAGACTGACGGGGAACAGCGAGAGGACGCGAGAGCGCGCAGAACCGCGTGATTCCCTTCTGCCAGTCACCGTCATTTCGAGGTGAGATGCAGCTCAGCTGCAGTTTCATAGTTCACTGCCACAAATGTTCTTTTCTAAGGTATTCAGCTGTGTCATTTATAAAAGTGCATATTTATTCACGAAAATAGACGCATTTAGCATATTTTGTAGGTAATGGTCCTTCAATGACCTATTAAATAAATAAAGAAAACCATTTGAAAAATAAAATACTACGAAGTAGTTGCATACCATTGTATCACCAATTCGTGTAAATAACTGGTTTATTTGCTTAAATATTTGATGTCTAATTGCCCAAAAATACGGGTAAAAGCACACGCTTGGGCAAAACTGATCATTATATACAAAAGCTGTCATAACAAAAGAAAGAGCTATTTTAGTAGCGGTAGCAAAAGCCGAAAAGAGCGGACGAATTAGAAAGAGCGACCTACTTCGCGGCCGAGCTGCGAACTAAAAGGAGACCTACCGGTCGCGAACTAAAATATGCGTTAACGGTCGCGAACTATTATGCCAAACGTATCTCGCTTCTTAGTTCGTTGGATTCTTTTCCGAAGACCGACGGGCAATAGCGAGAGGGCGCGCAGCAGAATTAAAAATCACGTGTTTGCCTTCTGCTGATGAGAGCCATTTCGAGGTGAGCGTCTGCCTGCTAGATTACATAGTTCAATGCTACAAAGTTTCTGCACTTTGCAATATCTGACTAATAAATTCGATAATGCCAAGATATATAGATAACTGTAAACTTAAACGCGAGAATTGTTGTTGTGGTCTTCAGTCCGGAGACTGGTTTGATGCAGATCTCCACAATACCCTACCCTCAGCAAGCCTCTTCATCTACACATAAGAGCGACAACCTACATCTGTCTGAATCTGCTTACTGTATCCATCTCTTGGTCTTCCTCTGCGGTTTTTACCCCACACACTTCCTTCCAACGCTAAATTCACAATTCCTTGATGTCTAAGAATGTGCCCTACCAATCTATCCCTTCCTTTCGTCAAGGTATACTAGAAATTTCGTTTCTCCCCAATTCTGTTCAGTACCTCCTCATTAGTTACGCGATCCACCTACCTAATCTTCAGCATTCTTCTGTAGCTCCACATTTCAAAAGCCTCTATCCTCTTCCTGACCGCACTGTTTATCGTCCATGTTTCACTCCCATACAAGGCAACACTCCATACAAATGCCTTCAGAAAGGACTTGCTTAGATTATCTACAAACTGTTTCTTTTGGTTTGCGTGATTTCGTTACCGGCTCAAGCAGCAAGCGCTGCTGAATGCGCAGACCACGCCGCTCAGCCGTCACTGGGAGCGGACGAACTAAAAGAACGAACTAATTCGCGGCAGAGCCGCGAACTTAAGAGAGGGCTCCCGATCGCGAACTATTATGCGCAAGTGTAGTTTAAAGCGAGACTTCATCATCCACATCCATACTTCGCAAGCCATTTCACTAAGTGTGTACCATTTTACACATAGGAGCAAGCATCATAAAGGATGACTCTTGGAGAAGTGTGTGGCCCCTCAGCTTTGCCAGAAGCCAGTACCGCAGAACAGAACGCCTCTCTGCCACCGGAGTTTCCTGATCGTGTCTGTTACTCTGCCGTGCCTGCTGAAGGAGCCCGTGACGAAACGTGCTGCTCTTCTAGCCACACTACCCGGTCCGGATCCCACACTGGTGAGCAATACTCAAGCACTGCTGAACAAGACTTTCGTAACCTACTTCCTTTGTTTACGGACTACACTACCCGAGGATTCTGCCACTGAATCTCAATCTAGCATCTTCTTGGAAGGAGGAAGGAAGCTTGGAGTTTAACGTCCCATCGACATCGTGGTCATTACGGAGCTTACACTCGGGTTGTTTGGGTAAGGATGTGGAAGGATATCGGCCGTGCCCTTTCAAAGGAACCATCCCGGCATTTGCCTGGAGTGATTTAGGGAAATCACTCTAGCATCTGCCTTACCTACGACGGTCTTTACGTCGTCGCTCCATTTCAAATCGCTTCTCACGTCCACTCTGAAATGTATTAAGGAAGGAACTGCTTCCAGTGTTGATCCTGCTACTGAGTGTAGTAGAGGATCTTCCTCTCCGGCACTTTACACTTGGTTGTGTTGAGGCTCAGTTGGCACCCCTGCACCACGCGTCAACAGGCCTCCTGCCCTTCGCTACCGTTTTCCAGTGTCGAGACTTCTCGCTACACTACAGCATCATCCGCCAAAGCGAGACGTGCAAACGTTTTGCAGGCAATGAGGCCGGTTAGGTTTGATTAACACGCAAAGGCAAACGTAACCGATGAATGGAAGGTGAGGTTCTTTATGACAAACGTACCACTCAGTGGCGTGGCGTAACCTTTCCTAAGCTGTAAACAATTCCTTTATCAATACCCCTACGAGCTATGACACTAGACCAGCTTCACTTACCCGCAAATGCCATCCTCAGTGCCAGTAATTATGGATTTGACCCACATGCTGCTAGCACACACAACGCATACAATTAATATAATACGTACATCATTACTTACCTGAAAGTAGTTTTCTAAGCAGTACAGTATGTCTAATCTTTATCTACCAAACTTCAATCTTGATGGAAACATAACGCATAACATTCACTACTTCTGAATTCCGTACGGGACAGTTTCATTCGTTCACTGAATACTTACACTCTTAACGCAATGTTTAAAGAATTGAAACTAGCTAACCTGTACTATGTATTAATATTTGTACAAGAGTTCTATTCTTCTAGGTTTCCTAGCAAACAAGTTAATCACATCAACATAAAAATTTGGCCTTACCTCAATGACGATTACAACGTCTTTACAATTGACATTAGTGATAAAGCAGACAGTCTGTTTTCGGCCTGAGAATTTTTGTGTCTCGTTTCCGTCGTAGGTGTCGGTGGCCGAGTGGAATGAGACCGACACAGGAATAAAGGTAGCACGCTGGTGCAGGTACGGAGGGTAGCAGCCAGAAACTAGAAACACTAGAGTAAATTAGAACGAGATATATATTGCACAGAATTTATACAATACTTAACTTTTACAAAGTTCATTGCTGCAGAAAGCTGATACATAGTTGAGCTAGAGGTCTGCCTAGTGCCTGTACGATAGCCAAGTCTTCACTGGTGCCTATCTGATGACTGGTTCCTATCTCAGTCCAAAGTGAATGATGTCGTTCAGTGGTGGCCATGAGCGGAGTTGCAGCAGAGGGCGCTCGTGGCTGACGTCGTAAGAACGCCGCGCCGTGCGTGCATGGCGGCGCGCGGCGAAAGTAGGTGGCGCGCACTTGTGCGACACCACAAAAATTACGCAAGAAAGTCTTAATTCTCTTTAAAGTTGAAAATGTTCTTTCACTAGAGACAGTTGTAGCTGGTATGGTCACTAAAAGGCAAACTAGTTTACACAGTTATCGTGGGAAGACATACCTAAGATCCCCTAAGTACAAATACTTCAGTGACTGATACAAATTATCCTGAGCGAATTGTGGGTTGAAATAAATGGCCGAAAGTTAACTTCTCAGCAATGGAAAGTCAACATACTGGCCATAACATGCCTTTGGACAAGCAAACTGCTGTTCTAGAAACCTTGAAGAAATCTCTTGATATGTTTGAAGATCGCAATAAAATGTAGTTTACGTATATCTGAAAATCTTTGATTTAGCTTATTTCTTATAGTGTCAATCAGTTCAAAGTAAAGGATTTTATATGCATTTTTCCCTCCAGAAACCTTTTCAACTCTCTGCCTTTTATTGCAATCCTCTACTTAAACCTCTTTCGTCACTTATGTACAAAGAGGATTGCAATCATTTCTCATTTTATGCTGATGCCTTTCAAAGTTAGTAATAGCATTCAAGCAGTAGCCGATATCAGATAACTTTTTTATTTTTATTTTATTTATTTATTTTTGCCCAATTCGAAGATCATTTCAGCTTGAGGGAGAACTACTCTAGTTTTAGCATGAAATTAAAATCAAAGTTCTTGAAGGTAGAGAGGAAGCGTTTATCACCATTCTAACTTTCGACATCCCACAGATCTCTGTTGTCAATAATGTTTTCTAAAAGTGCAGTGAGTCCGCCCTTGTAGTCCAGAACTATAAATACTAATCTGCTATTGTAGTTTCATCGGCTACTGGTGGGGATCTTTTTTTTTTTTTTAATTTTCCGGTCGAGAGCAAAAGTTCGTTTACTTCACTTGGAGAAGAAGAGCAAAGTCCCGACAATGTCATGAAGAATATTTTACATTGTTTCATGTGATCGACACTGTTTTTTATAACCAAATTCATTCTATGAGCATAACAATGAACAAATATTGCTTGAGAATATCGTGATTTTATTTGTGCTTGTAAACCATGATGCTCTCTTGACGTCGCCCCATCGTATGTCTGAGTTATTAATTTTTCTTCACAGTGGTAGTCTGTCAAGATGTGAACGACATGTTGAGCTAGCACTAAAGTCGTTAAATCCTAAAAATCTCTCTTGAATTTCAGCTTCTTTATTGACATCCATTTATAACATCCCTAGTTTCAGGCAGTATTATTTCAAGAAATTGAGAATCCACTATTTCCTTTTTTATTTCTGTAATTAGAACAATTGAAATAGGTTTATAAAGTCATTATGAACTTCGTTTGAAAGACCAGTGAAAACTGTTGCATTGTGAAGATGGGCATCTGACCCTTTATCAGTGCTTGTCAGTGATTTCACCAGGTAGACATAATTTCCTTGATTCACAGAATCGGCAGATTCATTGCGCCCACGGAATGAAAGCTCGTTCCCTCCCCCACCCCCCCCCCCCCCAAAAAAAAAAAAAAAAAAAAAAATCACGTCACTGAGACGACTCACAGCATATCTGTTGTTCCTTACCAGTTCATTGTGTTTGTCTTTATTTATTACAAATTTTTCGTTTAAACCAGATGTATTTTGTTTTGACAGATTCTTTTTGCCAGATTGTTTTGAAGCAATAGAGATTATGAAAATTATTTAAATCAGTGATTCCCATTTTTGTCCAAATACTGTTTTCGTTAGAAAAAATGCCTGGACAGCAAAATAATTTCCAAACTTGTATGCTTCCACAAAACCATGAAACTGAGTCATAATTTTATTGCTTTAAATACTTTTTGCATCGTTTTGTTACCGTGAACAGAGAAGTAAGAACGAAGTTGGTGGCCCCTTTGAAATTATATTTATCTGTTTATCTTCTAAACAATTTTACAGCCAGCGTCAATTACACAACAGCAGTCATTTCCAGCCGATGAAGTTTCTGCGCTTGGAGCCATCACCATCAGAACGTAAAACCTCAGACGCCAATGTGCACTATATTCATCACAGAAGGAATGGGAATAATACCGAATGGCATCTCAGCGCCTGTCGTATCTTTCCCTTGCTTCCACATCACGTGACCTCTACGCACAGGCAGACTCATAGGTAGCTAGTTACCATATACAACCGCTCGCTCAACAGAAGATCCGTACCCAAAGCCTGGAAAGTTGCACACGTGACTCCAGTATTCAAGAGAGGCAGCAGGAGCGATCCGCAGAATTACACGCCTACCTATAGCACTGCGATTCGCAGCAGCATTTTAGAACATATACTTTCCTCAAATATTATGAACTACCGCGTAGAGAACGATCTATTGACCCATAGTCAACACGGATTCAGAAAGTATCGTTCTTGTGAAACACAGCTAGCTCTTTACTCACACGTCAACAGACCTCAAATCCATTCCATATTTCTTGATTTCCGGATGGCTTTTGACACTAATATCGCCACATTATGCTATTCGGTTCGCGGTTCCTATCAGAAAGAACACAGTACGTAGCAACTGGTGGAGAGTCATCAGTGAAACATTAGTGATACCTGGCGTTATAGGACCGCTACTGTCATTCATCTTTACAAACGACTTGATTTTAGTCGCGGCCTCGACTTGTGTACGACTCGAAAACCAGCGAAAGTTCAAGAATTTCGCAACTTTGTTCTTAAGTTATGACGGGTATCATCAGGATGAAAGAAAAGTTTGCAATTTTCCCGTTTAAATATAAGCTGTTGGTAGAACGACGTAAATACTGCTCTTCTTTACCGAAATGAAAATAAAGAAAAAAATTATTCTGTTTCTTGCATCGTGACTAAACCACTGACTGAAAATCTATACGCTAGTCAATGTATAAATTATGCAGGATTCAGATGTCATCCAAATCGGTTCGGCGGTTTCAGGTAGTCACGTCTTTTGGAAGCATTGTATTCATTATGTTGAATCGTACGGCATACAAGATATAAACCATTGAAAGTAATTTAATAAATTTCAAAAGTAAAAGAATAAATAGCTTCTCACAGGAGGCTTCAAATGTCTGAAAAAGCTATAAGAGAAACTTTGGTGTTCAACTGTTCCATATTTCGAGTTATATACTTCAAATCGACATATATCTCCATTTACACACTCTTTACAGTAGCCTATGCTGTTCTTCAGCGTTCAAGCTATCTCCATACCAAACTTCATGAAAATCTGTTAAGCGGCCAGTCTTGAAATCGTTATAGGCAGACCATCTTTCGCATTTATAACATTAGTGTGGATTTACACTGTTCGCGGATGATGCTGTCATTTATCAGTTGGTAAAGACACCAGTAATTGCCAAACGATTTAGATAAGATGATTTTCAGTTGATTCTAAATAATAATCCCTTATGAGGACTAAAAAAAAATCTATTGTTGTGGTCTGCAGTCCGCAGACTGGTTTGATGCAGCTCTCCACGCTACCCTGTCCTGTGCAAGTCTCTTCATCTGAGAATACGTTCGGCAACCTACATCCTTATGAATCTGCTTACTGTATTCGTCCCTCGGTCTCCCCCTACGATTTTTACCCCATACACTTCATTCTAATGCTAAGTTGACAATTCCTTGATGTCTCAGAACGTGTCCTACCAATCTATATCTTCTCTTAGTCAGGATATGCCAGAAACTCTTTTTCTCCCCAATTCTGTTAAGCACCTCCTCATTAGTTACGTGATCGGCCCATCTAATTTTCTTCATTCGTCTGTTGCTCCACATTTCAAAAGCTTCTATTATCTTTTTTTTCCACTCCCATACAATGCTACACTCCAGACAAATGCTTTCAGAAAGGACTTCCTAACGTATAAATTAATATTGGATGTTAACAAGTTTCGCTTCTTTAGAAACGCTTTTCTTCCCATAGCCAATCTGCATTTTGTATCTTCTTTACTTCGGCCATCAGAAGTTATTTTGCAACCCAAATAACAAAATTCATCTAACTACTTTTATTGTCTCATTATCTAGTCTAATTCCTTCAGCATCGCCTGATTTTCTAACATTACATTCCCTTACCTTCGTTTACTCTTGTTAATGTTCGTGTTATATCTTCTTTCAAGACACTGTTGAACTTAATTGGCACGATAAATCAGTCAACTCTAAAGGCCTTAAATTCAAGTAAATACTTAGAAATTACAATTAGGAACAACTTTAATTGGAAAGAACACGCAGAAGGAAAGAGAACCATGGCTGCGTTCCATTGTCAGAACAGTTAGCAGATGCATCACTTGAGCGTCTTATTTTGGAGTAGTGCTGCGCGTTGTGGAATTCCTGGCAAGGGGGACTGACAGGGGATGCAGAGGAAGTTCGGAGAAGGGCAGTTCGTTTTGTATTACAGAGATACAGGCGAGAGAGTGTCACGGGGATAGTGTGCTGGAAATCATTAAACGAAAGGAGTCTTCTTGGCGATGAGTTTCTCCTTCGAAGCCGCGGTGGAGTAGCCGAGCGGTCTAAAGCGTCTCGCTGCGGAGCGCGCAGTTGCTCGCCGTGGAGGTTCGAGTCCTCCCTGGGGCATGGGCGTGTGTGTTGTCCTTAGAAGGTTTACCTAGGTTTAAGTAGTTTGTAAGCTACGGACTGATGACCACGCAGTTTGGTCCGATAGATTTACAAACATTTGAACATCTCCTCCGAATGCTAATATATTTTGTTAGCTTCCACCTATGTAGAAAGACATGATCATTACAATAAAATAAGAGAAATCAGATCAGAAACTGTTAGGTTTAGGTGTTCCTTTTGCCGCGCGGTGTCATAGAACGGAACAGTAGAGAAATATCATGAACCCTATGCCATGCACTTAAATGTGCTTCGTAGGACAATTATGTAGGTATTAACTTCGAGGAACGGTGGGCGAGGGGACTGAGGTGCTCCACTCACGTTCTGCACGACCACTACGGTCGGGGGTTCGAATCCCCCCTCGGGCATGGATATTTGTGCCGTCCTTAGTATTAACTAGTTCATAAGTAGTTTGTAAGTTTAGGGACTGATGACCCCGTAGTTAAGTCCCCTAAGCTATACAAACTATTTAAACATTTTTTTGAATTTGAACGAGCATTAGACTCAGTGGCATTGAAACCTGCGTGTTCTTTCAATATGTGGAAGTATTTTATTGTTGCGCCTCATTGTAGTAAGAATTTAAATAGCTTTTTGCAAGATCTGTACAGAATGCGACCAAATGTTGGTTTCACCATCGAGCTGGAACAGACTGGAGAATGGCTGGCTTCAGATAAGCAGGAGGACGTCGGCAGAGCGTTGCGTTGGGCCACGTTGTTGACAGGAAGCCAAGTCACCGGTGATTGCGTCACCGGCGGCTGGGCGGCGTCCTTGTCACCTCCGGGTACATACCGGTCTGATCTGACGCCGCGGGCCCTGGAAGATCGACGCCTGAGGTCGCTTTTCGTCAGAATGGTTGTAGTGAACGACTGAACAAAGCGGCGCTACGATATGGAGCAACTGTCATGTCAAATGCGTATTTCGACCACCGTATAAAATTAAGGCGCTGTTGGGGTCCGTAATGGATGATGCGGAACGGGGTTGTCCATCTTATCCCACGATATTGTGCCGTCTTATACACGGTGTCCAGAAAAGGACTCCCTGATTTCAAAATTAAATATCTCAAAAACAAAGATCGACAGGGGAATGCAGTAAACGGCATGTTTATTGTGAAAGCTGTAAGAAGTTTATACAGTAATTTGAAATAATAGTTACAACAGCTGCTAACAGATGGCGCTGTAATCGCCTAATATAAATAGTGATCCGAAGCCCAGAGCGATCAGTTCCACTATTGAAACGTGAAAGGAGGTTAGCGTACCGAAGGAAGAGATTAAAACCATGTACTCCATTGAACAACGCGTTTTTCTGGTGCTAGAGTACCACAGGTTAGAAGAGAGTCCTAAGGCAACAAGGACAAGTTGTCAAGCACGATTTAATGTTCCAAAAGGACCCGATGTCAAAACCATTCGTACGCTCTTCGCAAAATTGCAACGAACAGGCAGCGTAACTGATGATCTAGTGGGGCATGTTGGCCGCAAGCAAACCGCAGTTAGGCCTAAAAATATCGCCACAGTTTCTGGAATTATTCAGCGAAATCCAATGTCATCCGTCCGTAGAATTGCATCTGAGACTGGTTTGAAGCGTTCCAGCACGCAGAAAATACTGAGAAAGAGCCTACACATGTTTCCATTCAAAGTTCAAACGCACCAGGCCATACCAGTACGAGCTGTGCAACAAAAGGTTGCCTTTGCTAATCAGATGCTCACAATGATTGATAGTGAAGGATTTGATGTTGGCTGCATCTGGTTTACAGGTGAAGCCCACTTCCACCTGAATGGATACGTGAATAAGCAGAACTGGTGATTTTGGGGTTCCGAAAAGCCATATTGGTGTGAAGCGAAACCCCTGTATTCTCCTAAAATTACTGTGTGGGCTGCAGTATGCAGCAGAGGCATTATTGGCCCTTATTTCATTCGAGAAACGGTCACTGGTGCACGTTACGTTGCAATTTGGGAACAAATGTTCAAATGTTTTTAAGCTTATTGGACTTAACTACGGGGTCATCAGTCCCTAAACTTACAAACTACTTATGAACTACTTACAAACTAGGACGGCACAAATATCCATGCCTGAGGGGGGATTCGAACCCCCGACCGTAGTGAATTTGGGAACAATTTGTCGCCACGCAGCAAAGGTTAGCTGATCGACTAGGTACTGAATGGTTTATGCAAGATGGAGCCCGACCACATCGGACCGAACAAGTGTTTCGCTTTCTTGAGGAATGCCTCGGGAATCGAGTCATTGCTTTGGAATATCCCAAATTTACTGGTGCAGGCATGGATTGGCCTCCATATTCGCCGGATTTGACTTCGTGTGACTTTTTTTTTATGGGGCACAGTGAAAGACATGGTCTACCTGAAGCAACCCGCCACGCTGAACGAGCTTGAATCGGCGATCTCTCTGGCATGTGAATCCATGTTGGCTGAGACACTACGAAATGTGATGGCGAATTTCATTCTTCGTTTGCGCCACCTCTGTAGTGTCAATGGTGAACATTTTGAAAACATTGTGATGTGATTGTTTGCAAAGAGTGTTTTCATACGATTGTGTCACTTATGTATGCTGATATGAGCTATACAGCGCCATCTGTTAGCAGCTTTTGTAACTATTATTTCAAACTACTGTATTAACTTCTTACTGCTTTCACAATAAACATACCGCTTACTGCATTCCTGTATCGATCTTTGTTTTCGAGGTATTTAATTTTGAAATGAGGGAGCCCTTTTCTGGACACCCTGTACATTCTTCCCCTTGTTTTCCGGGGTGCAGCCGAATTCCGCCGTCGTTCTGCCAGGACGTTTCGGCCCAGAGAGCCGCGGCCATTTTCAGGCGAGAAGGCAACTACTGAAGAGTGGACGCAGTCGCGATGTCTGCTGCGGTTGTTGCGCGTGCGACCGCGCTGCAAGACTGACTGTCGACTGGTGACGTCGACTCCGCTCTGAATCCATAATATTAATAACGGGACTCCAATTTAAATTCAGCTGGTTTGTCACGATTTATGAAGTTGTCTGCAAGGCGTATTTGCTCCGATTCTTTAATCACTGAATCCCAAAACCTCGAAACTGCAGCTAAAATTTTCGTTCTGTGATATTCCATTGTGTGTCTCATGGAAATACACTGTTCCGCTAGCGCTGATTTTGGCGTTCTGTACACTGTTCCTGAACCGTTCTGTACACTGTTCCTGAACCGTTCTGTACACTGTTCCTGAACCGTTCTGTACACTGTTCCTGAACCGTTCGTATCGCCTGTCCTGTGTATGCAGGAACACGCTGACAACAAATCTTTTAAACAGCCGCTGTTCTCAGATGTAAACCATGTGTAACGCTTGCTACTAAGTGCGGGCTCTTCGCTGGTGGACAGAAGATGACCTTCATTTTATTTTCCTTCGGCGACCTTCCTATTTCAGAGGACACATTTCTGACGTAAGGAAGGAATGCAGCTGATTTGTACTCGTCGTCAGTATCCTCTGTGCGTTCTTTCTTATTATCATAGTTGCTCATTGCCTTCTTAACATTCACTTTAGAATCCTTCTCGAGGTCTTCTAATTCCGGCCGGTCGCGGTGGCCGAGCGTTCTGCGACGCGTCAGTTCAAATGTTTGTAGAGCTTATGGGACTTAACTACGGGGTCATCAGTCCCTAAACTTACAAACTACTTATGAACAACTTACGAATTAGGACGACACAAATATCCATGCCCGAGGGGGGGATTCGAACTCCCGACCATAGTGGCCGTGCAGACCGTGACTGAAGCGCCTCAGTTCCCTCGGCCACCGCGGCCGGCTTAGTATTAGCTAGTCTGTAAGTAGTTTGTAAGTAGTTTGTAAGTTTAGGGACTGATGACCCCGTAATTAAGTCCCATAAGCTCTACAAACGTTTGAACATTTGATTTCTAATTCCGCTCGGGGGTTTCATCATCTGACCTTATGTGCACACGCGGTATCAAAGTGCCGAGAAGACGCGCGCCTTCTGTAGAACGCCGGCACCGGACGTCACAAAATGCAGGTCTGTGTGCCTGCGTTCTCTGCACACGGTGACCCATCGCGGTGCACCAGCAGGTCTACAAAGGCCAAAGTCCCATCTTCTTCAGTCTCCATACTAAACGTCATGTTCTCATGCCGTGAACTTAAACAGTAGAAGAGCTCCTTCTGTTCTTCTCTACCGGGTTAAAACCAGTGAGGGGGCAGTACAGTGACGTCACATCTCCTCTCCCCCCCCCCTTTTGACATAACCGGAGATATGGCATCGTCGCAATGACGTCATCCAAATGGCGTCGCTACCGGTTCTGGAACAGACTGACCTCCAGGGGAAAACCCAGAACCACACATCCCTCCTCCCTCTTTCCCTATGATGTAATCCAAGAAGACATCTACTAGGAACTTTGAATTTTGAATTTTACTGGACTGCAATTGGCAATAGCTCAGTTTATTTTTGGCGGGAAAAACTTACAATTTTCACCAGTAGACGTAATAATAACAAACCCATACACCTCGTCTCGCCTTCCCCACTATTAAGTTGGCGGTAAAGATAGTTCGTCTGCTCCAAGAGCAGGCCGATGTAGTTGTCAGAACCGTACTGGATGTAAGTATTGTTTATAAACTTTCAGAGACAATTGTTTAGACCTGAGGATCGCGACCCCCAGTCTTGTTTCGGGGTTCGCCCTCACATCTGTTGCACCATAAAACAACCAGATCAGTGCACGTCTCCGTAATGCAAAAAGTTAAATGTACTTTACGTTAAAATTACGCGACATCTTATTCGTCACTAATTCTCAGTTGAACTGAACGAAGATTATTTTATATCATGTTAACAATGAATAAACGTCTGTAAACTTTTCTCAGGTTTTAGACGGTAGCTAGATTTACAGAATACAATAAATAAATTTGATAAATTCGATTTTTTTACAAATTGACTAAAGAGTGGAAACTTGTTCAATGACCATTTTTCGTTTCTGAGTTTTACGTGAAATGTGAAACTTAGTTATACAAGATATATTTTTCTGTCGGAATTGATGTGAAATAGGATGTGTTCCATTCAGAAAAATGGATTAAAATTTATCCCATAACGTATACTATATTTCTTATTGTTGTGCCGGCCGCGGTGGCCGCGGGGACTGAGGCGCTTCAGTCACGGTCTGCACGGCCACTACGGTCGGGGGATCGAATCCCCCCTGGGGCATGGATATTTGTGCCGTCCTAGTTCGTAAGTAGTTCATAAGTAGTTTATAAGTTTAGGGACTGATGACCCCTTAGTTAAGTCCCATAGACTATACAAACATTTGAACATTTGAATCTTGTTGTTTTTACAAGAAATTAGTATCAACAGAAGAAAATTATATTCGTTTCCTTTCAAATTACTTACTTATGTTAAGGTTCGGGTAGGAGGGTCCCCAAAATATTTTTAGATGTAAGTGGGTCGAGTTTCGAAAACGGTCGGGAAACACTGGTTAAACTATTATCATTGACATTAAACATTTTGGAGGGATATAAATATCAAATAATAAATCAATGTCCAGAGACAGATGTTATCGCAATATATATCAAAGACATTGAATTGAAGGAGAGGGGTTGAATCAAAATTTGTGCAGCTGCTGGCTGCCGCGGCGGAGTGGCCGAGTGCATTGAGGCGCAATGCTCCGATGCGCGAGGCCGCTCCCCGTCGGGGGTTCGAATGCCCCCTTGGGCATGGATGTTTAAATCGTCTTTAGTATAAGGTAGTTCATAACTAGTTTGTAAGATTAGGGAATGATGACCCCGCAGTTAAGTCCCTTAAGCTTAACAAACTTTTGAACATTTGATTTGCTGTTGCTTGGATTCGAACCCAGGTCCTCCAACAACCACAACTGCTTCCCAATACATTTCTTCTCTAATGAAATTTGTCATTAAAATATATCTTTTTTTTTCAAACCAGTAGCTCAGTCCATGGGATCAATACTAGAAACAAGAATAACTTGCATAAAGGTTTAAAGTCACTTACTTTGGATCAGAAAGGTGTTCAATATCCGGCAGTACACATTTTCAATAACACGCCAGCAGCCATAAAAAATTTAACTCACAATAAAGTACAGTTTGAAAAGAGTCTAAAGGATGTTTTGGTGGCCAACTCCTACTCCATTGATGAATTTCTTACCAGAAGTGAATCATTGTAATTTATAGTATATAATATTCACAAATATGAATACTGTGTTGACTTCAGTACAAGTTTTGTGCAGTAATGTAATCATTGTAAATCAGTGTAAAAAAATGAAAAAAAAAGTAATTGCTAAGAATTTTAATATGCACACAGTAAATTAGTAAATAGTAATAAGTTTTGTGTCCTTCAAAATGTAAATATTATTAAGATAATTGTTTTTCCTGACCAATTCCACATCCACAAGGGAAATTACATTTTCTCTCTTTTTGTAAGTATATATTGTGTATTTTGTTCTGACATGTTCTACATCCAAGAGGATTCCCTCAATTCGGATCTACTGGAACGAAAAGTACATCTAATCTAATCTAATCTAATCTACATCAGCACGACCTAATGGATGCGGCCACTGCTCGGCCGTTCTCAAAGCATGGCTCCCCCCACAACACGTGCCTCATGTCTCCCTATGTTACGTGAATACGTGGCCACGTTGCCAGCAGAAGGACACGGGGCACAACTGGAGTTTCTGCTGTGGAGGCAGGCGTGCTTCCAGACAGTTCGTCAGTCACGGCACCGTACGAGTAGGCCGCGGTGGCTTAGCGGTCAGAGCGCTTGTCTAGTGAGAAGGAGGTCCCGGGCTTGAATCCTGGCCACAGCACAAATCTCAATTGAATACCTCACCTTAACGTCTAATGGCCAGGCAACATACTGCTCTTCAGCCAAACTGAAGAAACATAGTACAGAAAATTTGACGCGCAAGCAAAAATGTGAATTTACATCTAAAATATGGACGACCTTAACAGGACACATAACCAGTATTTAAAATCACAAATTGGAGTTACAAATGAGCCACCGTGTAAAAAAGTAGCATACATGCACGAACGAAAACAACTGGAGAAAAAACATGTAGCATTACGAAGTATTTTATCCATTTCAGCAACTGTTCAGATTATAAATTAATAAAATGCAGCAACGTGTAGCTTGTGATTTGTTTATTTTTAATGACCGGTTTCGGGCGCTTGAGCGCCCTTCTTCTGGTCTCTATACAGACAAACAAGTGGATTGGTATACAGTAAAGGCTATAAAAAGTACAAAAGTCGGTTACAGAAATTTGAAGCAGTTTTGAACCAAATAGATTGTAATAAAAGATATGTTGATATAATGCGATAAAATTAACACTTACATTTTAGTATCGTTGCTTAATGAATGTACATGCTAGTAAGACAATCAACGCCAAGTGCAGAGATTATGCAATGAATAACAATCAGCTGCTAACAGAGTATCTATGGATGAGGCTTATAGTGAGAGTAAAAATAAATAAGGAAAAAAAGGCTATGGGAAAACAGTAATACTTGATGTCGCAGATTAGAAAAGCATAAAGAGGGGAGCAGGTGACTGATAAAACGGTTGCTTAACAGATTAATATTCACTAGTATAAGAAGTACAATGATAAGTGGCGCCATAGACAGAATATTTCGGAACTAGCAGCTGTCACAGTAGCAGGATGCTTAGAATGTCACTGTCAGGGCATCTGTCAATATAAAGAATTTGTCATTGTGTCTATGGCTTCAAATATTAATGGGGATAGATTGAGAAGTGATTCTCACTCAACAAATAAGCTAAGTATGTGGGTTATAAGTTTTAAGATGCTTGAACTAATGTGCAAAGAAATGTGAATGGTTTCAGTAATATTAACCTAGTGTTACAATTCGTACATCTAGTCAGACAACTGAAGAGAGTTAAACAATCAACTTGCTAGAAATATACCAAAGAGGACAATCATGTAGAGCAGTTCATGGCGCTTGAAGATACAATAAGACTAAGTTTTCTAGTTTTCTAAAAATAAACAAGTCAATATCATAATGGTAGTGACTCTTGCATAGTGCAGTTTAACAAACTGGAGGCATGAAATAAACTATCTTTAATATGAGGTGGAGGGGGGGAGGGGGAGAGGAGGAAATAGTTACCAGAAATTACAACTGGCATATGTATACAAATATTTATGGGGTGGGAGGGGGTTAGAGGGGTAGAAAGTAGTTGATGAGTGAGTGAGGTGGTGATGGGATAGCGGGGGAGGGAATAGAGATAGAGGTAAGGAACCTGCACAAAGAGGAAGCAACTAAAACGGCCAGGAGTAGGAGTGAGATGTGAGAATTACATAAAGAAATAGGAGTAGGACTGCAAAAATTGGAATCTGAGATAATTTTAATGTAGTTGTAGCAGCGAGGAAGAAGAATATTGAAGAATATTTTATTAATTTATGTAGCATTACATTTAATATTTTTTATTAAAATCATATCTTGTCGCTAGCATCCGTTCTCTCTGCCAGTAAATCTCTGATTATGTTGTTTCATAAGAGACTTTCAAATTTTTTGAACGAGCTGGGGAGAAAACGGAACCGCTCGTCGTCTTTTGTCTCCTTGCTGTCGCATAGATCGAACGTGTCTCTCTCTCTTGATCTCTCCACATTGATCATGTAAGTGTGGGCTATAAAAACAAGTAATTGTAATAAATTCAGTAATTCGTTTGAAATTAATACTTCATTTTTTTAAATCTTTATTTCCAGCAAAATTCGTAAAATGATGCTTGCCCATTTTTGTATATTGATTCGCGATTGCGGAAGAACATTCCAGACGCGAATTTGACTTACGCACACTTTGTGTTGAATTTTGTTTCAATGCCTGCAGTAATTCTTCTTTTCTTTAAACGAAGTCAGATAATTTTGTAACTTTAAACATCAATCGTAATTGGAGTTAAACACGATCCTGAAACTTTAGTATTCGAAGCTTATGCAATTTTCCGCCACCTTCTTTTGTAATGATGCTTTCTGGTGTTGTCTTTATTGTAACAACCATTGCCGCTAAATACTGATGGCGGAATCTTTCATGTTTTTCTCAGTGTCTCTAACTTTTCAAAATTAACATTCATTGTAATATCTCACAGTTTGCTAAACTTCAATAACGGTACTTAACTTTAATCTTGACGACAACACCAGCTAGAAAGAAAAAGTGTTATTACAAACACAACGAATAAAACCGACACTAGTGCCTCGATTGTTGTCACGTTCTACAGATGCAACAAGTTAAAACCACAGAAAATAACTGACGGAACACTGTAAACAGAATTACAGGGCTACACTGAGGGTTTGCGGGAGTCTATTTTACGGTTGATAAAAGTAGCATAGAATTACCTTGTTTCAATCAGTTGGTATAAGAACATAAACGCAACACGTCCGTAGCACTTTTCCCCAGTAAGGCACCCTGATGTTGATCCAATTTGATTATATGTCCTCTTTATAAGTGAAGAACCGATCTGCAAACGCGCACACGGGTGCGCTGCGCGCTTCATACAGTGCGAGCAACGTAGGGCGCAACCGGCCCTTCCATTTCGTGCACGGCTACACATGTCGAAATGCGGTTTTCGGCTCATGCTAGAGCGTCAAGGGGAACATACATTTTTGTTTGGTGGACGATTTAGCAGCGGCATCAACTGAGATATTAAAGAAGGTACGTTTGCTTAATGGAACCGCTCGCTTTATATAACTGCATTCGCCGCGGCGGATTAGCCGTGCTGCGGTGCGCGCGGCCGATCGCCGTCGGGGGTTCGAGTCCCCCCTCGGGCATGAGTGTTTAGTTTACCGCAGGTTAGTTTACCGCAGCTGAAGTAGTTTGTAAGCTACGGACTAATGACCACGCAGTTGAGACTGATAGATTTACAAGCATTTAAACGTATAACTGCATTCGTTAGCCCTGAAGGAGACAATGACAGTGATATACATCTACATAGATACTCTGCAAATCACATTTAAGTGCCTGGCAGAGGGTTCATTAACCACTTTCATAACTTTTCTCTACCATTCCATTCGCTAATAGCGCTCTGGAAGAAAGAACACCTAAATCGTTCCGTTTTCGATCTGATTTATCTTATTTTATTGGGATGGTCATGTCTCCCTAAGTAATAGGTGAGGGCTAGCAAACTATTTCACATTCAGAACTAAAAGTCGGTGATTGAAACTTCGCAAACAGATCACGCCGCAATGAATAACGTCTTTCTTTTAATGATTTCCACCCCAATTCGTGCAACATTTCCGTGACGCTCCCCCCCCCCGCTCCCTTTGTAACGTGATAAAACAAAACGAGCTGCCCTTCTCTGAACCTTCTCAATATCTTCCGTCAGTCCCACCTGGTGAGGGTCCCACAAGGGGCAACAGTACTCCAGGAGAGGACCACAAGTGTGATGTAGGCAGTCTCTTTGGTGGAGCTGGTGCATTTTGGAAGAGTTCTACCAATGAAACGTAATCTTTGGTTTGCCTTCCCCACAATATTTTCTATGTGTTCTCTCCAGTCTACGTTGTTTGTTATTATAACTCCTAGGTGTTTGGTTAGATATAGTGGGGATTAGTGAAGTTCGGTGGCAGGATGAACAGGATTTCTGGTCAGGTGAGTACAGGATTATAAATACAAAATCAGTTGGGGGTATCACAGGAGTAGGACTGATAATGAATAAGAAGATAGGAATGCGGGTAAACTACTATGAGCAGCACAGTGATCGCATTATTATTGTCAAGATAGATACGAAGCCAACACCGACAACAGTAGTACAGGTTTATATGCCAACTAGCTCTGCCGATGATGAGGAGATCGAAGAAATATATGAGGAGCTAAAGGAAATTATTCAGACAGTTAAGGGAGAGGAAAACTTAATTGTGATGGGAGACTGGAATTCGGTAGTAGGAAAAGGAAGAGAAGGAACAATAGTAGTTGAATATGGACTGGGCAGAAGGAATGAAAGAGGAAGCTGGTAGAATTTTGCACGGAACATGATTTAATTGTAACAAACACGTGGTTTAAGAATCACAAAAGAAGGTTGTATACGTGGAAGAGACCAGGAGACACCGGAAGGTATCAGATAGATTTTATAATGGTAAGACATAGATTCCGGAACCAGGTGATAAACTGTTAGTCATGAACTGTAGGCTGAAGCTGAAAAAACTGCAGAAAGGTAGGGAGATGGGACCTGGATAAGTTGAAGGAACTTGAAGTTCCTTGGAGAAATTCAGAGGGAGATTTAGGCATCAATAGACTGAAACAGGGGGAAATAAAACAGTAGAAGAGGAATGGGTAGCATTGAGATATGAAATAGTGAAGGAAGCAGAGGACAAAATAGGTAGAAAGGCAAGACCTACAAAAAATCCTTGGATATCACAGGAAATACTAAATTTAATTGATGAAAGGAGAAAATATAAAAATGCAGTAAATGATACAGGCAAAATGGAGTTCAGACGACTAAGAAATGAGATTGACAGGAAGTGCAAAATGGCTAAGCAGGAGTGGCTAGAAGCCAAATGCAAAGCTGTAGAACAATGTATAAGAAGGGGAAAAGTAGATACCGCCTACAGGAAAATAAAAGAGACATTTGGGGACAAAAAAAAGCAACTCTACGAATATCAAGAACTCAGGTGGGAAACCAGATCTAAGCAAAGAAGGGAAAGCTGAAAGGTGGAAAGAGTACATAGAGCAGCTCTACAAAGGAAATGATCTTAGAGACGATGTTGTAGGAAGGGAAGAGGAAGTAGATCAAGATGAAATAGGAGATACTATACTGAGTGATGAATTTGACAGAGCCCTGAAAGACCTACGTCGGAACAAGGCCCCAGGAGTAGATGACATACCCTTAGAGCTACTAAAGTCTCTAGGAGAGCCAACCATCAACTGGTGTGTAGAATGTATGAGACAGGCGAAATACCCTCAGACTATAAGAAAAATGTAATAATCCCCATTCCAAAGAAAGCAGGCGTAGACAGGTGTGAAAATTACAGAACCATCAGTTTGATAAGTCATGGTTGCAAAATTTTAACACGAATTATCTACAGGAGGATGGAAAAGCTGGTAGAAGCTGACCTCGGGGAAGATCAGTTTGGATTCAGGAGGAATGTTGGAACCCGGGAGGCAATACTCACTTTACGTCTTATCTTAGAAGATAGATTAAGGAAAGGCAAACCTACATTTTTAGCTTTTGTAGATTTGGAGAAAGCATTTGACAATGTTGACTGGAATACACTCTTTCAAATTCTGAAGTCAGCAGGGGTAAAATACAGGGAAACGAGAGTTATTTACAACTTGTACAAAAGCCAGACCGCAGTTATTAGACTCGAAGGGCATGAAAGGGAACCAACAGTTGGGAAGGGAGTAAGACAGGGTTGTAGCCTTTCTCCAGTGTTGTTCAATTTGTACATTGACCAAGCTGTAAAGGAAAGCAAGGAGAAATTTGGTGAAGGAATTAAAGTTCAGGGGGAAGAATTAAAAACAGTGCGTATTGCCGACGACATAGTAATTCTGTCAGATACAGCAAAGGACCTGGAAGAACAATTGAACGGAATGGACAGTGTGCTGCAAGGTGCTTATAAGATGAACATTAACAAGAGTAAAACTAGGGTAATGGAGTGCAGTCTAAGAAAATCGGGTGATACTGAAGGAATTAGATTAGGTAACGAAGCAATAAAGGTGGTAGATGAGTTTTGTTACTTGGGCAGTAAAATAACAAATGATGGTCGCAGTACAGAGGATATAAAATGCAGAATGGCAATGGGAAGAAAAGCATTTTTGAGAAAGAGAAATATGCTAACATCGAATATTACTTTAAGTGTAAGGAAGTCTTTTCTGAAAGCATTTGTGTGGAGTGTTGCCTTGTATGGGAGTGAAACATGGACGATAAGCTGTGCGGACAGGAAGAGGATAGACGCTTTTGAAATGTGGTGCTACAGAAGAATGCTGAAGATTAGGTGGGTAGATCGCATAACTAACGGAGAGGTCCTGAACAAAATTGGTGAGAAAATTTTCGGCATACCCTGACTAAAAGAAGGGATCGATTGGTAGGACACATTCTTAGACATCGAGGATTCGTAAATTTAGCATTGGAGGGAAGTGTGTGGGGTAAAAATCGCAGAGGGAGACCAAGAGACGCGTATAGTAAACAGATTCAAGTGGATGTGGGTTGTCGTTCTTATCAGGAGATGAAAAGGCTTGCTCAGGATAGGGTATTGTGGAGAGCTGCATCAAACCAGTCTCAGGACTGAAGACCACAACAACAGGTGTTTGGTTGCATTTTCTACCTTAAGGTTTGACTGATTTATCGCGTAATTGAAGTTCAGCGGATTTCTTTTAGTGGTCATGTGTATTACTTCACGCTTTTCTTTATTTAGTGTCAATTGCGAATTTTCGCACCATGTAGAAATTTTTCCTAAATCGTTTTGCAGTTGCTTTTGATCCTCTGTTGACTTCATTAAACGATAGCATTATCCGCGAACAGTCTAAGGGAGCTATTCAGATTGTCTCCTAAATCGTTTATAAACAAAAGGAAGAGTAGGGGACCTATAACGCTTTCCTGGGGAACGACAGATATCACTTCTGTTTCACTCGATGACTTACCGTCAACTACAACGAACTGTATCCTTTCTGATAGGAAATCGTGAATCCAATCGCACAGTTGGGGAGATATTCCATAAGCACGCAATTTCATTAGAAGCCGCTTGTGGGGTACAGTGTCAAAAGCCTTCATGTGAATTAAGGGCAAGCGGTGTTTCGCAAGGGTGATACTTTTTGTATCCGTGTTGACTACTGGTTAATAGGTTGTTCTCTTCGAGGTAGTTCATAATATTCGAACAAAGTATATGTTCCAAAATACTACTGCAAATCGACGTCAATGAGGCCTGTAATTTTGGGGATCACTCCTATTGCCTTTCTTGAATATTGGAGTAACTTGGGCAACTTTCCAATCTTTGGGTACGGATGTTTTGCTGAGTGATCGGTTGTAAATTATAGCTAAGTACAGAGCTATTGCATCAGCATACTCTGAGAGGAATCTAGTTGGTATACAATCTGTCCTGGAACATTTGCTTTTGTTTAGTGACTTAAGTTGTTTTACAACTCCAGGACCATCTACTTCTAAGTTTCGCATGCTGGCAGCTGTTCTTGGATTGAATACTGGAGTGTTCACTTCGTCTTCTTTGGTGAACGAATTTCGGAATGCTGTGTTTAGTAATTCTGCCTTAACAGTACTGTCATCGCTAGTATTACCATTGCTATCACGTAGTAAAGGTATTGTTTGTGTTTTACCGCTAGTGTACTTCACATATGACCAGAATTTCTTTGGATTTTCTGCAAGATTATGAGACAGGATTTCGGTGTGGTAACTACCATAGGCTTCTCGCATTGAAGTCCGCTCTAGGTTGCGATTTCAGTAAAAGATTGCCAGTCTTGTGGATTCTGTGTCTTCTTTAATTTTGCATGCATTTTTCTTTGCTTCTGCAACAATGGTCTGACCTGTTTTATGTAGGGGAGAGCGGGGCAAGACGGGGTACTTAAGCACTTAACAATTTTTTGTAGGCTTACAAAATGCTCTAGAAAAATACCCGATATTCTACCTTAAACTGCAGTATTTCTAGAGTTTCTATAAGAAAAGACCAAACTTGTTAGTATTAACTATTAAAAAAATATATTTTCCCAGGGTTTACCAAGTACCCCCATCTTGCCCTACAGTGAGGGCAAGATGGGATACGCAGGTGGGGAAAGATGGGTTACCTCAATACTGTATAAGGCAGAGGTAATTAAATTATTCAATGAACACAGGTTTACAAATTTATAAAAGAATTGTTCTAATATCTAATGAAAATATATAAAGTAAACATTGTGTGATGCTAAAGTTCAGTTTATTGTTAGTCAGTTATTATCGTCGTTTTGTAAGCTAAATTCACACACACGATGTACCTCGGCATCCTCGTCCTCTTCCCCCTCACCTGAACAATGAGCCCATTTGTTGCAAGAGACGCGTGACTCCCGTCCTGTTGACTGCGAGTAGAAATAGCCGCAACACAGGCACGCAGTGTCATCTTCTTCTAATGTGCCTTCTTCATTTTTTATCTTCTTTGCCAAGTTCGTCATTGCTTTTTTATTCTTCCCACTTTTGCCTTTAGAAACAAAGAGGGATTTTTTAACAGTCTTCTCAGGTGAATCTTTCCTTCTTGTTCCTTCTTTTTTCCAGGCCTAATTTTACTTGCACTCTCCAGGTATTCTCTTCTGTAAGGGGAGCTAGTACCAACAACAGTTTTTACTTTCTTGAGGACTGTTTTTCGGACGTTTTTCTTTCCGACATGAGGAATCGGAACAATCTGTTCAGCTGAAACAGCAAATGACCTTAATTGATTGATGGTGTTCTCAGAAGCCTGCTTGTTTGTAGTGTGGTAATTGGGGTTATTATCATTCCAAAATGACCACTCTGGGCTTAGGTCTACAGCAAGTGCATCTTGCTCTTTAGTACCGCCTTGGTTGACAGGACCATCGCTTGTCTCTGACGTAAATTGCTTAGTTGAGCTAACTGAAGCCTCTCCTTGGCCATTATTGACAGAAACGTTCGCGGTGTCACTTGTAGTTTAAGGAGTGTCTGTAGTGACAGAAGCTTCAAACACTGAATCTGGGAAAATGTTTGGTTCGAAAGGGCAAATTCCTGTGCTTTTTTTTTAAACCGTTTATGGAAGTCAACATGGTTGCAGCTCATGTTATGTCATGTGGGGCAAGACGGGGTACATAGTGGGAGGGCAAGGTGGGGTACCCTATCTTACCCTGCCACTAGGTACCCCGCTTGCCCCAGGGACCATTTTTACGTTAGGTTAGTATTATAGCACCAAGGATATATTCAATTAGTTATTTCATGCATTAATTTAGTGCTAAACAAGCTGTTTTTTTATTGATAATACTTAAGAGTATGAGAAACAATTACTTATCTTATCTTTTCACGTCTGAAAATGACGAAAAATTATATCAGCACAGACGAAAACACGTTTGGATGTATTCACTCCGAATGGTTTGCTCAAAATGGCTGCCACCACTGTCAGCCGCTCGCATGACAAGTGCCTACTACTCCAACTATTCGCCAACAGTTTGCAATATCTGTCATGGTAGAAATTACGAAAACCCCGTCTTGCCCTCCACCCCATCTTGTCCCGCTCTCCCCTACCTAGGGGGGTCAGCGTTTCTTAATGTTGACGTTGAAACATTTCGTAATATTATTCGAGAAGTGTCGTAGAATTTGAGGGCACGACTGCCGGACTGGACTTTAGCAGTGCAAACGCTAACGAGCAAGCGTCCCCGGCTAGGCTTCGCTGTTACGTACCCAAAGCAGAGCTGGCCGCTTGTAGGAGGCGCTGAGGCGTGGCCGCTGCTCGGGTAGCTGGGTGGTTCAGCGGATTAATGCGCAATAATAAATAAATAAATAAATTTAAAAAAATGCGAACGTTATTGTGAGTCTCTAATAAAAGTGTAGTTGTTATTAGACGTAACATTCTAAGCAACTCGAAAATGATCGAAGTACTGCGTGAGCAATTGTGTCTAATGGAAATCGCAATCGTTTATGGTGAGTAACAATTCAAATGGATGACGACACATCCACGATCCAATGTAAGACCTACGAATGTTGTTTATGCATATACGACATAGGCTGGAATCTGCCGTATCAGAAAGGACTTAGGAAAACTACTTCACATTCGTTTAATTTGCAGGATGTACTTGAATTGCAACAGAGAGATCACGTGTTCATGTTTCGGAAATAAAGACGTCGTCTACACTGCAAAAAGCAAGTTCTGTATGAAATGTCTAAATTACAGAAGGAAAAACTGACCTTTCGTTTCCTGTACCTAGCTGTGTGCTTCTCACAAGGAAACTACATGGGCTCGAACAAACATATCTGTATGAACGTTTGGTTACAGGATCTCTACATACACCTCAATGAGCTGGTGGGTGTCGTTTTTCTGCAAAGCTCTGCAACCATGCTGTAGATAGCACTGTAGACGTAATTGTAGACGCCATACATGATACAGATATCTTAACTATAACTTATCTAATAATCATAATACACGTTCTCAAGCGAATTGTCATCAAAAGCCGTGATGATAGTTGCACCTTTAACCTTCTTCTCGGAAGACTGTTGGTATTCACTGCCACTGCTTCCATCGCCTCTTCCCGCACTCACCGTAGCACTACCGCTAGCGATGAGTTGTTCGTCATTATCATCCCTATTATCATTATTATGAGTTTGTGACAACAGTATCTAACTTATGCTCATATTTCTGTACCATAACAGATACGAGAAAGCATGCAAAAGATTCATCTTCTACACTAATACCATCTTCACGAAGAAGGGTTCTTCGTAACTTCATCTCAAGCAATCGCAATACATTAGCAGGATTGATTAGCAATCGCCGCCCCATCTGACGCTTCACCACACAAATAACATCACAAAACGCAACTTCGGAGGCACACTGCACCGTCCCTACTGGCGAACCGACAGGTCAAAGTGCAATGCGGCATGGCACACGCAGAGGCCTCTAACGGACGACTGCAGAGTTTTGCAGACGCGGGAGTATCACTAGTGCAATAAGGGATCTTTACATTATCTCTCATACCATTTTGGTGTATATGTGTTTGTTCGAGCCGAAGTACTTTCCTTGTCAGTAGTGGAATACATGCTGCTGGACAAATGTCTCAACCTACGCTGCTCAAAATTATATCGTATGGGACACGTTCACTGAACTAAACACTTTATTAAAAATAATTTGGTGACCACCTGTAAACCGCACAATAAATACTCCTGTAAACGTCGATCAGTGCTGAACGGAAGTGCGCAACGGCAGTACTCGCTGTCGACTCATTAGGCTTTTCAAAGCAATTTCGTACACACGTGACTGTAACAAACAATTTACTACCAATGCTTTCGTAACCACCCAAACCACACAACATTAGGTTTATCTTAAGGTACGTTTAGACGGGCAACACTTTACCTAAACATTTAGCTGAAATGGTGTTGCTGTCAACACTGCTGCAATATGACTGCAATACACAGCAATATTTCGATATGGACGGTCAATATTGCTAATGTTGCAGGTAGTTGCCGATGGATTGCCTACGGGTTGCCGTGTTGTCCGGGAACGGTGGAGAACATTTCGTATTGCACGGCAATACCTATCTCGGTCCTTGTCTGGTAAATGCTTTCCTCACGCTCTTGATGCTGTTTGTGCTTCTCTGACCGACAGCGCTGCAGTCACGAAATGTTCCACAGCAATCTGAGGAACACACTGAAGCTGTGCAAAACGCTATTGACATTGTCAACAATGCTTCGCGAAAACGGAAGAATCCGTTTTCGGGTTTCGGAGATAATGTAGCAGGAAAGGTTTTGTGCTACAACAAAGTAGTCCGAGCAGATGTTCAGTTCATTATTAGTAAATTATTATACGAAGCGGATTTGAGGATTATACAGTACGAAAGTGGGAACAGTCGACGTCATACAGCTCGACAAATGTTATTTATGAAGAAAGTGTGGAAGGAAACAATGAGGAAAATGCATATGCAGACCTCATTTCTGCAACAGTCGTTATAGACGATGACAAACATGTGTATCAGTAATTGTGTGTGTGTGTGTGTGTGTGTGTGTGTGTGTGTGTGTGTGTGTGTGTGTGTGCGTGCGTGCGTGCGTGTGTGTCTATCAGAAATAAAATATAAATAACAATTGTATATCATTTCAAAATTACCTTAATGACGTATTTCAGTCCTTCTACTAAAGCATTGCATACTTCTGGCACCAAGATGCTGATGGTAGAATAGTGGACTTTAAACAGGTACATCAGACATCTATACGAGTCTCAGGTAGCTAAAAATTGAAATGTGATCGCAAGTCGTGTTGTTACTGGAATACAGTCTCTCATGTTTGTATTGGATTTAGCTATCTTCGGACCAATTAATTGGGCGACATATTCGAAATCGTTTTTAGACATACGAGTGAAGTTCTGGAACAGGTACGTATCTAGCATTAACTCACGAGTTAAATTTTCTGAATTACCCCGCCTACTCAAAAAAGGACGCGTTCACAGAGTCCGATTTCTCTTCTTTTTGTTTCGAATAGAATTAAAACTTGTTTCATGTAAAAGTAGGAGAGCCGCACTCACTTCTATGACGTCGCACGCATTCATTTTGTATGAAATTGTGTAGCCACTGCCCGGAAATTAGTTGCCGCAAACATTGCTGGGCAATAGATGCCGATGTGTTGTCACTTGCGTTGCTGCAATACATGTGGCTGCAATGTTGCCTGAAAACATTTCCGGGATATATTGTCGACAATATGCAATTTTCATTGCCCATCTAAACGTACCTTTACAGAAACACAACTTTATCCTTTACTTCAAAATGTGTTCAAAAGTTTGATCATGGATTGAAAAACATTATTACAGTCGCCGTTCGAAAGAACGTCAAACAGATGTAATTACAGTGTATAATATATTAGAGCGTGCACCGGCGATTCCATGATGCGTGTCATCGGGCGTAGTTGGGCCTTCGTCACAGGCTGCACCTTTGAGTGCCCCCCAAGCAAAGAAATCGAGAGAGGTGAGACCGGGGCACCTCGCAGGCCACCTCACAACAGACGTTCGCCCTCTCCGATGTCCGGGAAATGTCTCCTCCAGTATTTGCGTTGCCACACGGGACGTCCGCTGTGTTGCAGCCGAGTATATTTTCCAACATCCGGTGGCGGCCCGCTTCCTGTGAAGGAGCTGGAGGAATGCTCTTCAGCACGCGTGCCTTCAAATGTCCAGGGGTGAAGAAACGACCCAGAATGCAGCTGTCTACGATGCCGCGCCATACTTTACGCTCCGCGGCCGTCGTTGAAGAGAAGGCCGACAAAATTCTGTACGACGTTCGACAAAGCGGTCGTCGGGAGCCTGACGTAGTGGCAGAAGATAGCGGTGCAAGGTCCAAACGCCACTCTTCTGGCTGATCCCGCGTTCACTGGCGACGTGTCCCTCACCGATGTGCGGATTCGTTAGCGTCGTAGCCGGATTAGATTAGATTAGATTTGTTTTTCGTTCCGTAGATCCATGTCGAAGAGATCCTCTTTGATGTGCAACATGTCAAAGAACAAAATTTACAAGCTGAATAATAGATAATACTAATAATATAAATACAGATACATACATTTCTTAAGGGGTTTTTTAAGCTGATAATATAATAATACTAATATAGTATGAATAGCGATACAAGCATCATTTGGTACAATTTAGATATTTACTAATGGAGTAGAAGAAGTTGCCCACTAGAAAGTCTTTTGGGCTCGCTTAAACTGATCTTTATTTCTAACTAAATTTTTTATACTTGATGGTAAATTATTGAAAGTATGTGTTCCTGAGTAGTGGACCACTTTTTGAACTAACGTAAGCGCTTTGAAATCCTTGTGTTGATCATTTTTGTTCCTAGTATTGTATGTATGAACTGAGCTGTTTGTTGGGAAAAGGGATATATTATTTGTGACAAATTTCATTAAGGAATAAATATACTGAGAGGCAGTAGTTAACATACCCAGTTCTTTGAAGAGGCTTATACAGGACGTCCGTGAATTTACTCCACAAATAATACGTATTACACGCTTTTGGACTTTTGACTGACTTGAAGGGTTACCCCAAAATATTATACCATATGACATTATGGAATGAAAGTAAGCAAAGTATGCAAGCTTTTTTATTTTTATGTCCCCCATGTCTGATAACACTTGTATTGAAAATACAGATTTGTTGAGTCGTTTCTGCAGTTCTGTAGTGTGCTCCTCCCAACTGAATTTATTATCAAGCTGTAATCCCAGGAAGTTAATTCTGTCAATCTCTTCTATCTGCTCTTCTTCATACTTAATGCATATGCTGGCGGGAAATCTCTTACATGTTCTGAACTGCATGTAGTGAGTTTTTTCAAAGTTTAATGACAATGAATTCGCTTTAAACTATTTATTGATGTTCATGAAAATATCATTAGCAGACCTTTCTATAACTATGCTTCAGGTACTTTTTATTGCAATACCTGTATCATCTGCAAACAAAACGAACTCTGCTTCTGGTAGTGTAACTGATCAGAGGTCATTAATGTGCACAAGAAAAAGCAATGGCCCTAACATGGATCCTTGTGGGACACCACATTTAATTTCTTCCCAATCCGATAATGACTTTTGGCTTAATTCACTAGTCACTTGCACTGACACCCTTTGTTTCCTATTAATGAGGTGCAACCTGAACCATCTTGCAGCTTTTCCTGTGACATCATAGAATTCTAATTAACTTAAAAGGATGTTATGATTCACACAATCAAATGTCTTTGACAAATCACAGAAAATACCTGCTGCTTGCAATTTATTATCTAATGAATTAAGTACATTCTCACTGTAGGTGTAAATAGCTTTCTCGATATTGGAACCTTTCAGAAACCCAAACTGTGTTCTGGACACCTTCCTCGCGATCTCTGTCGGTTGCAATCTTCTTTCCCGCTCTCGTTTTGACATTGGAGCAGCCTGCCTGCACCAGTGTCTTCACTGATTCGCACAACTGCCTGACGCGTCGTACACTGGCGATCCGGACAGATAGTCCTGTCTGTTTATTTCCGGTGCTTCTAACAGGTGTAGTTTCCTTCTTTGTTTGGCTATGTGAAGTAATTCTGTGTGGACCTGATAGCTGTGTCCTTCTTTGAGAATGTGATCAGTAAAGGTGCAGTCTGCCATTTGTAATCTCTAGCTACTTTCATGTTCTGTCAGTCTAATTTCAGTTGCCCTGCTGTTTTACCTATATACAGTTTCCTGCAGTCATTGCATGTGGTTTTATAAACCCCACTGTCACTCGCTGCATCCCTTGTGCCTTTGCTGTTGAACAGGATGTTAGCTGCAGTGCCTCTTACATAAAATGAAGTTCTGTACTTACAGGATTTGAGAATTCTGGCTATTTTGGTAGATAATTTTCCTAACCATAGTATAGTACACCAGTTGTTGTTAGTGATGACTGTTTCTGAAGTGGGAGAATAGAGGAGGGGTAGGACTTTTCTTCTTTGTTTTCTTTGTAAATTGTTGTCTATTAGTTGAGAGCTATAGCCATTGTTGCATGCAGTATATTTAATGGTATTTAATTTTGTCTGAAAATCTTGTTTTGATAGTGGTACAGATGTAAGGCGATGTACCGTGGCGTGGAAGGCAGCATGTTTCTGTGCTATTGCATGTTGTAATCATGATGTTTGTGGGTCTTCCGTAAATTTTGAAAATGTGTGTGTTTGTGGTGATAGGTATGGTTAGGTACAAGAAATTGATGAGTTTTTCACCAAGCTCCATAGTGAAATGTATGTTTTGGTGGTGAGAGTTGAGATGTTATAGGAAGGTGTTGAGTTGTCTATTGGTGCCAGTCCACAAGCACAGTGCCTCATCCAGATATCTGCACCAATATTTGATTTATCACTGAGGTGTTCATTATGTAGAAGGACACAGCTACCAGGTCCAACAAAGGCAGGAAAGTACACCTGTTAGAAGCACTGGAAATAAACAAACATTTAGAAAAAAATCCCCAGCTAGTGCTAAATAACCAAGTACAGTTGATCACATTTCCACTGTTAAGCTTCACATAATATAATCAAAACATGTACCTACTGCATACTACCTTAATATCTCACATAGAGTACCCATTCCTACCTTGTTTACTTTTAGACTTTAACATCAAAACAATACCTATAATATATTGTACAGTAATATGAAATGTAATTTAAATATGTGAACCTTGTCAGATGCTGTCAAACAAGTGAATTGTAAACTCAGTGTAGAAAACGTATTTAATGTATACCTTAAGCGACGATCTCAACATATGCTACAATCTCAATAATTTCAACATAGTTTTCAATTCAGTAATATTTGGTATGTAATGTGTTTTACCTTCTTCACTTGAAAATTACACAGTAAAAATGTTAAGGAGGCCACTGATTACGCAAACATAAGCCTACATGGCAATATATGTTATTTCCTTTTTTTTTTTTAGCAACAAATGACATATACAAATACCTAGTATTCTGTGTGTTGTATCTTTGTTTACCATCTTTGAGAACCTAAGCAATAGCGTCTTTGACGATGCCTGTCAACAGTTTACCTGATTATGGACTAATAAGCTGAAAACTAGTTTGTAAATAAACAAAAAAATTAGTATAACAAAAACAGTGTGTTTGCTTTCAATATTAATATGGAAGTGTTCTACCAAGAAGTGACGGAAGAATCCATTTATAAAATTAAGCTAAACTTTAATTGCTTTGGGTCAATGCATTTAACGTTAAAGTTTTGGGCTCTGACTTACTGATTTAATAGAGAAAAAGTTTGAAACGGCACTGCAAAAGCCGGCCACTCACCACTAATCAAATACTTTCGAATCATAAAATGACTCCTGGGTTTTCATGGCATTAGTGGAAGAAATTAACTCTTGAAGTGCATCCAACCACATGCCCTTTGCGATAGCCGGCTGCGGGAGTGTCTTCCACGATTTCTTTGATCTGGTTGAGTTAGTTAGTTAGTTATGGTCTTCAGTCCGGAGACTGGTTTGATGCAGCTCTCCACCCTACTCTATCCTGAGCAAGCCTTTTCATCTCCTCATAAGAACGACAACCCACATCCACATGAATCTGCTTACTATACGCGTCTCTTGGTCTCCCTCTGCGATTTTTACCCTCCAATGCTAAATTTACGATTCCTCGATGTCTAAGAATGTGTCCTACCAAGCGATCCCTTCTTTTAGTCAGGGTATGCCAAAAATTCCTTTTCTCACCAATTCTGTTCAGTACCTCTTCATTAATTATGCGATCTACCCACCTCTTCTTCAGCATTCTTCTGTAGAACCACATTTCAAAAGCCTCTATTCTCTTCCTGTCCGCACTGCTTATCGTCCATGTTTCACTCCTGTACAAGGCAACACTCCACACAAATGCCTTCAGAAAAGACTTCCTTACACTTAAATTAATATTTGATGTTAGCAAATTTCTCTTTTTCAAAAATGCTTTTCTTCCCATTGCCAATCTGCATTTTATATCCTCTGTACTGCGACCATCGCATGTTATTTTACTGCCCAAGTAACGAAACTCATTTACCACCTTCATTGTTTCGTTACCTAATCTAATTCCTTCAGCATCGCCTGATTTTCTAAGACCGCATTCCATTATTTTTGTTTTGCTCTTGTTAATATTCATTTTATATGCTCTCTTCAACACAATGTCGATTCCATTCAACTGATCTTCCAGGTCCTTTGCTGTCTCTGACAGAATTACAATGTCATCAGCAAAACGCAATGTTTTTATTGATTCCCCCTGAACTTTAATCCCTATTCCAAATTTTTCCTTGCTTTCCTTCACCGCCTGCTTGATGTACAAATTGAATAACATTGGTGAAAGGCTACAACCCTGTCTTACTCCCTTCCCAACTGATGCTTCCCTTTCATACCCTTCGAGTCTAACAACTGCGGTCTGGTTTTTGTACAAGTTGTAAATAACTCTCCTTTCCCTGTATTTTACTCCTGCTGACTTCAGAATTTGAAAGAGTGTATTCCAGTCAACATTGTCAAACGCTTTCTCCAAATCTACAAAAGCTAAAAATGTAGGTTTGCCTTTCCTTAATCTATCTTCTAAGATAAGACGTAAAGTGAGTATTGCCTCCCGGGTTCTTACGTTCCTCCTGAATCCAAACTGATCTTCCCCCAGGTCAGCTTCTACCAACTTTTCCATTCTCCTGTAGATAATGCGTGTTAAAATTTTGCAACTATGACTTATCAAACTGATGGTTCTGTAATTTTCACACTTGTCTGCGCCTGATTTCCTTGGCATGGGGATTATTACATTTTTCTTAAAGTCTGAGGGTATTTCGCCTGTCTCATACATCCTACACACAGCTGAGTAGATAAGTCTTTCACGATTGCCTTTACCTTGTTTGTTTTGAACTTATTCGCAAAGCTTGGTTCAGTTGTGTTTTGCAGCGTCTAAAAATATTTTACATTGTGCACTGACATCTATATTATAATGTAGACATATATTGGTGTAAGTCGTCTATGTAACTGAATAAGTTTATTTTGCCCTATGAATTTCGCCTGTATTTGTAAGGTATTTTAGTGGCAATTTCTGGTGGATGCTGGTCTACATACGGTGCTGTTTTTGTGCCAAATATTTCCGCTGGAGATGTCTGTGAAAAAAAGACGAAATGCATATGGGAAAATAAACTTGTATTATTCAGTTGCATCCACATTATATTATTAAAAGTAACTATGAGACGAAAGGACAGAAAAAGAAACTAACCACGTTTGCATAGACGTTGTATGCATCTTACAATTCTGTCCAGTTTTCATTACTTAAGTGAACATTAAGTTTGTTGAAGTTGTAGGCCTACCTTTGAAGGGTTTTAGATGGGACTTGGGATTTAAGTATCTTCGTTAAGACTAACATTGAATATAACAGCGCTGAATCCTGCATTATATACTTGAACTGTTGATATAAGTTTATTTCTGTAAACGAGTATTTGGTCTAAGGTAGTCTTGGATGTGTGTGTTACTCTTGTGAGTTCATTTACAAGACGCTGCAAGTTATATGATATTGCAAGATTGGTAAATGTGTCCCTGTTTCTATTTTGAGCGAAAAAAATCAATGTTAAAGTCACCATATACAAAAAGGAGTGATCACACTGCAATGCAAACAGAAAGAACATTTTTAATTGAAACATTATTACTAGCAAGGTATTGGACCAACAATAGGTAAACATTTGAAAATTTCTCCAAATGCTCTACTTTCTGTAGCCTGCTTCTTTATGTATTTAAATGTTGGCCTGCAGTGTTATAAATCAACGTAACAGATATATTAAAGATACTTGGTATCTTATCATCAAATGTCTTTACTACATCATCAAAATTTCAGTGATGTGTGGAAAATCTATTCCATTGCAAGTACTCCTACTTTCGGTTAGAGGACTGGCAATTACGATTTCCTGTCGGGAAGTGTAGGAAGAAAAATCTCATTATTGAACAGTGACAGTTTTAAATAGCAAAACTGAGGCGATATGCAGGAATTTCTTTCCATGATCCACCTCGAAAGAGGCATACAACTAACTATACACTGCTAATAAAAGCAGTCTTTTTAAGTTCTTTCTAATAACAACATAAATAAATTTTCAAGATAAAGAAGAGTTGGTGAATTATCGTCTCGTAACAGGTTTTTTCTCGATAATTTGTTTTTACAGAACATTGTATGAAAGACGATTTTCCGCCAGTAGCTATTTTCTCAGTAATTCGTGTTTACAAAACATGGTGTCAAAGAGAAATTTTTAATGGATTTTTAATTTGCTGCTGACCACAAACACAACTTTTCCTTGGACTTTACGTATTATGCTGAAAACTACAAACACAGCAACTTGTCAATCTGTCTACTGCCATTAAAATCATCGTCAAAGACCATCAGATATACACTGAAAGACATCCAGGTCAAAGCAATCGTGGAAGACATTTCCGCAGCCGCTGTCCCGAACGAGGTGTCATGTAACCGATTTAAGACCAAATTGACCTCGGCTAACTGGAAAAACTGAAATTTTGATACAGAAATCTTAGGGACGTGATAGACGACGTAGAAGTTATTCAGATGAAAGGTCATAAAATGACGTTAAGTGAAAAATTCTGTCCTGGTCACTCCATTATGGCGGACGCCGTAAATCATCGACGAGTTCTGAGAAATAAACATTTTATCGTTAAACTTTCTGTTGGTTGGAAAACGAGCACAAGAACTTTACATACATGTCTGCGGTGAAATATTTATATTATTATTCAGAAGAAGAAACAAAAATAGCACATACCTCTTTCTACAAATTCTGACTATGTCATTCTCAGAATTTTAAGAGAGGAAAAGTGTCTGTAGGCCTACATATTAACTACTCGAAGGCTGTCGAGAGAGAGCACACCGGCTATATGAGCTGAAAGCTCCGAGTTGAAACAAATGATAAGCGCAATTCTTCTTTTATTTCCCATAGTCTTCCGCCCTGCTGCGGCACAATAGCAGTGCTCGCGGCTGTTCGCCGTCGGGGGTTCGAGTCCTCCCTCGGGCACAGGTGTCTGTGTTGTCCTTAGCATAAGTTAGTTCAAGTAGTTTGCAAGCTTAGGGACTGATGACCAACGTACAGTAGTTAAGTTCCTTGGATTTACAAACATTTTTTAAGTTGGGCACTGATCAGAGATATATTTTTGTTAAGTAGTCTTTGAATTTGTAAAAATACATTTTTGGAGCCGTGACATTATTAGCTCTCACACGTTGTATACAGAAACATGTTGTCCGTGTTTTCTTCCAGACTGCCTGTGAGGTAATATCATAGTGTTAACATTACCTTCCAGCTGTGGAGCTACTGCTATTACCATATAGGCCTCCTACAGGTGAGTAAAAGAATATGATTATTATTCAAGTGTCACGGTTTTTTATTTTGAAATCTATGATTTACAAATTATTTATTGTGGAAGAGAAGGAATAAGGATTAGGAGGGAAATTATCGATATTAGCTGCATTGTGACACTGAAATTATAAAATGGCAACAAGTGAGATGTGAGCCGGGCTGGAATCGAACCCGGGCCTCCCGCTCGCCTGCTGTTCCTCTCAAAGTCGTACACTGGGATAGAGAGAGAGTGGCCGTCATGTTTTTACCAGACAGCTAGCGGAACGTGCGTTTAAGACAGCTGCCCGAGCAGGAACAGACTCAAAATAGATAACTGAATATCTGTAACGAGACAACTGTCCTGCCTCCTCCCCTTTTTCATGTCACATCCCATAACCAACTATAGGATTTTCAACAGCTGATAATATACATCCAAGGGGGAGTTGCCGTAGCTATGTTAAAACATGGCTTGTAACACAAAATTTCAAAAATCAAAACCATGAACTAACAAAAAGCTAAAAAATTCTGTCAAAAAATAAAATAAAATTAGGGCTTACCCGATTCGAACTTGCAACCCTCAATTTGCAAATTCGGTACACAACCACTACACCATGCGGTAGTTTCACAGGCAGTAGTTCCATTACTGATTTTCATCGATGCCTTTCTTGCATTGCGCGGGGGGGAGCAGAAAATATTCACTTCACACAGGCGGGAATAATTCGTTGGTTTCCACGAGTCGCCTTTGCGGTTCTCGCTTTCTCGGTTAACTTTCACCGCTTTCGTATACCGTCATTCCTTGCGAACGCTATCATATAACATCTTACGTTTTACAGCCAACAGAGGAACAAGGAGTCACTTCTGTTGACTGTCCTTAATGATTATGTAATACACATTATTAATTAACTCAATAATCACTTCAAATCTACAATTAATCTTAAAAATTGCCGCGGAGATCTAAGGTTATCGTCAACTACAGACGAACAACGCGTTGATTTAAGTAAAAAGAATGGACAAAAGACGTGCAAAAGTGTAGCAGTGCCTGCTGCAGCTCAACCTGTATGTAAGTGTACAGTGAAGCCTTTAAGGCGCTCCACAGTATAGAAACGCACATTGTAGCTACCGTCAGAAGGGGTGAAGTCGATCACAAAATTCAGTTCTTCTGTTGTTTTCGAGGGAACCTCTGGAAGAATTACTTTCAAAAATATTACGTGTAATCCTTAGCATTTCGACGTTATATGTAATGTTGAATATAGAAGTAGCCTATTGTGCTTTTTGAGTTCTTTTAATTTAAAAGTTGATCGGCTTCACCCCACCCCACCCAGTGAAGACCTATAACGGCTTCACCCAGACAATGGGGTGAAACCGATCGTCTTTTACATTGAAATATCTCCCAAGGTATGGGGTAGGCTATGTTTTATATGAAGTTTTAAAATAGTGGAGGGTCTTTCTCAGGGACCAAACAGCTGTTAAAATAAACAAATAGACTATTTCATGGTCAGAACATTGTATTATCCTTAAAAAAAAAAATAATCACTGTACATAAAATTATCTTGCATCGTAAAGAATTTTCACTCAATGTTTGAAATGTCAAAAATCTGAGAAACTGTAGCGTCCACGACCAACGCCATTAGGCTTCAATTTTTGTTACAATTTGTGTGAAGAGAGTCTTTAGTACAGCAGGAATATCCAGAATAACATTTCTCAAATCTTGTCTTTTCCAAGGAAAAACCCCACTCTTCACCCTTGATCAATCCATGAACTAAACATTCTTAGTGTACTGAACTAAGAACAGGCTGCCCACCATATTGTATGTCTATGTTTGCCCTTCACCTACTCATTTTAACGTTGTATAGGACACACCGTGACACTGAGATGCTTTACGAATACTCGACTTTCCTTTCTTCACTTCCTGAACGGCATTTTCCCTCTCTTCCCACCTTCTTCACGTATGTTCGCGGCATGATCGACTTCACCCTACAAAATACGACAATTCAATTTTTCGATCATTACTCGTCCATACAACAAGTTTCTGCTTTTGCAAATACATAAATCACGTGGCAATGAGTTCACTTACCGACTAATAGTCCAAAAACAGCAGAATTATATGACTATAAGGTCGTATTGTGAGAGGTTTTGTCTTGGTTCATTGACAGGCTACCAAAATGCATTTGTTTATATGCCACAATGCCGCTGAACGGATACTCAGAGAGAAAATTCTACAGGCAAACACTACTCTACAACTCATTGGCTTCCAACAAGTATGTGTAGAGTGAGGTTCCCGGATGTACCGCCAGGCGGAGGTAGTGTAAATTGTAATGCTGTATTGCCGGTCGACTTCCCCCCACCTGATCGACTTCACCCCTTCTGACGGTATTCGCAGAGATACAAAGCCCGCCAAATCTGGTAAAAACATGGCGTCCTGGTCTGTCGGCCGCTGCCTCCCTATACAGGCTCTCTAGCTGGTCGCCGCCACCGCCCGTGCCCTCTTACACCCGCTACTACGGAATGAGCGCGCCTGCGGTGAAGAACCCGGCCACAGAACAGGGAACATACAGAAGGGAAAGCTGGGGGCGGCGCCTTTCATCTGTATGTTACCAAGCACTGCGCTCGACGCCATGTTGAAAAACAGTATATGCGGAACTATAGCCACTTAGTACTTTGGCTGGAAATGGACGTTTTATGAACTGCATCTAATCTCACCGACTTTTGCGAAAGGAAACGGCCTTTCTTTGTGCTCTCATCTATTTTGCGCCCTCTTCTTACACCTAATTGTAATCCAACGAAAAAAATAGGCATAAATTTTAATACAACTACGAAAATGTACGGTGGAATCGATTATCGTTTTATTAGGTGCTTATCTCTAGAAATAAATTCGTACAAAATATTGAGTCAGACTTAGCAGTACAACGTGATTACACAGAACTAATGACGTCTGGACATATATAAAAGTTGTATTTGCTTTAGGAGTGTCATTAATTTACTGATCGAAGAAGGGCATATAGAAGAATCTGTCAACCACAGAGCAGGAACAGCATAAAATAATTATTCCCCTTAATCTATTTGTTTGAGTATCCGAGGAGCATTCGTTGCCAACATTAGCACACTACACCTCCAATGCTGTAAGTAAAATTTTACCTGCCTACTTGCGCACTATTCTTTGTCATTCATTTTATATTATTCCCCGCAACGTTAAACTTATACAATATAAATGTACTTCAACATTTCGATGCCGTTGAACTGCTGCAGCAACAGCAACAGCGAGAGTTATCGTCAAGAGAAGAAGCAAGGCTACTTTTAATAATTATGCACACATTGCTCTCATTCGAAACTCATAACATTTAACTTTCACTACACATATAGCGACGTTCACTTACTGCTCAGCATTTTTTGGGAAGGTGAAAGAGCTTAAATCCTTATTTGTATTCGAATTATTGCGGCAATTAGGTGCTGAACACCATCGGCCGCCTTTTCTTTTATTGCTGCTCATAGTAAAAACGGAAGAGCTGCAACTACTGACACACAGTTCTTTCTTTTCACTGCACCAAATACTTGATTACTTTTATGCAATTCGGGCATTTAAAATACACAATTAACAAACAAAGACGGCGCATTACCACGCCTCAGGGTACCGAGTAACCGCGCGTTTACTGCTTTCCAAAATGGCCGATTCCGCGCATGCGCACTAAATTTTGGACGACAGACTGTAGCCGGAGTTTCCTTATTCTGTGACCCGGCGCCGTCTTGTCTGGCGGAGTGGCGCGGCGTCTGTTGCTCCGGACGTGTCAGACTAGACCCTGGGTCTCAGAGGCGGCCAGCTTCCTTCTGCCCACATCCGCTTCCGCTTCCGCGGCGCTTCGCCGCCATTTTGCCGCCGGCAGCCACACCGTAGAGATGGACAAAACTGTGCTTTTCCAATAACATAGATTTCTGTTACTGCTACTTTTCAATAACTGTTATCCTTAGTTGGGATTTGTCACAGTTTCCAGTCGCGAATCATGGCGAGTATCTCATTCGAATTTCCATTAATTCCGACAGGGAGTGCAGCACTTCCATATCAAGTACTTAATCTTTCGCTAGTGTGAACCGTTCTCACAGAGTCCTTCAATACTATAAAAAAGTTTTTCTAACAATGGAATATACGAACTGTATTGCACCTCGCTTATTGCTCTACATGCTACAATTTACTTCACTGCGCTCTATTATTGCGAGAAAAATACTCAGTGATGCTGAAGGAATCTTACAGTAAGGCCTTGACACACCAACGGAGGGTTAAAACTTAATACCAAGTAACTTCTTGGTATTACTATAGCTCTTTTTAAAAAATAAATAAATAAATAAAGAATCGGGTAAAACACCGATAAAAGTTAATTACACAAGCCACACAATACAATGTCACTGCAACATACCTTGCTCTGGCACCACAGGCACATGTTCAAGTTCAACAAATCTCGATGACGAAGAAGTTGTCGCAATGCTGACACCTATATGCGACCTCTCAATGTGCTTTTTACAGTTCGTTATACTACTTTTATACGCCAACTTCTTGGCGCAAAATTTACATTTCGCATAGACGTCATCAAGAGCGGTGAAATGAATCCATATCTCGCTCGTCCGCGATGGCTTCATCTCGGCAGAAACAAGACATACACCCTTCGACGACCAGAGGCGAAATGGACCCCTCCTCGTCCTCAAAGTTCCTTTAAGGCTAGTCTACACGACGACACTAGGTTGCGACACTCGTTGCATGAAATGAATTGCGCGCAACTGGTTTCGAGTTTCGTTGGTTTGTGAGGGCCGTACTAACCGTAGAATGAAAGTTTTGGTTGCTGTAATAGTTGTGGCGGAGCTATTACTCCTATATGTGAAGTCCCTGCATAAGACTGAACATAAAAAGAATAAGGAACGTGTTTGGGTTCATGACTGGATTAAAACAGACGTCAGCTCGGTTGCTCAGCGACCTTGCTGAAAGAAATTGTGATTGTAGACCCTAGGAGTTGCTTTAATTAACTTAGAATGTCAGCAGAGCAGTTAACGTTCCTTTAAACAGAGTTAGTAATGCAATAAAGAAACGAGATACTGTTATGCGTGAAGTATTGTTACTAGAATTGCAATTGGATAGGGGATTTCTTGTCAGAGAAGACACAGTTCGTAGTAATCGATGGTAAGGCATCGACTAAAACAGAGGTGATATCGGGCGTTCCACAGGGTAGTGTTATTGGTCCTCTGCTATTCCTTATTTATATTAACGATTTAGGGGAAAATCTAAGTAGCTCTCTTAGGTTGTTTGCAGATGACGCCGTCATTTACCGTCTAGTAAAATCATCTGAAGGTCAAAACCAACTGCAGAACAATCTGAATAATATATCAATATGGTGTAAAAATTGGCAATTGACTCTAAATAATGAGAAGTGTGAAGTCGTCCACATGAGTACGAAAAGAAATCCGTTAAATTTTGTTTACAACATAAATCAATCAAATGTGAAGGCCGTAAACTCCACAAAATACCCAGGAATCACTATTACTTCAGACTTAAACTGGAAAGAACACGTAGATAATATCGTGGGAAAGGCGAACCAGAGACTGCGTTTTATTGGCAGAACCCTTAAAAGATGCAACAGAACTACTAAAGAAACTGCATACACTACGCTTGTCCGCCCATTTTTGGAGTACTGCAGTCCAGTGTGGGATCCTTATCAGGTGGGTTTAACGGAGGACATGACATGGAAAGCGTCCAAAGAAGGGCAGCTCGTTTCGTATTGTCACGATACAGGGGAGACAGCGTTACGGAAATGATACAGGATCTGGGATGGGAATCATTACAACAACGGCGCTTATCGCTGAGGCGTGGGTTACTTGCGAAACTCCAATCGCCAAAATTCTCCTCCGAATGCGAAAATATATTGTTGACTCACTTACATAGGTAGAAATGATCATCAGAATAAAATAAGAGAAATCAGAGCTCGAACAGAGAGATTGAGGTGTTCTTTCATCCCGCGCGCTATTCGAGAATGGAATGGGAGATAAATAGTATAATTGTGGTTCGAAGAACCCTCTGCCAGGCACTTAAATGTGATTTGCAGAGTATCCCATGTAGATGTAGAATTGAAATTAAAAATTGCATTACGTTTCTTGTCAAGTAGATATTCGTCTCTACAGAGCCTGTACCGTTTTTCGAAATCCACAATTGCCATAGTCCTTTTGTATAGGTATTTGGAATTGAATGTACTTTAGTCTGCAATTCACTAATCGTTAACCCATCAATATTTAATTCACGAGTAATTGCTTCAAGAGCACTAACACGCCGCTGCTTATTTCTGAAATTTTCATTGTTAAAATCCCACAAACACCTATGCATCGCATATAAGTTCAAAAACCGAATTATTTCTTCCGTTTCCCCCTTAATGTTGTATTTTGTTCTGTATTGGTTATCACCTAACCTAAAAGCACGCACAATCAGTTTCGCAAAATTTGGAAGGTGCCGAAACTGTTTAGTTTCGCCAACGAGTTGCGCGAACGCCTGTCGCGCATGCGCACTGGCTAGTAGCGCAGTTTCATGAAACCTAGTGTCGTCGTGTAAACTAGCCTTTACAGTAAGAAAGAAGTGCAAACTTTGGCCAACAGATGGCTCTAAACTGCTATTTTTCGTTGCTACTTGGGACTGTAAACTGCTGCCTGTCACAGAATCCCAGACTCAGACCCAGTAAGACGCGGACGGCCACCAGAGGGCACGCGTCGTTGGATCCGAGTTGCTGCCTTAACTGTTACTGAAATCCCAGCTTAAGTCTGTGAAGCTGCTGTTGTGAAAATTGCTACTTCTCACAGGTACGGGATTTCCTGCCCACCTCTACCACAACGGCCACGCCTCCCCAGCAGAATGCTGTCCGAGTCCTTAACAAAGGACACTGGTGCCATGGGCGCAGTCAGGACATGATTCCGGGAGGGGTTGTAATAGCGTGTGCTCTGCAAACGGCACTAACAATGTACACAGGGTGAATCGCCTAACACTTGCACCGCAAATATTGCGGAAACGGAAAGTGCCATTGATGTGCGCTTCCCACAGAATGGATTAGTAGTCAGGCTCGTATTGTTAGCCAGTAAACAGATTGTCAAAATACCTAGAAAGTATATTTTTATGCAAATATACAATTTTTCAAATGGAACAATGGTTGTTTATATCATGCACTGGAACGTTTCAAATCAGCTATGTACAAAGAATTTTCAATGGCTTTTTTATCGTGTTTAGTTTGGCAACGACAACCATTCAAAATTTTGATGATGGAGGCTGCGATAGCGTAGCTGACTGGCTGGTGGTCATGAAACAGTGGGCCGTGCCCCAGGAGCTAGCAACTCGGCCAGTTGGCTACGCTATCGTAGCCTCCCTCCCCCCCCCCCCCCCCCCCCCCAGGAAATTTGAACGGTTGAAGCTGCCAAACTAAACGTGATAAAATGTCATTCAAAATTCTTTGTACACTGCTGGTGTCAAAAATTCCAGTTCATGACAGAAACAACCATTATTTCATTTGAAAAATTGTATGTTTGCATAAAAAATATTATTTTTAAGTAATATTATAATCTGTTTGTTGGCTAAAAATACGAACCCCTGACTACCAATCCATTCTGTGAAAACAGCACATCAATCGCACTTTCCGTTTCCGCAATATTTGTGCTGCAAGTGTTAGGTGATTCACCCTGTATAGTATACTAGCTGACAACCCGTCTTTGCCCAGGTATTTGTTTATTTTTTATTCCTACTTGAGTTAGCATTTCTCCTATCCCTTCTTTCCCTTTCCATGTCACTTTTTTCTAGAAACGTGCTATATTTATCAGAGAATAAATAAGAAATAAGTCTGTCTCGCATAATGTACAAAATTATAAGTGCAGGTGAAATATACAATGCTCACGATCACATATTTATTGAGATATATGTTCTACAATTGTGTAAGTTTTCAATTATGTATTCATTTGTATAAGTGCTGTATGTCTGTAAAATCTGTTGCGAATACAATTAGTACTAAAGAAGTAATAGATTAAAACTTGGTGCGTGATGGGGCGGTTTTCCATGAACGTTACTACTTATGTGCTGATATGTCTTGAACTACTTGTCGTACTGTGATACAATTTAGAAGGTACATTCAACTATAAGTGTATATATTTTCTGTAAAATTTTCTGCAGCTACAATTTGTAGCGTACAAATTATAAGCTGTAACGTCATACCGAATGCCGTATTTTTACTCCATAAACAGCGGAAAAGTAGTAAGCGAGAAACTTTTTTCCTTTCATCATTTTGGTATGGTTGTCAGCGAGAAAAAGTTTAACAAAGGTTTGAAATTATGTTTAAAGTTTGTTGCAAGTCGGTAATTACTCTCATTCACATATAGTGTATTTGTAAAGTCTCATCGTATTATGGCAGTTTCTTGCAACTCCTATCGTTTATGGAGTTATATCTCTTGAACTGTCTGTCGTATATGATTCGTACTCCTACAGATGATGTTATCTCACGTAAGGAATATGTGTACCAAATTTGGTTGAAATCCGTCCGGTGGTTTAGGAGAAAATGAGCAGCATTGTCACTTATGGCAGCAGTTTTCCGCGCATCTCATTGTTTATGACATCGTATCTCGTGAACTATATGTCGTATGTGATTCTTACACTTACGGCGACCGTCCTCATAGATTGAATCTTACGTGTACAAAATTTCATAAAGATTTGTATGCAACATGTACAAATATGCGGATACTCTGCTTTATATATTAGAAGATTATTATACATTGAAAAAGACTGGACACTACAAAGTCAGAATGGTATGGATACAAAGTTATAAAAGTTGTTAATAATATATGTAGTCCTTAAAATAGGGACATATCATGATGATAGGCAAATGTGGATCGAAACGCGGACGGCATCAGAAACGCAGTGTGTGAAGCTTTGAATAACTTCTGAAGATTTTCGGTACGTGAAAGCTGTCAACGGAGAAAAAATAATCGTTCAGAAGATACTGTCTGACTAGACGGGCAGCTCGATTCGTTTACATAGGAACATCAAGAAATACTGATGTCTTAACACTGTGATTACTAACAGTGGTGTTGGAAACCAGCTGAAATCTTTGAAGCAGAGTGAAGTTGCATGGCTGTCGGAGGAGAGAGGTTTGTTACTGGCTTTCGAGATTTGGAGGCCTCACAGGACAGGAGGAACGAGATGGTCTGAGAGGCCAAGGTCGGTAAAAAAAAAAAGTGATTTCGTGAGATTTGCGGGCCCCCAAGATGAGATGCCCAGGGTGCTAGCCCATCCTCCGTTAGTCTACCCCTGCCCCTCTTTACCAAAATCTACAGTGGGTACCTTCAGCAAGGAATTGTTCGTGGTGATTGGAAAACAGTCAAGTCACACTAACCTTGTAAGGAGCAGGCATAGTAATAGAAGTCACTTGGGAAAACAATACGCAAACTGCTAATTATTTCAGTAGTAACCCCCATATCTGTTAATACAGCTAACTTACTGCCAGAGAAGACGGCCAGTATGTTTGCAGTGAGCTGCGAGATCAGGTGTGCGCCTCATCCTCTGAATCATGCCGATAGTCACGAATGTCTTTCTCCAGGGCTCCAAACAACATGGCAATCGCACGGGCAGATATCGATACTATATGGAGCAAGTGTAACGGCCTCCTTTGACAACATGTACGCGCCCTTTATCCTGATACCGAATGATGTCGGGTTTTGGAAGCTTTGTCAACATTTCGGGAGGGGTTTGCACCCCAGAAACGTCCCCCCTGGCAACGACCATGTCACCCGCCGCGACCTGGAGTGCACTCTGCCGGTGCCTGAAACAGTGCTGAAAGAAATGAGTGCAGGGCTGTCCAAAAATCCCTGAAACTGCCACGAGTGGAGATGTCTTCAGAACAGAACTATGAGAGACATCCACAGTAGCAATTCTGGACGGGAAGGACGTCGCAGCGTCCCGCTGGACCGGCCGCATCCGTCGGCTCGCATAACGGACACGAATGGATGCAGGTAATCGGCCCGAACGTTTACGTCCCAACTGCAAACGCCGAACATCATCACAGAGCCTCCACCACACTCAACAGTGAAAAAAAAAAAAAAAAAAAAAATGATATGTTTGTGAACCTTAGGGGACTTAACTGCAGGCCATCAGTCCCTAGAGTTACAAACTACTTATAAACTAGCTTACACTAAAGACAGAAACATCCGTGCCAGAGGGGGGATTAGAACACCCGACAGGGAACGGCCTCTCGCATCGGAGCCCAGCGCCTCAGTGCGCTCGGCCACTGAACAGTCCCCTGCTGACATGAAGTTGCCTCCGTACCTATACGCGTCCATTAGCTCGATGAAACTGGAAACGAGATTCATCAGATGAGGCAGCAAGTTTCCAGTTATGGGCAGTCCGACGTCAGTGTGGACGGGCGGAGAGGTGCAGCTGTGTGTCAGCGAGGGCAGAGGAGCGCGCCTGCGACTCGTGGCGCGGCTCTGCCCTGTTGGTGGCCCAGCAGCTGGTGGCGCGGTCGCTGCAGTCGTCGTCGGTCTCGTTCTGGCAGCATCTCTCTCTGGCCGCCGCGACGTCGGAGACTCCTCGTTTTACTGTTTACTGCTTGAAATGCTATGGGACCCGGCGACTAAGGTTATCACTCCCTACACTTGCAAACTATTTAAACTAAAGATAAAGGTGAAGCATTGAATTAAAATTTCTGATGCGGCAGGTAATCGAACCCGAACGGCCGTGCTCACTAGGCAGACGTCTTACCACTAGACCACCGCACCACTAGCGATTAAGGCGCCTCGGAATACTCTAAGTACGACTTCCCTCCACGTCAAAAGTTTAATTCAGCTTCTGTGTTCCCTGAAATATTGTCGCGTTGAAATGGAAGCAGGCTTGACTTCGAAGGCAACTGAGCACAGCACTTACACTGAAAGCAGGTTTATTACGAACCAAACATATATGCAGTACTAACTGCCTCTCGGGCAGAGTGATCTGCTATTTATACACAGACAGAATGTACCAGAAATTAGAAGGATAGTTAACGTAAGAAACAAGTGAACATAAGAAAGATGTAGAACATTCTGGAATTGTTCACTACAAAGAAATAAACTTTTGCCGGTGCACGGGATTGGACAGGCGACCTTCAGCACCGGAGGCACTGACGCTATGCCCTGCGCCAAGCCAGCAGTCAGTTTACATGGTGTCTCGCGGCAATATTGCCACTACTGCCAAGGATCTCCAAGCAGCGGAATAGCAATTGACGTATTGCAACATTCCTGCCTTTCACCTTAGGCTAAGGTGACATAAATATCATTGCAAAATAGGAAATTTATTAACCCTGGGAGTGTTTTTCGTTTCGAACATGTCAAAGGCATTAAAGATAAAGGTGAAGCGTTGAATTAATGTCCTTGACATGTTCGAGACGAAAAACAGTCTCAGGGTTAATTAATTACCATTTACAATCATCCTTAAACTAACTTAAACTAAGGACGATAAATACAACTGTGCCCGAGAGAGGACTCGAACCTTCGACGTAGAAAGGAAGTACGCGCCGCAGCAAGGCGCCTCGGTGCTATTCCTCCACGGCCGTCGTTTCACCGGATTCCCGAAATTCGCAGTGGATTCTTCAAATTATCGTACGGGAATGTCACCAACTCGTCACCATTGCCGAGCGCCGACTGTAACTGACACCAGTAGCCGCTGGGGCGCGGCCCACTATGCCGAAGCAGCGAGCCAGTCAGCTATGCGCGCGCAACCTACTCTGTCTGACGTCACACGAGAGCGCCGCGGACTTCTCTCTACGTGGTGGTGCTGAAACGCCATGTAGAAACTGACTTAAGCCGCATGCCGTGTCACTTTAACCGCCGTGACGCCAGCAGCACACACCTGTCGTCTTACACAGACTTTGCCGCCGCAGCGCCCGACTCTGAGAGTTTACAAATCTCTGTGGTTTGCATACACATTCCTGTACCCGGTTCCTTCGCCTCTACAGGACATACGAGGCGAATGGCACACAACATAGAGAAGTCCGCAGGTCACATACTCCCTCCCAGTGTTACAGTCCTCAGTGTGGCATTAGAACCGACCTCAGCTAGCAAGGCATGCAATCGACACCGCTTACAAGACGAGCCCTCACAATTGGGCCGAGGCCCACGAGAAAGACAGGACCCAGTGCAGTCGTCTTGCCACGTAAGCAAGGTAGTTCCGAGCCGGCGCGACCGCTAGCTCACTGGCTGCCCGCTACGAGGCAGTGGGCAGTGCCCCCGCGGCCGGCCAATCGGCTAGCGGTCGCGCCGGCGAGCAACTGACTCGCTTACGTGGCTTGGCGACTGCGCTGCGGCCTGTCTTTCTCGTGGGCCTCGCGACTGGCTGTGCCTACATCACACCGGCTGCCCGCTGGGGCACGCCCACCGCCTCGCAGCTTGCGTTCGCGGCCTCTCGGGCTGACGTAGACGCGGCCAGTTGTGAGGCCTCGTTTTGTAGGCGGAGTTGATACAATCAAATATGGGTACCCGACCTGAGCAGCCAACAAAGTATAACATCTTTGCTGTACGACCGACAGCAGGCGCGCAAGTCACGTATGGTCCGCATCCCCCGGCTTGCTCTAATCTGCTGTGTTTTCTTAAAGAAGGAGGCCTCACCCCCGATTGTGTTGCGCGGAGACATCACCTCTCGCTCTTCTAAACCATTCTCTGTCAGAGTAAGTTGTGTGTGTTTCACGTTTAGAGGCTTAACCTCACGACTAGTGGATATTCACTGCAATAATAATGTTACAAATAGAGAATTTTTTATTTCAGTAGTATTCTACCTAATTATAAAACCTCAGATTTGATAAGGAACTGGCCTTTTCGGATACAGTATGACGGAACGAACCTGCCAGAAAGAAAATGGTCCCTATTCATGTAGGTAAAATATTCATATAAAACTTTTAAAACTTTCAGAAGAATGAATGAAAATTGTTATTATTATTATTTATTCACGTGAGAAACGACAAGTTCACGAAAAACAATTGGCTTATCTTGGAAGTATTAACTGGATTATACAATCATCTACTATACAATGTGTTACAAAAGTGTCGAATACTTCAATAGGTGGAAGTTCTTACGCAAACAAGAAATATAATTCCAATGAACATGACTCTGGAAACGCAGTTTCTAAGAAAATGTACCGTGCCGATGTCAGCGCTACTAAAGCAGAGTTACTAAACATAGCTTTTAGAAACGCATTCATCAAAGAAGACGAAACCAATAATCCAGATTTCGAATTACGAACAGAGGCAGTGGTGAGTAACGTAGAAGTAGATATCATCGGAATAGTGAAGCAACTAAAATCACTTAACACGAACAAGTCCGGACTGTAAAACCATTAGATTTCTATCTGATTACGCTGAAGCGATAGCTCCTTACTTAACAGTCATATACAACCGCTCTCTCAAAGAAGGATCTGTACCAAAAGATTGGAAAGTTGCCCAGGTCACACCTATACTCAAGAAAGGCAGTAGGAGTAACCAACTACACTACAGACCTATTTCATTGACAGAATGATCTGTTAGCGCAATGTCGACACGGATTTAGAAAATATTGTTCATGTCAAACACAACTAGCTCTTTACTCACGCGAAGTGATGGGTGCTATCGACAAGGGTTCGCAAATCAATTCCGTATTTCTTGATTTCCAAAAGGCTTTTAACACCTTACCTCACAAACGGCTTTTAATCAGATTGCGTGGTTATGGTATATAGCCACAAACTTACGACTGGAGAGGTGATTTCCTGTCAGAGAGGACACAGTTTGTAGTAATCGACGGTAAGGCATCGACTAAAACAGAGGTGATATCGGGCGTTCCACAGGGTAGTGTTATTGGTCCTCTGCTATTCCTTATTTATATTAACGATTTAGGGGAAAATCTAAGTAGCTCTCTTAGGTTGTTTGCAGATGACGCCGTCATTTACCGTCTAGTAAAATCATCTGAAGATCAAAACCAACTGCAGAACGATCCAAATAAGATATCACTATGGTGTAAAAACTATCAGTTGAGTCAAAGCCGGCCGCGGTGGCCGAGGAGACCAAGGCGCTTCTGTCACGGTCTGCACGGCCACTACGGTCGGGGGTTCGAATCCCCCCTCGGGCATGGATATTTGTGCCGTCCTAGTTCGTAAGTAGTTCATAAGTAGTTTGTAAGTTTAGGGACTGATGACCCCGTAGTTAAGTCCCATAGACTATACAAACGGTTGAAACAAAGTTGAGTCTAAATAATGAGAAGTTTGAAGTCGTCCACATGAGTACGAAAACAAATCCGTTAACTTTGTTTGCAAGATAAATCAATCAAAAGTTAAATCCGTAAACTCCAAAAAATATCTAGTAATTACTATTACTTCAGACTTAAATTGGAAAGAACACGTAGATAATGTCGTGGGAAAGGCGAACCAGACACTGCGTTTTATTGGCAGCAGAACCCTTACAAGATGCAACAGAACTACTAAATAAACTGCATACACTACGCTTGTCCGTCCTTTTTTGGAGTATTGCTGCCCAGTGTGGGATCCTTATCAGGTGGGTTTGACGGCGACTCGTACTGCGACGGGATGGGTGAAGGTAGTCATAAGAAGAAGAAGAAGAATGGATCTTTACTTCCTGATAATGTTCGAGCAATAATTGTAGGACCGTCCAACTATGGGAAAAGAAATATTCATATGACCTTGCTCCCCCATATAGTTGCAGTTACTTTGAACATATTTGTGTATTTTCAAACACTCTCTCACAACCCAAATTCCAGTTATTACAGGAGATACTACGAGGTGTAAAATGTGTCACCCACACAACATATAGTGGAAGCGGTGATATCCCACACCCTGAAAAGTGAAGCTCAACGCTCTATTTATATTTGACGATATTGTAGTGGGAAATAAAGACCGAATTCGGCGATATTCCTATTTTGGGAGACATATGGGTATCGATGTATTTTATATGATTCAAACGTATTCCTGAATCCCAAAACAGTTGCTGAGAGATAATACAAATCTCATTATAACATTCAAACTAAACAATCTGAATTTAAAACATATTTACAATGCCCATGTAGGAAGTGATATGTTGTTCACTGATTTTGTAAAGATCTGTGCAGGCTGTTGGAATCATTCACAGTAAGGGTTTCCCGTTATAGATAAAACACGCAAACTGAACGACTGCCGATGCAGACGGAATTTCCAAGACTTTCTACACATATTACCCTTTCATTTAGCTTCACGTGACACGCTGTGGACAAATTCGCATGCATATCTGTCCACCATCATGACGAGAATAGACGAAGCATTCGCATATGCAAGGATGCTAAAATGCAGTATAGAGTTGATGAGGTGCTTAGTGAAATAGTGGAGCTTTATGAATTCAGAGAAAGAGTTTGCGCAAGGCGTTAGTGACATATTATGAGCAAGAGGGCGGAGATGAACGCAAGGATCTATTGACCTATTATGAGAGTAAAGTAGATGACCACAGAAAGCTAGTGTCACAATATGGCAGTGTTCAGGACATGATTAGAACTTCAACTGAGAGGGCTAGTGGAATTGATAAGAAAATAAACGAAGTAGCTGTGAAAGTTAATGTCTTAGAGAAGAAAAACAATCGCACTGGCATGGTTTACTGCCCGATTTAGGTTTGCCTGTGGTTTTATGATTTTTTTCAAACGCTTCAGACAAAAATAATAAAAATATCAATAATACGAATTGATGGAAGGTACGATTACGACTCTACTATTGTGGTAATATCTCTGCCTCCAACACATAATATTATTTCTGACTGTATATTAACCAACAACCAAAATTATATGATATTTGAGTTTAGCTTTGACAGACATACTCTTTTTTGAACTGTTTCCTCTTTAAACTATTATTTTAATACCTCTCCCACAGTTTCTTTATCATTTTCAGTTAAAATATTATCACCAGTTTTTCTTTGGTAGTTTGTTCTAAGTTTATTTTCTTTGCGTGTACTGGTTTCGAGTGACTATAACCTGGAAGGAAAGTAACGAATACCTGGCGTTCTGAAATCAGTCATATAACATCCCTCGGCCAAAACCTTGCTCTCATTTGCATATATCATCTTACTGTATTTGCTGATTTTCTTATTATAACTGAAGCTTTGTCAATTCAAAGCAATGGCGCACTGAAAATTATCAAAAATAAGTTGTTCTTAGGACAAAGAATTATAATCTAATGGCTAAAAAAAGCCATGTTAGCACATAACACCTGCCATCGATGGTACAAGAATTACGGATTACTCTCGCAGTGGCGGGTTTCAAACCACCGACTATGTGCAGCACAACCTAACGCGGTCCACACTACACTACGACGAGGAATAACCAAAACATTCCTTAAATCTCGTACTATTGATGGCACTTGTCAACTGCTAATATGGCATTTTTAGGCGCTACCGTATATTATAATAACAACGCGTTTTTGTTAATTCTTCTGTGCGCTATTGTTTTGAAATGACAACGCATCAGTTAAGCTAAGAAAATAATAATATACAGAAAGCAAGATGTCGTATGCCAGGGAGAGTTCTGGGCGACGAATGTCACGTGACATTTCCGAACGCATGGTTGACGTACGTAAAATAAGTCACGGTGTCAAATCGCCGTTATATTTTCAAATATCTCCGTTTCGGTGCGAGTTATGAAAAAAAAAAATGAAATAAAATAAAAAAGTGCAAAGTGTAGAGAATTTTCTTTTCTGTAAATTCGTTTATTCAATTTTGATGTCAGAAGAACGGTTCATTTGCATTTAAATGGCCATCACAAATGGCCTTTTTTCTAGTGTTAACCTATTTTTTGTCCGAAATGTTTGAAAAAGGGAGGTTCTCGCCGCTGGCGGCCAACAATGATGGCTGTAAAATTTAGTGCTCAATGGTTCAACGGTTCGATCTTAGAAGGTCCTTACGGACTGACATACAGACAGCCAAACATCGTTCAATTGCCGTTATTTTTGCAAATATCTGCGAAACAATCCGAGATATGAAGAAAATATAAGAGTAAAGTTGTAGAGAATTTTCTCCTCCACAAATTCGTTCACTCAGTATTCGGCTCAGATCAACAGTTAAGCCGTTATTTTCATTTAAATTTCGAGCTGTCAAAAGGCGATCCCAAAGGCCCACTTTTAGTGTTACTATCGAAACATAAAGTGGGCCAAAAGAAACAAGGTAATCCGTTCCATTAAGGGACGACAGTCGCCACAGAAATCTAGGACTTCATTTATGTATGAAACTACCAGTATCACCATGTTGTTTAGAATACTCATTATTACAGTATCCTCCAGATGGCCATTGTTCAATTTGTTGTTACGTATTTCGCGGCATGTTCACGAAATAGAACAAAAGCACATTTTAGAGGGAGCACTCTTACATATGCACAGCTCCAAACATTGCAGAACATAGTTCTATTTATTAAAATCTTAAATTCGTAGAATTTTTGTTCCACAATATTATTTATTTGCTTGTTATTAGCAGCTTTCAGCTTCTTAGGTCATCGTCAGATAACTTCATTCTAAATAGATAGTCCACGCGTAACATTGAGGTTACATACACAAAGATGGTTTTTCAAAGATAAGTGAACTGCAAATTAATTATGTATAGGAATCGATACTACATAACAAACGTCTTTGTTCCTCCAAGAACCAACGGAATATTCCATAAACATGATAGCTCTATTTAATTAATAAGACTGCCCGAAACCCCTCTAGGAGCCAAGGCGGAAATTTCCATTTGTCAAAAGGCGATCGCAAAGGCCCACTGTTAGTTTTACTACCGTAACCTAAAGTGGACCAAAACGGAAGTGGACGCACTTATTATTGAGAAGAAGATGATGACGATAATGATGATGAAGAGTAATACTTTATAAGAGAGCACGCAACCCTCGCAGCCTGTTTAGTATGTTTGAGATGTAAACCAAGCAGAAAGTCATCGAGGCGAGGAAAGCCGTTCGACAGAAATTGCGACTGTTAAAGTTGGGGCAGTTCAACCGGGATCATACATTAAGAGAAACCTTTAAACCAGTTACTGACTCTTTCAAGCATCTCAAAAGGAATTCAACTCCACAAGAAGAAGAAGATCTAATCGTTAATTTCGTTAATATTGAGATTCTAGAATAGACAAGTTAAAAGGCGTCAGCAAAGTAAAGCCATACATGCTGGGTTCTAAGGCTATAAAATTAAATGAGAACACACACACACACACACACACACCAGCAGATCTGAAACAGTATGGGGAAATATTACACATGATGACAGGCAGTGCATAAGAAGAGAGGATGCCAGAGCAGCTAAAAACAGAAGTCCATTATAAAACCTCTACTAGATGAAAAGGGTGCTAACAATGAAGGTACTGACATTTAAATAAAAGTGTGCAGAACAGTCATTTCCCTGAGTATATGTATTACAGTCATCCAGATCCAGATGAGGTAATAGACTACGTCTGCTCATGGCATCGACTACAGCTGGTAATACAGCTGACTCGAATAAGATTGTTTCGATAATTTCACAACTTAGACATCGAATAAGAAAAACAAGAATGGAGACAGTGGTTCGTAAAATACATAGACCTGCAAGCAAAATAAACCACATATAATGATTAAAGGTTTCAGAGACTTATGGCAGGCTGATCTTGTGGACATGAAACAGTATTCTGGAATGAATAACAAAATCGAGGAAGAACGTTGCACGAGTGTTTGAGCAGCTCCTGCAAGATGGAACGAATCGATGTCATAACAACCTTCAAACAGATCACGGGACAGAGTTTTGTAATGAGAATTTCAAGACTGTTATGAATCGGTAAAATATAAACCAATACTCAACATCCACTCACCTGAAACCGAGTATTGTGGAACGCCTGGATAGAACTGTTGTGGTCTTCAGTCCGGGGACTGGTTTGATACAGTTCTCCACCCTCTCTATCCTGAGCAAGCCTTTCATCTCATAAGAACGGCAACCCACATCCATTTGAATCTGCTTACTATATGCGTCTCTTGGTCTCCCTCTGCGATTTTTACCCCAAACACTTCCCTCCAATGCTAAATTTACGATTCCTCGATGTATAAGAATGTGTCCTACCAAGTGATCCCTTCTTTAGTCAGGGTATGCCAAAAATTCCTTTTCTCAGCAATTCTGTTCAGTACCTCCTCATTAGTTACGCGATCCACCCACTTTATCTTCAGCATTCTTCTGTAACACCACATTTCAAAAGCCTCTATTCTCTTCCTGTCCCCACTGTTTATCGTCCGTTTTTCACTCCCGTACAAGGCAACACTCCACACAAATGTCTTCCGAAAAGACTTCCTTACACTTAAATTAATATTCGATGTTAGCAAAATTCTCTCTTTCAAAAATGCCTTTCTTCCCATGGCCATTCTGCATTTTATATCCTCTGTATTGCGACCGTCATATGTTATTTTACTACCCAAGTAACAAAACTCATCTATCACCGTCATTGTTTCGTTACGTAATTTAATTCCTTCAGCATCGCCTCATTTTCTAAGACTGCATTCCATTATCTTTGTTTTGATCTTTTTAATGTTCATTTTATACATTCAACACACTGTCTATTCCGTTCAACTGCTCTTCCAGGTCCTTTGCTGTCTCTGACTGAATTACAATGTCATCAGCAAAACGCAATGTTTTTATTTCTTCACCCTTAACTTTAATCCCTATTCTTAATTTTGCTTTCCTTCACCGCCTGCTCAATGTACAAATTGAATAACATCGGAGAAAGGCTACAACCCTGTCTTACTCCCTTCCCGACTAATGCTTCCCTTTCATGCACTTCGAGTCTAATAACTGCGGTCTGGCTTTTGTACAAGTTGTAAAAAACTCTCCTTTCCCTGTATTTTACCCCTGCTGACTTCAGAATTTGAAAGAGTTTATTCCAGTGAACATTGTCAAACGCTTTCTCCAAATCTACAAAAGCTAAAAATGTAGGTTTGCCTTTCCTTAATCTGTCTTCTAAGATAAGTCGTAAAGTGAGTATTGCCTCCCATGTTCCTACTTCCCTCCTGAATCCAAACTGATCTTCCCTGAGGCCAGCTTCTTCCAGCATTTCCAGTCTCCTGTAGATAATTCGAGTTAAAATTTAGCAAATATGACTTATCAAACTGATTGAAATAGATTGCAATTTGCGATCAGTTATGGCTTCACTATACTAGGTTTAGATGGAATACCAATGTGGGACGAATGAAAATTTTTACCCGGCCGGGATTAGAACCAGGGGACTCCTTAGATAGAACTGTTGTGGTCTTCAGTCCGGAGACTGGTTTGACGCAACTCTCTACCCTACTCTATCCTGAGCAAGCCTCTTCATCTCCTCATAAGAGCGACAACCTTCATCCATTTGAATCTGCTTACGGTATTCATCTCTTGGTCTCACTCTGCGGTTTTGACCCCACACACTCCCCTCCAAAGCTAAACTCACAATTCCTTGATGTCTAAGAATGTGTCCTACCAATAGATCCCTTATTTTAGTCAAGGTGTGCCAATTCTGTTCAGTACCCCCTCATTAGTTACGCGATCCACCCACCTAATCTACAGCATTCTTCTGAAGCACCACATTTCAAAAGCCTCTATCCTCTTCCTGTACGCACTGTTTATCGTCCGTGTTTCCCAGACAAGGCAACATTCCACACAAATGTCTTCAGAAAGGACTTCCTTACGCTTAAATTAATATTCGATGTTAACAAATTTCTATTTTTCAAAAATGTTTTTCTTCCCATTGCCATTCAGCATTTTATATCCTCTGTACTGCGACCATCATATGTTATTTTACTGCCCAAGTAACAAAACTCATTTACCACCTTTACTGGTTCGTTACCTAACCTAATTCCTTCAGCATCACCTGATTTTCTTACACTACACTCCATTACCCTTGTTTTGCTCTTGTTAATGTTCATCTTATATGCTCCTCGCAACACAATGTCCATACCATTCAATTGCTCTTCTAGGTTCTTTGCTGTCTCTGACATTATTACAATATGATCAGCAAAACAGAAGGTTTTTATTTCTTCACCCTGAACTTTAATTCCTTCTCCAAATTTCTTCTTGCTTTCCTATATAGCTTGCTCAATGTACAAATTGAACAACATTGGAAAAGGGCTACAACCCTGTCTTACATCCTTCCCAACCTCTGTATCCCTTTCATACCCTTTCAACTCTGATAACTGCTGTCAGGTTTTTGTATAAGTTGTGAATAATCTTCCGATTCCTATATTTTACTCCTGCTGATTTCAAAATTTGAAAGAGAGTATTCCAATCAACATTGTCAAAAGATTTCTCCAAATCTACAAAAGCTAGAAATGGAGGTTTGCCTTTCCTTAATCTAAGATAAGCCGTAAGTTGAGTATTGCCACCTGTGTTCCTACATTTGTGCTGAATCCAAACTGGTGTTCCCCAAGATCGTCTTCTACCAGCTTTTCCACCCTTCCGTAAATAATTCGTGTTATAATTTTGTAACCATGACTTATTAAACTGATGATTCTGTAATTTTCACACCTATCTACACCTGATTTCTTTGGAATAGGGATTACTACAAAATTACGTGCAGTTGCAAGATATCTTAGCAAATAAGACGATGTTGCCTTCATAGAGGATTTGCGCATGCGCTAGGTGAGGTCGATACACTGAAAAATATTTCATTCACAGATCCCCAATATGTCTACTCTTCCTGTGCACATTTTAAAGTCTGATCCGAATGGTTGCCTTACACTTGAATAAGGAGAAACAATGTCTGTTAAACATTCACAGATATGAGAAAATGTTTAAATACTTTGACAGCATAACAAAAATGGAAATATTTAGTAGTGTGTACAACTTCCTTACTGCAGTGAAAAAGAGTAGATGCTACAATGAGTGCTATAATTAGCGCTGAACTATTTTACTCGTTGGCATAAAATGTGCACTTGCTGATGTGATTGAAAAATTCTGTAAATGAATGCAGTACAATTTTCTGTCGGTTGTAGCTTTTCAGTTTAGCCTATAAATTGTGTTAATATTTTTTAGCTCAAGGAGCAATAAAGTCTTCTTTTTTAGCCATAGCGGCAGTTTTTCAATTATGTTTTGCCGAATCTGTATTCTTATGACATTTACTTCAACAGCTAGAACTTTTATTTTTGTGGCATGTTTATAGTTTGTCCCCACCTAATGGATAGTAAATGTGCAGATGGTATAGAGATATTAATTAGAAGAGGAAAGAATAGAAAATGTTCCAAGAATTCTATTTAAACGCCAGCACTCGGAATGTGTAACCTACTCACTGTGCTAAAACATCATTGTTTTTAGCCTGCAAAAGATAAATTGAGACATGCTATTGTTTAATAGGAGATAGTCAGATGCAAAAGGCTAGGCTACACTTTAAATAGGGTATCTGATATGGAGCATGTAACAATGCCAGACTGCTAATAACATTAAATCTCTCTTCCCAGTCAATAAGGTAAAGTGTGTAACTGAAGTCTTCCTTGGTACTCAAATAATTCCAGAAGTTATGCATAGTAAAAACCAGCAAAGGATGCTGGATAGATTTTATGCGAATAATTAATCAGGGAGCCCACCAGATAACCATATGTAGTTGCTTTATTTATGAGCATTGGTTGTTGCCCCCACCACAAATTGCAAAACTTAAAAATTTTATCAGTAGTTACACAATGTCATACCACATGCCTTACGGGTGAAGTAATGCACTTTAAACGCTTTAGCAGTTTAAGACTTTGATAAGAGAATTTGTAGTTAAATATTTGTACACAGACTAAACTCATACTTTGAAACAAAACTATATCTTCATTTGTACAGAACAGTGATTGCAGTCTTGGAGGAGGATGAGGGGGATCAACGTGCAAATCAACAAGTTTATCTTAGCAGGTAGCTGATGTATGTACCCATAGTACAGCTGTGTGGATAGGGGGTTTGGGTGCTCGACATCTAGGTCTTTAGTACCCGATCAAATTTAAGACGGTAACAAGCAAGAATTGGTACAATAAAGAAACTGATAAAAGTAACATGTGCAGCTGAGGTAAAAGACAAAAGGAGAACATTAGAGATGACAGTGGAAAAAGTACCCCATTGGAAAAGCTCGAGAAAGAGTTAAAACAAGTAAGCAGAGGACCAAGACTGGCTGATCACGGCGATGCATGATGTAAAATACTAAAATGTGGCGGACAGTACGCTGCCCGCCTCAGGCATCACACAGCGGGGGCGCCTCACGTTGTAGTAGGAAACTGTGCGTCAGTGGACAGAGGCGTGTCATGGCGACTTCATCCCGCCTGAGAGGTCGGCAGGAGCAGGAGGAACACAACAGACGGACACTGGGCTTCAGGTAATGCAGCTCATTATGCGCTACCGAAAGCCAATCCTCCTACCACAACTGCAGGGACCGCAGCCGTACCATGGAAGTAACATCCCGCAAGGGAGGAGGACACCGTGTCACGTCAGGGGCGCTACAGGCCTCTTTGGCAGCCCGATCGGCATCTTCATTGCCCTGAATGCACACGTGTCCCGGCACCCAGCAAAAACACACCTCCTTCCCGCGACGTTGAAGGAAGGACAGTTCGTCGTGTACATGCTGCAGTAATGTCTCAGTTGGATAGAGCTCGTTCAACGACTGCAGTGCACTCAGAGAATCGGAGCAGAGCAGAAGTCGTTTGCCCTGAGCACGACGTAACTGCTCCAGTGCATTCAAGATCGCATGGAGCTCTGCAGAGAAAACAAAGTAATTCTCGGAGAGGCGAATCTTGACAAGAAGGTCAGGGAAAGCACTGGAAAAGCCAGACTGAGTCCCCGTGCTTGGATCCATCAGTGTACAGATCTGTAAAATCGTGACGCCTATCTAAAACAGTTAAAAACAACGACTGATAAGTAAAATCCGAAGTTTGTTCCTTCCTAAAACTCGCCAGGTCGAAAATAATTCTGGGCCTCTGGAGAAGCCAAGAGGGACCCTGCTCCAACCTCTAGGTAAAACATTAAAATTGGCCACTCCCATTTCTAAAAGGAAATCCTTTGTGCGAATCCCACATGGTCTTGTCGCTCTGTGACGTGTATGAAACAGCCTTTACATCGGAGGCCAGTGTGAAAGGTATGGACAGCGTTTTGTATGCCTGGCACACTATGAGCAGCCGTCGCCTGATGTGCAGTGGCGGCTCCGCAGCCTCAGCACAAAGACTAGTATGGGCCTCGTCCTAAATGCCCCAGTGACCAGCCGAATCCCTGCAAGGTGTACCGTGTCCAACACGTTTAAATAAGACGGGCGTGCACACCCATACATAGTATGACTGTGCCAGTATTGTCAATAATGGAGGATAGGTAACAACTCACCCTAAAGAGGCTCACTGAGCTGCTGACAGGCGCGAAAACAGGTAATCGCTTACACACAACTTAAATTTTCGGCCATGCCTTCATCAGAAAAAGAAACACATACATTCACACAATCCAATCAATCAGGCAACCTGTTCTCCATTATTGACGTTCCTATCTGATTTTCCATTGTTAAAATTGTGCAAGTGGTGTCATACTAATACACCAAATTTTACAGAAGTCATTAATACTTGGAACATTGTAATGATTGTGTCATCCATGTTCAGAAATTGTTAAAAAAAACTGCAAGAAGGATAACAGTTTCTACAAGTCATTTGTCTAGAGCATAGCCTTGTAAAAGTATGAAATGTGGACAATAAACCGTTCAGACAAAAAGAGGATTTTGTGGTATTGAAAAATGCAGAGCATTGGATGGGGTCATTTGTAGGACGCAATTCCACCCCTCCGCTTTGACCCTTGGCATTGGCGAATTGTCTTGTGTGTCGTCATTGCTGTGCAGTAGTTTTGAGGTGCGTGCGAGTTTGTATGCATTGCCGGCGTTAGGCGGTTGGTAAGCGGGCCAAAAGTACCCCGGCCCTGGTGCCAAATAAATACACGTGAAATGCAAGATTTAATACCCGCACTTTGATTTTGAACCAAAGGCCTGGGGGCAAGGGGCCCTCATTCAATATGTGGGATCAAATAAGTTTATTTCTAGCCATATCGAACATGAATGCTGCGTAATATGTACGAGTATGCTTGTATGAATTTGATACTTGATGCCCCTCGTCAAGTTCTACTTTCGCATACTGACTTAGCTGCAGCGCTCGTTCTGTCACGTTTAGGACGACAGCGTAGACAACAATGTTTACGTTTGGCCCGTTTTAAAACGGTTTACGCTTCCAATTTCGTCTAGAGATGGGCAATCTGCTCCTGAACTGATTCAAAGAGCCAGATCCTTCTAAGGAGTGAGTGATGGATGAATCCAAAAAAAAGAGTGGTAGTTCATCTGATCCGAAAAGTCCCTCTGGTGACAGCACTGAGCTGCATAAGCACCCCTTGCCACATTCTTTAGAAGTTTCCTAAACCCCTTGCCACATGCTTCAGAAGTTTCCTACGCTAAAAAATAAATGTGCTATAGACCATGTGCAAGTATAAAACGCAAAAAATGAGCGCCTAAACACGTGCAGCACCTTCGCGCTGTGAATCGAGAATCGGTGAGTCGCGCAAGCAGCATGATTCAGTGAGCGCGCGGCTCCCGACTACCGCTAACTCGCTGCTCCGCACGACTCCGGCGATCGGGGCGATCCGACCGCCAACTGAGTCGGTGAGTTAGCTGGTTCACCGGTTCACTTCTCCCCACCACTCTCCCGACTCCGCTCGCTTGCGGAGCCGCCCGTGTGGCGCACTGCTCATTATTCCCCCCACTCCCCTGGCGAACCGCATGGTGCCGAACAAAGCGACTCCGCGCATTTCTCTATTCTCTCGACTCCTGTGTTCTGATAAAGCTTGCAGATCACTTACAGAAACGATAATCTGAAGCAACAGAAACCGTCACATGAGCTAATGTCCTATTACGAATAGTACTCGAGATGAAACGTATTTATTTAATGTTACATGTTTATTCTTAATAACAGGAAATATGCAGTCGGTAGCAAAAACGCGTTACAGTACAAAATTAAACTATATAAAATTTCTGCAAAAAAGATCCTACTCCATTTTTCTCGAACACTTGTAGTTTGCATGAAGGGAGCAAGAGTGACAAAGTCTTGTGCAATGTGCATTCTGTTGCTTAAATTTTGTAAGCCCATATCACGCAGTTTCCTGACTTGATAGACGAGTGTCCTGTAAAAAATTATGCATCTTTTATGTATCTACATTATTTTGACATGTTGAAAACAATGACTACATAATCGAATAACAAAGAAAACAACATTGTGCATTAACGTTTTCTATATCTGAAACCATTCCGTTTCGGGAATGTGTCCATTTGAAATTTTTGCTACTGGTGTCAAATCTTTGACAGTAACAACAAACTTGTTTTCGAAGAGAGAAAGAACACTAGAATGTCAAACGCGATGTCTATAATTACGTTTCTGAGTAAAATGTCTTGCTATAATGTTTCATTACGAATTTAATGTGTTTGGTACAGTAGGATGTGTGTGTTTGCAATTAAAGATAAACTATATTGGGAAGCACTTAAAAAAATAATTCGCGTTGCTCTGTATAGAGAATATATACAACTTTGCACAAATAACAGGTGAAAGGGTTGTAGTTACAGGAACTAAAAATATAAGGTGGAACGGAAATCTTAGCAGCAAGTGCAAAACTTAGAATATAGAGGCCCAGAACGCTACCCCTGTACTACGCCACAGTTATTTACCTAATTATTTCTTTAGCTTAGACTCTCTTCGAACTTAATCAATTGTTAATGGTTTGTACTCACAAAAGAAAAACTCATTGACGACATAGTCGAAAGTATCTGTACTCGTCGTATTTTCGAAGAAGTTGGCTGGAGATTTTCACAGTCTTTTTTTCGTACTTCAAGTTACGAATGAAATAGTCCAAGAACATTCCTCGCTTTGTAAATTTAATGGACATTACTCTTTTGACGCCTTATTTTCGAAATTAAATAAAACTTTATTTCTTACTCTGGAGCAATCATTATTTTACTGTTTATGGGTGCCAGACTTTAGTTTTTAGATAACAAGTGATGGGTTCTAGCGGCCATCTTGTAGCGAGAATCGGTCGCGCTCACGTAAGACACCCGGCCGTGTCGCCGAATGTTGCTGCTTGTAGCTGCCGTGTCGCGTCGCTGAATATCGCGCGCTGTCGCTCGCTTTTGTCGCTCACGTAAGACACGGCTTTATTGCGCACGGCTATTCTGCTGCGGCAGTTGCCACGTTTTGCACGGAACTCTCGCGATATACCACGTTTCATTCAACTCTCTTAAACTACTCACTGTATAAATACGGAACTAGTATTTTTATTCTGCAAAATATTGTATTTTTTAATGAAAGTTTAAAAATATAAAAATAATATTTTTTTTCTTTTTCCAATTATTTCACCTGCAACAATATTTAAATTCTGTTATAACATGTTTAATTTTTAATGTAGGTGTAACTAACAAATTTTAATTCTCGAAACTACTGACTTACAATAAAATTATTACTCTTCTTTCACAATATGGCCAAATCAGATAAAAGTATAGTGACAAAAAAGCAATATGATATCGTTTTACGTTTTTTATCAGTTGGTGAGTCGGTGAACCATGAAAAAGAACTAGTTCATCCCAGTGAATGACTATTTCTGATCCGATCTCTGAAAAGATCGGTTTTGCCCATCTCTAATTTCGTCTGCTTGAGAAGGCGACCGGCTGGCTGAGCCACTGTGCGGATATGAAAAAGCTTCTATTGTTGTATTTTGTTTTGTATTCTCGCTTGTCATTGTAGTGCTCAGAAGTCAGTGGAGCTAAACAGCCTGCAGCACGCTCTCCGTTACTTTGTGGTTGTGTAGCAAGTCACATTTTTGTATCGTTGCACCACACAGTTTCACGAGATTTCTCGTAATGGAAACGAATGACCTGAGTGGAAGAAAGTGTTACAGTGCTTCATCAGGTTATCAAAAACGAAAGCGTAAGGCTAAAAAAGACAGTGCTGCGACAAAGGGACAGACGTTGTTACCCTCTGTCTCTCTGCCACTCGATAAACCAGCAGTGTCGTTGAAGCCAGAAGGACGCAGAGATGACGTTGGGCCTTCCTTAATTGAGGAAGAGCGTGAGCAGAACTCTCAGAGACAAGGTACGTCTTTAGTTAGACAGTTCCACTTATAACATGTTAACCTTCCGGCAGGCGAATGTTGTAAACTTTACAATAGGGACATTGTAAAATAAAAGCAAGCCTGTGCTGAACATTTTTTTTCCCAGAACGTAGTAAACATTCACTGCCTTCGTCTTTTCAAACAAAAGTTCTTGCACTTTCAGTTCTTTTGATAATAATTTAGCCACTTAAACTGACATACGTTCATTTTCATAGCACAGCCACAGACAATTTTTTCTCAGTGTACTATTTACCAGCAAAGTTATTACATATATCACATTTAATTGAAGTGGAGGAATTTTTTTTGACGTCCTTAGGGATACATGTTCTGTGTTTTTTACCTGAGGTTCAGGTTGTTAATCTTCAGAAGTCAATGCTTGTACACAAAACTGCATACGGAATATGGTGAGATCGCCTGGCAATGATTTGAGTTGAGCCCTACTATCGGATTTTTTTATTATGGGCACTCGAGATTAGGGTTTAGTTACACTTGAATCAACAGGCCTATTGCAAAATGAGTTATACCAATATTTTTATAGTTTTTTTGTGCGTTATGCTATATGGAGCAATTTGGTTTTAAAATTCAATATATATTTTTTATTTTAGATTGTAGGAAAAATTGTGCAGTTTTCGGCATCTTTACTAAAAAATGTTGACTTCTGAATTGTGTAGCCTGAAACCTATTTGTCCGATGTTAGTGAAATTTTAATAGGCAGTAGGCACATATATTGACAGAGGAAATCTCAAATCAGAGAATTTTTTGTTAATTAAAAAAAAACTTCTAGTGATTTTTCTAAAGTAACTTTTTCTCAGCCCAGGTTAAAAATATAACAGAAAGGATGGGTTTGTTTCGAAGGTCTCTTTTGTGGTTTTAAGAAGCTTCAGTTGCTGTGACTGATACGGATTTGAGACTGGTTGTGTGTGTGTGTGTGTGTGTGTGTGTGTGTGTGCGCGCGATCTCGCGATTAACAGCGAGCACCACTGTGGAAATGAGTGCAGTGTTGCCAACTAACCCGCGTTCCTTCCGAGCCGCAACCGTTACGGCTGGTCATGGCAACGTAGCAACTCATTCCTCTGCTAACCCCACTGCTAATCGCACGGTCCAACATGCACACTGTCTCCCTTCAGTATTACTCTATAAAATCCATATCACACTTTATGGTCACTGTATGTATTGCAGCTTCTTAAAACCACAAAAGAAACCCACCCTTTCTGTTATATGTTTAGAAAAGGTTACTTTAGAAAAATCACAAGAACTTTTTTGTGATTAACTGAAAAATTCTGTCATTTGACACTTCCACTGTCAATATAGGTGCCTATTACCTATTAAAATTTCATTAACGTCGGGCAAGAAAACTGCGCACCCCTTGGAGATACGAGACGCAGCCAAATTGCCACATACAGCTGATAACCAGCCAGGCAGCCATGTTGCAATCACGAATCGGATGCAATCCGTGGCACTGCCTGGGATTTCCATGCGATCGGCGATCAGCGACTGATCACTGCGATTTGCCCACACAAGTACTACTAGGAAGCAATCGGTAACCCATGCGATACACCGCGATCCGTCGCACTTGTGTGGGGCCCTTTAGATCTGAAACAAAACGTCAAAAGAACCGATTAAATTCACGAGCCAGTATAACCAAAATAACGTTTAAACTTCACATACACAAAATAAACAGTGAATAAATATAGTTAACTTTTTATTACAGATGCCTCTGCAAACTGACTGCTGGAAGAAAGTCTGTGGCTGCCACACCAACAGGCGCGTGTTATACTTTTTACAACATTCGATGCCTCGTTCCTTACAATTCATAAAACAAACTGACACAGCTAAGCAAAGGAACTGGTGTCGTTTGAACACTGTTGAGTAAGCATCAGCACTGGAATACACTGCAGTGGTGGCACAGTATCTCAAGTTTAAGGCATCGATTAGGCATAAAAACCAACTCTGCTGTGCTTTTTACAACAGCACGCCCGCTCAAAGGTTAAGCTTTTTGTCGTTTAGGTACGTCAGAACGACCCTCTCGTCCAAAAATTGGTACAATTTTTCATAATATTGCAGATGTTGGTACGCAAGAAAGACGTTTAGAAGCATCTGTAGCATCGGCGGTGCAGAGATGGGATTACGTCGATCAAGAGAGAGACGACGGTAAGGGTAGCATCTGCGTTCAGGAGGAGTGCACACTAAAACGTCAAACTGATAGTCATATTATTAGAGCAAGTGACAGTGACAGTGACGAAATCGTTGCAGAAACTAAGTTTGTTTTAACGGCTACATCGACAGGGAATGAGAAGCTTTCAGATTTCGATATCGGTCTGTGGAGTGAAAAAAGGCACTTCAGCAGTTTAGAGGTAGCAGAAGCTGTTAGGCGAGGACCTGTGCAAACACCGAAAAGACTGCCGCGGGACCGAAAAAGTAAACAACCTTCCCCTTTAAGTGTCTTTCAGAGAATCTTAAAAAATGTGGAAATTTCAAAAAGAGACTGGCTTGTTTGGAGCATAGGAAAGGAAGCACTCTGCTGCTTTGCTTGCCGATTATTTTCGCGACGCGCGGATGTCTCTGAGTCTGATTTGACTCTAGGCAAGGGCTGGGGGTTATCAAGAGGCTGGAAAAAGCTAAAACAAAAAGTGAATGAGCATAAAAGCAGCGCTGATCACAAAACGTGTTACTTAGAATGGCGCAAATTTGAAAATGCGCTAAATGGTACTTCGGCCATAGCAAATCTTTTAGACCGAAACATTTTACGACAAGAGCAGTATTGGATTGAAGCACTGAATCGCGTAATCGAAGCGATTCTTTTCCTCGCGGAAAGAGGTTTAGCTTTGAGAGGTGAAAATGACTTGGTCGGAGATCGCCGGAATGGCAATGTTTTGGGCCAAGAAAAATTGAAGCGTCGCAACAAGGAGGAAAACGCATGGTTCATTATCTGTCGAACGATGTTCAGAACGAATTTATTGAAATAGCTGGAGACTTTGTTCCCCAAACTATTTTAACAGAGTTGAAATGTAATAAATATTTTTCTGTTATAGTATGTGCGACTGCCAGTGAAACACAAACTGAGCGACATGTTTTTATACTGCGTTACGTTTCCCTTGAGGAACATGAATTAGAGAGCGTTTTATCTACTTTCTTGAGTGTTTCAATAAGACAGGTCAATCAATCGCTAAAATGACTTGCGATGAGCTGCAACGTTATGGCTTACAGCTTTCAGAATGTCGTGGGCAGGTTTACGACAACGGGACCAATATGAGTGGCATCTATCAGGCAGCTCAAGCGTTTATATCAAAAGAAAACCCGTTGGCAATGTTTTCTCCTTGGGGTGCTCATTCATTAGATCGGTGTGGCGTCCATGCTGCGGAGAGTTTCGTGGATGCAGTAACTTTTTTCGGAATTGTTTCGAAAACCTATAATTTTTTTCATTCCAGTCCCCAAAGATGGAAAGTTTTAAAGAAAACTATTGGGTCGTCCCTTCACGGGCTGTTGGGAACGATATGGTCTGCGAGGGTAGATGCAGTGCGTCCATTTGCTAAGCATTTGCCAGGATTACAAAAGGCTGTTGAACTTGCTTTCAACTTTAATATGACTGCAAAGGCACGTACTCAACTAAAGGTCATCCATAAGTATTTAAAATGATTTCAGTGTGTCTTGACGTCTTCAATGTAGTACAAAGTACTAGCTGCTATAAACTTACGTAACGTTGTGCTTCAAGCAAGGGAAGCTACAATAGAAGTTGGAAGTACCAGTGTGAAGTGTCTAGTGGAAGAATTAAGTAAATTGAGAAATAGCTGGGATACTATTTACGCAGAAAGTTGCAAGGTAGCAGGAAATATTGGTATATCACCTAACTTGAATGTAATGAATCGCGGCACAGAGATACGGAAAGGCAAAAGAAAATGCTTCTTAGATGAGACACCAGAAGAAGATTTAAACCTAAGCCCAGAGGACAGTTTTAAACTAAATGTTTTCAATGTTATTCTAGATACAGTTGTGGAGAACTTAACTATAAGGTATGCTGCCATAGGCAACAAGATGGACACATTTGACTTCTTGTGGAACTACATAAGCCTAGATGATTCTACACTCTCAGAGCATGGCATCATTGTACAGCGTAGACGTCAATAAGCAGGATTTGAAAGAAGAAATGCAGCTAATTTTGGGCGTGAACCACTTAGCCGACTGTGTCTCCTCAATGCTCTTCAAAAGTGCAATTTCAATAATATCTTTCCAAATATAATGGTAGCCTTACGGATTTTCTGCACTTTGCCCGTTACTGATGCCCAAGCAGAGCGGTCATTCAGCATTCCTGCGAGAGTCAAGAATTGTTTTAGAACTGCAATGGGGCAAGAGCGCCTTGTTGGATTAGCCATGATCTCAATAGTCACAGTTAGCCCGGTCATTAGATTATACTGCAGTTATAAAAGAGTTCGCATCTGAAAAAGTTAGAAAGAAGGTATAATTTTGTAAAGTATGTAAACTGTGAGCATTAAAAAATTTCTTATTAAAGGCGTTGTTTGATTTTTTGCATTAAAATTTACTTACTTTATCCAAAAAACGAAAGTTTAAAATGAAATATTTTGGGAAGGGGCCTAAGATCAGTTTCCCGGGGCCCGTAATTCCGGCCCTGTTTGTAGGTGGTGAGAGTAATAATGCGGTGGCTGAGGTAACGACGATAGTTTGTTTACAAGCAGAACATAATTATAGATAAAGATTTTGTGTTTAAAAAGTGGTGAGTAACTTCATTCTGATAGTAAGGTATAGATTGGTGTTCCTTTCGCTACTGAGTGCCGAAGGGGCAAATTTTTGGGCTGAGACCTGTGATCGATGGTACATTCGGTTATCTGTAATTTACGAGGATAACCACAGGTTATTTATTACCTACAATACAGAAGTATTATCCTCAAGCACTACCCTCATGACCTAGGTCGTGAATTACCTTTTCCCTTCCGTTCCCATTCTTTTTTTCACCCTTCTCTCCCACCTGAAGAAGAAACTGTGTTCCGAAAGATTGTCATTTTGGACCATTTTTTCTTTTTCTACATTTGTGTCACTATCGGCGGTACTGGCCACCCAATTTATCTCTTTTGAAAAATAATTTATCATCTCTAAGGAGTATTTCCATCATTAATACAATACATAAGTATTAAGATATTGCCGCGAGAGATGATGAACACCAACTGCCGGCGTGGCGCAGGGGATAGCGTCACGGACTGCGGAGCAGAAGGTCGCCGGTTCAATCCCGCCCACCAGCAAAAATTTATTTCTTTACAATTCCAGAAGGTTCTACATCTTTCTTATGTTCACTTGTAAATTCTACTCGTTTCTTATGTTAACTGTTCTTCTAATTTCTGGTAAATTCTGTCTGTGTATAAATAGCAGGGCACTCTGCCTGAGAGGCAGTCAGTGCTGCGTGTATGTTGAGTTCGTAATAAACGTGCTTTCAGTATAATTGCTGTGTTTAGTTGCCTTCAAAGTCAAGCCTACTTCCATTGCAACGTGACATTGTTTGGTGGAGGCGCCGGGTACACTGTGCAACAGCTGCATCACCGTGGTTCCGATTAGGCAACGTAAAAGCCGTCGCTTACACGGACTGGAACCGGAATACAAGGGATACACCGAGTACATCCTTCCAAAGGTCCGTATTATCAGAAGAACGATGGAGACGAAACCAGCAATAAGCCAGCTGCACATCAGACACCCGTCGGTGTTCTCTGGAGATGCTGGACAGGACCCCAACAAATGGCTAAAAGGGTTCGACCGAGTCGCCAAGTACAACAGGTGGGATCATACGATGTGCTTGGCCAACGTTTATTTCTACCTGGATGGAACAGCCCAGCAATAACAACGAAGACAAGTTGAATGACTGGGAGACGTTCCAGGAGGAACTTAAGAAGACGTTTGGAGACCGCCAGCGACAAATCCGTTCGGCGGAAGAACAACTGAAGAACCGGGCCCAACGACATGGTGAGCCGACACAATCATACATACAGAGTGTTTTGGCCCTGTGTAACGTAGTCAATCCGAACATGACTGAAGCGGACAAAATCACGCACCTGATGAAGGGAATTGCAGAAGATATGTACCAAGCTCTTCTGATAAAAGACGTCGCTACGACAGAAGAGTTCATCAAGTGGTGCCAGCGTATTGAAGAGATGCAACAAAGGAGGGTTGGACGCAAGAAGTATGACAGTCTCCCAAATGGAGTCCCTATGGCCGTTGTGGAAGACCAGCAGGACTTGGCTTCTCTCATACGACAAATCGTGAGAGAAGAATTACAACAGTGCATGGCAGTCGGTACTATTAGACCGAGTGAGCATCAGATTATGGCCATGGATGAGAGCCCTGTAAGTCACGTGGTAGCCGACGCCGCTGAGGATGAGGTATTTCAAACATTAGCTCCTGTCTGCCCCATCAATCGCACCCGACGTGAAGAATGGCGTCGCCCTGATATGACTTACGCTGCAGCCGCCAAACGGCAGCCCATGAACCGCCCGTCGCGACCACAGCCAACTCCCCCGGTAACTATGACGCCCCGCAGAAGAACAGACGTCTGGAGAACAGAAGACAACACACCACTGTGTTTCCACTGTGGACGCCCTGGACATGTCGTACGCTACTGCAGAGAGAGGAGGCGAGTATTCGATGATTATTTTGCCGCAAGACGTCAGCCGTCGGAGCAGTTCTATCCAAGGCAGTCACCAGCTGATGAGTTCAGTCGACCTATGGGAAGAAGCCCATCGCCGTACCCTAGACGAGGTCGCTCCCCGACGCGCCGCAGCCGTTCACCGTCGCCGTACAGAGGTACCAGCAGCTCCCCTAGCCGCTGCGCCCAGGAAAACTAAGCGAGGCGACCATCTACGGAGGTGAGGCCGCCGCAGATGAAAATCCTCCATGGACGACAGTCGCCAAGATGTCGGGAAATCTCATCGACGTCATAATCGACGGCCAACCTGTCCGGGCACTTGTAGATTCAGGAGCCTCTTTTTCTGTATTATCGGATAATTACCGCCGCACACTAAAGAAGACAATGTTCTGTGATACGGGAGCGACTGTACTGAAGGTCGCGAATGGAAAGTACGTCCATCCAGCAGGAACTTGTGTTGCAAGAATAACCATCAACAACAGGACGCAGCTGTTTGAATTTGTCGTGTTAACAGAATGTAGTCACAATGTCATCCTCGGATGGGACTTCCTTCAGGCATCCCAAGCTATCATTGACTGTGGAAGATCTGAGCTGCAAATTGAAGAAGTTGTTCCGCCATATACACGTAATACAGAATTTTCTGGGAAGTTATTCGTCGTTGACAATGTGACGATACCGCCGTTGACAATGAGAAGAGTGGCAGTCACAAACACAGATGACTGGTTAAACTGTCAAGTTCTTGTTGACAGTAAAAAGTTTATCAGGCTCACAAAAGAAATTTACATACCAGCGGCTATCATAAGCATTACCGGTGGTCAAGGAGAGATTTGGATCACAAATTTTCACGAGCAGTCACAACTAATCCCCAAGGGAATGTGTATCGGGACAGCTGAACCAATCCAGGACGGTGAGCTCAACGTCATCAATGAAGATCCATGCCCTGCTATTAGTCCAGACAACACGCTGGAGGAAACAAACGTGGAACTGCCAATAGGGCCTGGACTGACCAAGGAACAACGCCAGCGGGTGTTAGGTATACTACGCCAATTTTCGGGTGCATTCACACCTCAGCAGGGGAAAAGTCAGACGAAACGGCCCACGATAAAGCACCGTATCAATACTGGGGACCATTCGCCAATTAGCCAGCGTTCGTATAGAGTGTCGCCAGCTGAAAGACGCATAATTCGGGAGGAAGTGGAGAAGATGTTGCGAGATGACATTATTCAAGCTTCGGAGAGTCCTTGGTCGTCTCCGGTGGTCCTCGTAAAGAAGAAGGATGGCACGAGGCGATTCTGTGTCAACTATCGGCGTCTGAACAGTATCACAAAGAAAGATGTCTACCCATTGCCGCGTATTGATGACATCTTAGACTGCTTGAAAGGAGCTACATACTTCTCAACTATGGACATGCAGACAGGTTACTGGCAAATCGAGGTTGACGAAGCTGACAGGAAGAAGACGGCTTTTATTACACCTGACGGCATCTATGAATTTAAAGTAATGTCATTTGGATTATGTAATGCTCCAGCCACATTCGAACGCATGATGGACAACTTGCTTCGACACATTAAGTGGACGACGTGTCTCTGCGATTTAGATGACATTGTCGTTTTCTCGAAAACACTTGAAGAACATCTGAGTCGCCTGTCAACTGTGTTGAAGTGTGTTCAGACTGCAGGTCTCCGCCTCAATCCAAAGAAGTGCCTCTTCGTCGCCAAAGAGATAAAAATCCTGGGGCACCTAGTCAACGGAGATGGTGTCCGTCCTGATCCAGATAAAGTAAGGGCAGTCACAGAATTTCCAACTCCTCAGCACATTCGTGATGTGAGAAGTTTTCTCGGGCTGTGCTCATACTACCGACGTTTCATAAAAGGATTTTGTAACAAGGCACGTCCATTACAAGAACTTCTGCAGGGAGACGCCGAATTTTACTGGGATGAGACAAAAGAAAGATCTTTCCGGGCACTTAAGGAGGCTCTAACTTCCGCACCAGTGCTAGCCTTGTACGACGAGAATGCAGAAACGGAACTTCACACAGACGCCAGTGGCTATGGGATTGGTGCAGTGCTTGTACAAGTTCAGGAAGGTGCCGAAAAAGTGATAGCCTATGCGTCAAGAGTACTCTCAAAGTCCGAGATAAACTGCTCTACAACTGAAAAAGAATGTCTCGCGGTTATCTGGGCTATCAACAAGTTCCGGCCGTATATATTCGGCAAACCATTCACCGTCGTGACAGACCACCATTATTTGTGTTGGCTGAATAGCTTGAAGGATCCATCAGGTCGACTAGCAAGATGGGCACTAAGACTCCAAGAGTACGATGTCACAGTGGTATTCAAGAACGGGCGCAAACACAAGGATGCCTACTGTCTTTCGAGGAATCCATTAGTGGAACACAACAGCATTAATGAAATTTCAGCTCTCACTGAATTAGATGACGTTACAGCTGAACAGAGGGAAGATCCAACACTATTAAAAATGATAGAGGCCTTGGAGAAAGGAGAACCGACCAATGGAGAGTTCCAACTTATAAACGGAACATTGTACAAGAGCAACTACGATCCACTGAGCCCCAAATAGCTACTTGTTGTTCCAACTCATCTCCAGCCAGCTAATCTCAAATATTTCCATGATGCTCCAATATCCGGTCATCTGGGATTCGTGAAGACCCTAGACAGAATCAGACGCAGGTATTACTGGAAAGGTCTCTACCGATCTGTCAAGCACCACGTGAGTCACTGTAAAGAGTGCCAGCGACGGAAGCATGTGCCGCAATTACCTCCAGGACATCTCGTACCGATTCCGCCGGCAGCAGCTCCTTTCCACCGAGTTGGGATCGATCTTTTAGGGAGGTTCCCGAAGTCGACAACCGGTAACCATTGGATAATAGTCTGCACTGACTACCTCACACGCTACGCTGTCACCAAATCTATGCCGACTGCAGAAGCTCCAGAGATCGCAAAATTCCTTGTAGAAGACATTATTTTGAAGCATGGAGCACCACGTGTCATGATATCTGATCGTGGAAAAGTATTCCAGTCAAAACTAGTATCAGAGGTAATGTCACAGTGCGACATTGTCCACAGAATGACAACTGCATACCATCCTCAGACAAATGGTCTTACGGAACGTTTTAACAAAACGTTAGCCGACATGCTGTCGATGTACGTCGATGTTGAGCAGAAGGATTGGGATACTATACTGCCAGTCGTGACATTTGCTTACAATACCGCAAGACAAGACACCACAGGCTTCACTCCGTTTTTCCTGCTCCATGGCCGTGAAGCTGAGACGACAATGGATACGCTGTTCCCGTTCCAACCGGACGACACTCAGGATGACTATGTTAAACAGCTCATCACCAGGGTCGAAGAAGCAAGACAGCTGGCTCGCATACGGACACTGGACGCCCAGGAGAAGGACCGTCAGCGGTATAACGCGAAGCACCGACCTTTTGTGTACAGCCCAGGAGATCTGGTATGGATTTTTACCCCTGTACGGAAGGTTGGACTGTCAGAAAAGTTATTGAAGCGATACTTTGGTCCGTATCGTGTCATACGCCGCCTGTCAGACGTCACATACGAAGTTGAGGATCATGAGCCGTCGTCGAAACGTCAAAAATGAAGAGACATTGTTCACGTCCTGCGCATGAAGCCTTACTACGATCCTGAAGAGCAGGTAGACGACAATGGCTTCTTGTTCAAGGGCTTTAAGGACGGTAATGTTCGTGATGAAGCCACGACAGGAACGTCTGTCGTCGATAATCGCGGAGAAGGGAAGGATTCTCTTGAACTGTCATTCAGAGGACCCATGACACGGTCAAGATCCAGGCCATTGCAGCTGGCTCCACAGGGATCATAACAGCGGGTCGCTGTTTCTCCAGGAGAGGGAGCAATGCCGCGAGAGACGACGAACGCCAACTGCCGGCGTGGCGCAGGGGTTAGCGTCACGGACTGTGGAGCAGAAGGTCGCCGGTTCAATCCCGCCCACCGACAAAAATTTATTTTTTTGTAATTTACAATTCCAGAAAGTTCTACATCTTTCTTATGTTCACTTGTAAATTCTACTCGTTTCTTATGTTAACTGTTCTTCTAATTTCTGGTAAATTCTGTCTGTGTATAAATAGCAGAGCATTCTGCCTAAGAGGCAGTCAGTGCTGCGTGTATGTTGAGTTCGTAATAAACGTGCTTTCAGTATAAGTGCTGTGTTTAGTTGTCTTCGAAGTCAAGCCTACTTCCATTGCAACGTGACAATATTATCCTGTATACGGGTTTTCCAACATGTTGATGACATCTTGGGTCAAAGCAGAGGGGTGGAATCACATCGTAAAATAATGTCATTAGATGGGTAGGTCTGTAGCTAATGAGGAGGAAAATACCAATGTAGTATTGGGAGGTAAAAATTAGAGCGAATCAAAGAGATGAATACAGCAACCAAGTTCAAACGGATTTGGTTTTCCATTTTTATTCAGAGGTGACGAGCCTATGACAGGATATAGTAGCTTCTGCATAAAACCAGTGTTTCAACTTTGCTCACCCGTGGTTGTTTAATAACTTGGCCACCACAACCTCTTAGGCAGAGATTTATTTCATAGTGCATTATTTTCTTGTCTGACAATATCTAATCTGCTACTTTCAGAGTCATCACAGCTGCTTGAAATACTACAGAATACAAGACTTTGTAATCAAGTATTCTCTCTGTGGAGAATTTTCATCAGGAATCAAATAATCAAGTATTCCTTTAGTTAGTGAATTCGTTTAATCCAAAAATTAAACTGTTCTAATTTTGATTGAAATACACCATGGAAACTATGTACTGAAAAATGGAACATTTGCAGTCCCAACACTTTATTTAGTTCATATTCATTTTCCATTTATACTCCCATCAACTCACATGTGTTAGTCTTTGCTTCCCACCCCCATAATGACCATTTACCTTATACTCTAAATATCTAGGAAACATTTGGCAAACACATGGTGTATCAACGTACATCAGTTATTTGCAGGAAAGGTGCATATAGATATGTTATAGCAGAAATACTTAGAATGATTCATTTAAATTTCTCCTGACAACTACTTGTTATATGGTTTTTTTAAATGTACTCGACTTTGACAAATGACATCTTATGTTTGTCACAGTCAAGTTCATAGAATTTGTTTGGGAATACAGACTGCTACCAGATCCTGATTTCGAGAAGTACAGCGAGAGTCACTACATGGGTGTAACAGTTTGCTGTAGGTAATATAAAGTGACAGCATTTATTGAGTAACATCTTCCATTCCTACAATGTCTCCACATTCAGTCACGCTAATGTAATTTAATTAACAATCATATTAATCAAAATATCCACGAGTCTACAGTGTCCAATGGGCACAATATTTCGGCGATCATACATGTCGCCATAATCAGGTGAGATGCCTACAATATTTATCACAACGAAACTCTTTCTCGTAATTTGACTGAAAACCCAAAGAGATTTTGGTCATATGTTAAATATACTCGGGGCAAATCACAAGCAATACCTTCACTACGTGATAGTAATGGCGATCCTGCCGAGGACAGTGCTACTAAAGCAGAGTTACTAAACTTAGCTTTTAGAAACTCATTCACCAAAGAAGACGAAACCAATATTCCAGATTTCGAATTACGAACAGATGCCGTAATGAGTAACGTAGAAGTAGATATCATCGGAGTAGTGCAGCAACTAAAATCACTTAACAAGAACAAGTCTTCTGGTCCGGATTGTATACCCATTAGATTTCTATCTGATTATGCTGAAGCGATAGCTCCTTACTTAACAGTCATATACAACCGCTCTCTCATAGAAGGATCTGTACCAAAAGATTGCAAAGTTGCAAAGGTCACACCTATATTCAAGAAAGGTAGTAGGAGTAACCCACTAAACTACAGGCCTATTTCATTGACGTCAATTTGCAGCAGGGTTTTGGAACATATCCTATATTCAAATATTATGAATTACCTCGAACAGAACGATCTATTGACCCAAGGTCAACACGGATTTAGAAAATATCGTTCATGCGAAACACAACTAGCTCTTTATTCACACGAAGTGATGGGTGCTATCGACAAAGGTTCGCAAATCGATTCCGTATTTCTTGATTTCCAGAAAGCTTTTGACACCGTACCTCACAAACGGCTTTTAATCAAATTGCGTGGTTATGGTATATCTCCCCAAATTTGCGATTGGATAGGGGATTTCTTGTCAGAGAGGACACAGTTCGTAGTAATCGATGGTAAGGCATCGACTAAAACAGAGGTGATATCGGGCATTCCACAGGGTAGTGTTATTGGTCCTCTGCTATTCCTTATTTACATAAACGATTTAGGGAAAAATCTAAGTAGCTCTCTCAGGTTGTTTGCAGATGACGCCGTCATTTACCGTCTAGTAAAATCATCTGAAGATCAAAACCAACTGCAGAACGATCTGAATAAGATATCAGTATGGTGTAAAAATTGGCAATTGGCTCTAAATAATGAGAAGTGTGAAGTCGTCCACATGAGTACGAAAAGAAATCCGTTAAACTTTGTTTACAACATAAATCAATCAAACGTGAAGGCCGTAAACTCCACAAAATACCTAGGAATTACTATTACTTCAGACCTAAACTGGAAAGAACACGTAGAAAATATCGTGGGAAAGGCGAACCAGAGACTACGTTTTATTGGCAGAACCCTTAAAAGATGCAACAGAACTACTAAAGAAACTGCATACACTGCGCTTGTCCGTCCATTTTTGGAGTATTGCAGCCCAGTGTGGGATCCTTATCAGGTGGGTTTGACGGAGGACATCGAAAGAGTCCAAAGAAGGGCAGCTCGTTTTGTATTGTCATGATGTAGGGGAGACAGCGTTACTGAAATGATACAGGATCTGGGATGGGAATCACTACAACAACGGCGCTTATCGCTGCGGCGTGGGCTACTTGCGAAACTCCAATCACCAATATTCTCCTCCGAATGCGAAAATATATTGTTGACTCCCACTTACATAGGTAGAAATGATCATCAGAATAAAATACGAGAAATCAGAGCTCGAACAGAGAGATTCAGGTGTTCTTTCTTCCCGCGCGCTATTCGAGAATGGAATGGGAGATAAATAGTATAATTGTGGTTCGAGGAACCCTCTGCCAGGCACTTAAATGTGATTTGCAGAGTATCCCATGTAGATGTAGATGAACTGACGGACTGAGCTCCTGGAAACGCGCCGACTTGGAGATCCGCACCCTACGGTGGCTTGAAGGGAACTGGGTTCTAGCACAGACAAATACATACAGACGGGAAACCTCCGTAAGCACCCGGTCACATGCTCAGGGGTGCGGAGAGGGAAGGTTCCGTAAGATGTCCCATGATGGCGCTGTGGTCAGAAGCAGCCCTTTAAACTGGCCAGAGCAGGCAGCGGCTGTCCCCACCACCACTTCCCCTCAAACGCCGGCACACCGGACACAGCTGTGGCATCGTGGCAAGCGGCGCGAGCTCTCCCCTCAGCCTCCCCTCCATGCTACCCTCAGAAGCACCTCTAATCGTCTACCAGTACTAAGCTGGGGAATCGTCTGACACCTGCTAGCATCTTACGGAACTATGAGGGCAGTGTAGGAAAGAGGTTCAGGAGGGGCTTCTCCTCTGTATATCTTACTCTGTGGTTCTAGCCCGGTGGCGGGTGATTTAAATATCCCCCACCCGCGGAGCGCCTCCTCCGTGGTCCGCGCCCCGCGCCGTGGTCGCACAGTGGAACCGATTGCGACGGCGTCTGAGATGACGTCGATATGAGGGCTCTGTCCGCCATGGTCGTCACTATGTTACATTTGCTAGATTTACTCTTAATTAACGCAATCGCTGGTTCCCAAGCTTTGCTAAGATTATAGCCACAGTCACGGTTTATGAGGTCATCACTAGTACGAATTTCAATGGCCTCTCTAAAGATGCAGTTCCAGTATCTCGATGTCTGTACCAGAATCCTACTGCGTTCATACTCCATCGTGTGATTCTCTGACAAACAATGTTCAGCGACCGCTGACTTGCTCGGAGACATCAATCGTGTGTGCCTCTGGTGTTCAACGCATCGATCCTCGACGGTACGCATCGTCTGTCCAATATATGACTTGCTACACTGACACGGAATCTGGTATACGACGGCCTTCCTCAAACCGAGATTATCTTTGGCACTCCCCACCAGTGCACAAATTTTATTCGGCGTACAAAAGACAGTTCCAACATGGTGTTTCTTCAAAATGCGGGCGACCTTCCCCGAGAGTGCGCCGGTATGTTGAATAAACGCAGTGCCTACCTCTTCCCTCGTGTTTTCCTCCGTTTCCACAGGTTGTGCTGTAGTGGTTGGGGGGAGAGCCCGCTGAATCTGCCACTCTGAGCACCCATTTTTGCGAAATACAGTTCTCAGGTGTTCCAATTACTGGGGTAGACTCTCTACGTCGGAGATAGTGCGCGTCCTATGTACTAGAGTTTTTAGTACCCCATTCCTCTGTGAAGGCTGGTGACAGCTGGAGAGGATGTAGGCACTGCGTTCATTCCATATACCGGCGCACTCTCGGGGAAGGTCGCCCGCATTTTGAAGAAACACCAGGTTGGAACTGTCTTTTGTCCACCGAATAAAATTCGTGCGATGATGGGGAGCGCCAAAGATGTCCTCGGCTTGAGGAAGGCCGAAGTGTACCAGATTAATTAAGAGTAAACCTAGCAAACGTAATGTAGTGATGACCACGGCGGAGAGAGCCCTCACATCGACGTCATCTCAGATGCTGTCGCAAGGACCACAGAGGGGGCGCTCCGCGGGCCGAGGGGATTTAAATTTCCCGCCACCCCCTCAGCAAATCCCGCCAATAACACACAAATAGACAGAGCCACGACGGTACAACCAAAACCCTTTGGCTGAATAGAGCAACAAGACGCTCTCGAACAGCCCGCCCATCCCCCTCCGGGATGGGTATGAAAAGATAAAGAAAAGGGGGGAGGGCTAGAACCCAGTTCCCTTTGAGCCGCCGTAGGGTGCGGATCTCCGTGCCGGCGCGTTTCCTGGAGCTCAGCCTGTCAGTTCACCTGATGATGGCAACATGTATGATTGCCGAAATATTGTGCCCGTTGGACACTGTAGACCAGCAGTACACCCGTGGATATGTTTATTATCAAATACGCCGGTAGAAACTCAAGAATCACATCATATTCATATAAATGTCAATTTTCCTGAGAACTCATAGTAGGTTGCTTTCTGTCTTGTGGGCTGTAAAGACTTTCCGTTCATTTAAACTGATATACAGACAAATATAGTTATTTCATATTAAGTTTTATTCACACTACCAGCAAGTTGTATCACTTTTCTTCAAATATACCAAGAATGAGTTTATCAACATTTGAGGTATGTTATAGCATATTTATTTTACATTTTTTCCTTACAAAAAAACATTAACTTGATAAATTAAAGAAAGTAAGTTGTCACAGAACTGTCCCTAAGCAAACAAGTGTTGCCTCTCAACTTGTCCTTCTGCAGTGTCAAAATATGCTGCAAACTCATTTTGTTCTTGCTTGGCGTCTTCAGCAACATTTCTACCGATCCTTGTTAACGGTGGTCTCTCCATCTCCCAGATTCTGCAGTCCCTCTTTCAACGTTTTCAGAATCAAAACTGCCAGTTGTGCAGGTAAACGCAGCACAAAGTCACGGTGGTAGCTTTAGGTGGTTCTAGATGTAAAAACTGCCGACACTATGCCAAACGCTTTTTCGACTACTCGCCATACTCTACTGAGTCTGTAATTAAATATCCTCTCCTTGTTACCTTTGTTGTGATTTACTGGATACAGTTTCATGACGTTTTCTTGAAGAGCAAAGGCGTCGTCAATAACGTGGACACTGCTCTTCCAGATAGAGGTACTGATCGCGGTATGTGCAGCTCACCTGTTTGAAGTGCATTGTAAAAAGTGGTACGGTTAAATATACCTCCATCAGAAATACGTCCTTGCGCTCCCACATTTGCATACAAAAATTGGTAATCGGCATTCACTAATGCCATTAACACAATACTGAAAGTGTCTTTATAATTGTAGTAGGCATACGTGCTTCCAACATGAGCAGGGTTAACAATGTGTATGTGTTTTCCCTCTAAAGCCCCTATGCAGTGCGGAAAGTTCCAGCGATTCTCGAATTCTCGTGTAATTTTGTGCCACTATGCTTCAGAATTTGATATGCGAAAAAAATAAACAAAAAATATGAATGGTCGTATTTCCTTTTTATTATAGGGTAACATAAGAAGACAGACGTGGCAAAGAGACTTTTCTATCAACGCCACTGCCTACATCATCACCACTTGAAGAGGAACCAAGTGTTTTAAATAGACCAGTTCTGGAAGCAACTCACCAGCCACCTTGCAAGAAGGCAAAAACAACGAAAATTTCCGCTGATGATGCCTTCGAATTATTGAAAGTAACTAGTAACCACATTTTGAATAAAAACGAGGACAGGTTCACCATATTTCGCAAATACCGGTACGTAGAAAGTGACCTTAAAGATTTTCGGAAGAAAAAACGTGTGGCTATTCTACAAAAAAATATTCAAGACTTGATTTTTCAAGCCAGGCTTGAGGAAATCGAAGAATTTGAGGGTGAATCCGCCTTAGTTACTGGACTGGAATTTTCACCTGTGCCAGTAATGCAATTAAGTGAGGAACAGGCTGAAAAAGTTTATTATTTAACTGAGGTTGCCCACTGAAAATTGTGCTTCCCGATATGTTTAACTCGTAGGGCTACGTAATCTAGGCTATAATACGTAGCTTTCAATAAAATATTTATAAAGATAACAAGTTCTTACCTTACTTTCTCTTTCAAGTGTTTTAATATAGCCTCACACACTTTTGGTATAATTTCGCTGATTTTGGATTTGGAAATCCTATGAATGTACATGAAGGAACTGTACGAATCTCCAGTTGCTAAAAAGTGTAATGTAACAGCACTTTGTTCGGCGGCATTTATTTAATAATACTTCAAAGTTAGTCGTTGATATACGAACAAAGTTCTTGAATCCCTGTATGTCTTGAACTTCCAGATCATTCATCTCTGAACTATAAGCTCCATGACTACACCGTTTAGCCGGCCGCGGTGGCCGAGGGGACTGAGGCGCTCCAGTCACGGTCTGCACGGCCACTACGGTCGGGGGTTCGAATCCCCCCTCGGGCATGGATATTTGTGACGTCTTAGTTCGTAAGTAGTTCATAAGTAGTTTGTAAGTTTAGGGACTGATGACCACGTAGTTAAGTCCCATAAGCTTAACAAACATTTGAACATTTTTTTACACCGTTTACTCAGAAAGTTACGCATCCACCACCTATGTTCCTTTCTTCGATTATTCTCCTTTTCTTTAACAATGATATTCGCTGCACTAGCGCAAAGAGAAAGAAGTTCTGCGTCTGTTGCCATGTTCCATGAAACTGAATGTCTCCAGTGAGAACGCACGCGTTAGCAACTTGTGCCGGGCACCTGACGTTGAACTAGTCGCAATATACATGTGCCGAGATACTTTTTTTCGCGACTTGAGCCGGATACAAATCTCCGCGACAAATCCCGCAGTGTGAACGTAGCTTTAGAACAATAGTTGATAAAATTGCACGCGTAACAATACTAAACTGAATTCCTATTGTTGTTTTTTTCTGTAACTGAAAATTCTCTTATATGTCTATATATTGTCAGTGAGCTCTATTGTTACCAGATTACTAAGGTAATTTTGAGCTGCAGGCTCACTAATGGAATGATTCTTATTAAAATAACCACCTAGGTTACACAACACAATCACATATATGCTCTAGCCCCTATGTTAATAAATAATTAGAGAAAACTGCTGCTGGTTGCTACTTTGTAGATGTTTTATGGCACATATGCTTTGACATTTATTCACCACAAAACCTGATAACTACTGTTGCATTACTTTTTCAATATTGGGGGTTACAGTAAACAATTTATTTCAACACTAATATTAAATCTGCCAAGGTTAAAGCTTTATTTCACACCGGATAATGTATTTCGAAGTAACAGAACTATGTGTAACGCTTTTTCTGAAGACGAATGTCAGCTGTAACGTTACTGGAACAGATTCACACGAAATACTTTTACTCTGAAGACCGTCGGTCGTTTCGTATTAACGTTCGAACTTTTCAAAAGAAGAAAGCAACATCAAATAGCTTATAAATATCTTTTACACTATTTGGCAACATTTATACTGCCATTAGAACAACGCTAACGTGGAAAAGAGTAAGTCTATGGTGGAAAACAAACCTCTGCGAGACTCGGTACGATCGCAGAAATCGAGAAGGATCGAAACTGGCGGTGTATACGTCACAGTGACATCAGCATGATGATTTACGTGGGTGTCACGACGTCTCCCCAAGTAGGTAGCGTGTGACGTAAAATGACGTCACGTTTGTTCCAAGTTGTATGAGGAGAATGCATGCAGGTAAGAATATTCTTACCTCCATGGGAGAATGTTACCAAGGAGGCTGAAAGTTACCCAATCAACTTCTAAGATTACGACTAAATTCTAGTAGACCTTAGGGGATGATGTATTCCTCTCAGAAAGAGGAGTGTATTGTCGCGTTGAAATGGAAGCAGGCTTGACTTTGAAGACAGGATTATCGACTGAACACAGCACTTATACTGAAAGTAGGTTTATTGCGAACTGAAACTGACTGCCTGACGGCGAACTTCAGCACCGCAATCGGTGACGCTATTCCTTGCGCCACGCCGACAGCGGCAGTCAATTAATGGAGGGTCTCGCAGCATTACTCCCTCCTGAAAAAACAGCGACCCGCTGTTAGGTTCCCTTTGGAAACAGCTGCAATGTCCTAGATCTTAATCTTGTCATGGTTCTTCTGTATTGCAATTCTGGAGAATCCTTCCCTTCTGCACGATTATCGACGACAGACGTTCCTATCGTTGCTTCATCAGTATCATTACCGTCCTTAGAGTACTTGAACAAGAAGCCATTTTCGCCTATCTTCTCTTCAGGATCGTAGTAAGGTTTCATGCAGAGGACGTGAACAATGTCCCGTTGTTTCTGTCATTTCCATGACGGCTCTTAATCCTCAATTTCGTATGTGACGTCTGACAGGTGGCATATGACACGATACAAACCAAAGTATTGCTTCAATAACTTTTCTGATAGTCCAACTTTCCGTACAGGGCTAAAAATCCATACCAGATATCCTGGGCTGTACACAACAGGTCGGTGCTTGTCATTATACCACTGACGGTCCTTCTCCTGGGAGTCTAGTGTCCGTATGCGAGCCAGCTGTCTTGCTTCTTCGACCCTGGTGATGAGCTGTTTAACATAGTCATCCTGAGTGTCGTCCGGTTGGAACGGGAACAGCGTATCCATTGTCGTCTCAGCTTCACGGCCATGGAATAGGAAAAACGGCGTGAAGCCTGTGGTGTCTTATCTTGCGGCATTATAAGCAAATGTCACGACTGGCAGTATTGTATCCCAATCCTTCTGCTCAACATCGACGTACATCGACAGCATATCTGCTAACGTCTCGTTAAAACGTTCTGTAAGACCATTTGTCTCAGGATGGTATGCAGTTCTCATTCTGTGGACAATGTCGCAACGTGACATTACCTCTGATAATAGTTTTGACTGGAATACTTTTCCACGATCAGATATCATCACACGTGGTGCTCCATGCTTCAAAATAATGTCTTCTACAAGGAATTTTGCGATCTCTGGAGCTTCTGCAGTCGGCACAGGTTTGGTGACAGCGTAGCGTGTGCGGTAGTCAGTGCAGGCTATTATCCATTGGTTACCGGTTGTCGACGCCGGGAACCTCCCTAAAAAATCGATCCCAACTCGGTGGAATGGAGCTGATGCAGGTGGCATCAGTACGAGGTGACCTGGAGGTAACTGCAGCACATGCTTCCGTCGTTGGCACTCTTTACTGTGATTCACATAGTGCTTGACAGATCGGTAGAGACCTTTCCAGTAATTCTGATTATGAGTAGGGTCTTCACGAATCCCAGATGACCGGATATTTGACCATCGTGGAAATACTTGAGAATAGCTGACTGGAGATGAGCTGGAACGACCAGTAGCAATTTGGTGCCGAGTGTATCGTAGTAGCTCTAATGCAATATTCTGTTTATAAGTTGGAACTCTCCATTGGTCGGTTCTCCTTTCTCCAAGGCCTCTATCATTTTTAATAGTGCTGGATCTTCCCTCTGTTCAGCTACCTAATTCAGTTAGGACTGAAATTTCATTCATGCTGTTGTGTTCCACTAATGGATTCCTCGAAAGGCTGTCGGCACCCTTGTGTTTGCGCCCATTCTTGAATACCACTAAGACGTCATACTCTTGGAGTCTTAGTCGACCTGATGGATCCTTCAAGTTGGTCAGTCAACACAAAGAATGGTGGTCTGTTACGATGGTGAATGGCTTGCCGAATAAATACGGCCGGATAGGCCAGATAACTGCGAGACGTTCTTTCTCAGTTGTAGAGTAGTTTATCTCGGACATTAAGAGTACTCTTGATGCATAGGCTATTACCTATTCAGCATCTTCCTGAACTTGCACAAACACTTCACCAATCCCATAACCACTGGCGTCTGTGTGAAGTTCAGTTTCCGCATTCTCGTCGTACAAGGCTAGCGGAAGTTATAGCCTCCTTAAGTGCCACTGAAAACTCTTTCTTTTGTCTCATTCCAGTAAAACGTGGCGTCTCAATGTAGAAGTTCTTGCAATGGACGTGCCTTGTTTCAAAATCCTTTTATGAAACGTCGGTAGTATGAGCACAGCCTGAGAAAATTTCTCACATCACGAATGTGCTGAGGAGTTGGGAAGTCTGTGACAGTCCTTACTTTATCTGGATCAGGACGGACACCATCTCCGTTGACTAGGTGCCTCAGGATTTTTATCACTTTGGCGACGAAGAGGCACTTCTTTAGATTGAGGCAAAGTCCTGTAGTCTGAACACACTTCAACACAGTTGATAACCGCTGGTATGTAAATTTCTTTGGCGAGCCTGATAAAGTTTTTACTATCAACAAGTACCAGTCATCTGTGTTTGTGGCTGCAAATCTTCTCATTGTCAATGGTGGGATCGTCACATTGTCAACGGCAAATTACTTCCCAGAATATTCTGTAATTCGTGTACCTGTCGTAACGACTTCCTCAGTTTGCAGCTCAGATCTTCCACAGTCAATGATACCTTGGGATGCCTGAAGGAAGTCCCATCAAAGGATGACATTATGCCTACATTCTGTTAAAACAACAAATTCAAACGGCTGGGTCCTGTTGTTGATGGTTATTTTTGCGACACAAGTTCCTGCTGGCTGGACGTACTTTCCATTTGCGACCTTAAGCACAGTTGCCCCCTACCACAGAACATTGTCTTCTTTACTGTGCAGTGGTAATTATCCGACAATACAGAGAAAGAAGCTTCTGAATCAACCAGTGCCCAGACAGGTTGGCCGTCGGTTATGACGTCGGTGAGATTTCCCGACATCTCAGCGACTGTCGTCCATGGAGGATTTTCATCTGCGGTGGCCTCACCTCCGTAGATGGTCGCCTCGCTTAGTTTTCCTGGGCGCGGCGGCTAGGGGAGCGGCTGGTACCTCTGTACGGCGACGGTGAACGGCTGCGGCGCGTCGGGGAGCGACCTCGTTTAGGGTACGGAGATGGGCTTCTTCCCATAGGTCGACTGAACTCACCATCACGTGACTGCCTGGGATAGAACTGCTCTGATGGCTGACGTCTCACGTCAAAATAATCATCGAACACTCGCCTTCTCTCTCTGCAGTAGCGTACGACATGTCCAGGGCGCCCACAGCGGAAACGTAGTGGTGTGTTGTCTTCTGTCCTCCAGACGTCTATGTTTCTGCGGGGCATCATAGTTACCGGGGGAGTTGGCTGTGGTCGCGTCGGTCGGTTCATAGGCTGCCGTTTGGCGGCTGCAGCGTAAGTCATAGCAGGGCGACGCCATTCTTCACGTCGGGTACGACTGGTGGGGCAGACAGGTGCTAATGTCTGAAATACCTCTTCCTCAGCGACGTCGGCTCCCTCGTGACTTACAGGGCTCACATCCATGGCCATAATCTGATGCTCGCTCGGTCTAATAGTCCCGGCTGCCATAAATTCTTCTCTCAAAATTTGTCTTCCACAGTGGTCATAGGGACCACATTCAGGAGTCTGTCATACTTCTTTTGTTACATCTCTTCAATAAGCTGGAACCACTTGATGAACTCTTCCATCGTAGCGACGTCTTTCATCAGAAGAGCTTGGTACATGTCTTCTGCAATACCCTTCATCAGATGCGTGATTTTGTCGGCCTCAGTCATATTCGGATTGACTATGTTACACAGGTCCAAAACATTCTGTACATATGACTGTGTCGGCTCCCATGTCGTTGGGCCCGGTTCTTCAGTATTTCTTCCGCTGAGCGGATTTGTCACTGGCGGTCTCCAAACGTCTTCTTAAGTTCCGTCTGGAACGTTTCCCACACATTCACATTCAGCTTCTCTTCATTGTTTTCAAACCATTGATGGGTTGTTCAGGTATAAATAAACGTTGGCCAAGCACATTGTACGATCTTACCTGTTATACTTGACGACTCGGTCGAACCCTTTTAGCCATTTTTTGGGGTCCTGTCCAGCGTCTCCAGAGAACACCGACGGGTGTCTGATGTGCAGCTGGCATACCGCTGGTTTCGTGTCCATGGTTCTTCTGATGATACGGACTTTCGGAAGGATGTACTTGGTATATACCTTGTATTCCAGGCCTAGTCCGTGTAAGCGATGGCTTTTACGTTGCCTAATCGGAGCCACGGTGATGCAGCGGTTGCACAGGATACTCGGCGCATCCATCAAACAATGTCGCGTTGAAATGGAAGCAGACTTGTCTTCGAAGGCAAGGTTGTCGAGTGAGCACAGCACTTATACTGAAAGCAGGGTTAATGTGAACTGAAACGTACACGCAGCACTGACTGCCTCTCGGGCAGAGTGCTCTGCTATTTATACACGGACAGAATGTACCATAAATTAGAAGAATAGTTAACATACGAAACATGTAGAAATTACAAGTGAACATAAGAAACATCTAGAACATTCTGGAAATGATAATTACAAAGAAATAATTTTTCCGGTGGACGGGATTGAACCGACGACCTTCAGCACCGCAATCGGTGACGCCATCTCTTGCGCCACGCTGGCAGTCGGCTAAGGTGCGGTCTCGCGGCAATATTTTCGCTGTTGGCCTTTGGTCTACTATAACTTTGCAGACGATATTTTGAAGTGCAAATCATGATAACATACTGTTCTATGGAAATGGTACATTACAGATTTCTCACAAACACTTCACTTTGGTACATTAAATGTCAATTACCAATGAATGACAATAAATTATGAAATAACCATAAAAAGGTCTAAGCAGAAGTATATGAATTAAAAAAGAAGTTGCTGTTAGAGATTTTTTTTTTTTTTTTTTTTTTTTTTTTTTTTTTTTTATAGGCCCTATCTAACAGAATAGAGAACGAGAATATTAATTTATTGCAAGTCTGTTTTACAGTACTCGCTAGTTTTTTTCGTATTATGAGAGTGAAAAGGTGCAGGAAGCCGACAGCAGAGTTTAAATAGCTGTGACTGAAGCGAGTACGAATGATATTTACAATCTTCCTTCTCACATAGACGTAGTTGGCTCACTATTTCGAATATGTAGGGATTTCACAAATACTTAGGTGAGTATGTTCCGATTTGCAAGTGTGTAATTGGCCAGAAACCTAAGCAAACTGCCCGAACAAATATCATTGAAATAAGTACCATCGACATTTATGTTCTCGTAAGTAATAGTTATGTATGTAACACAGTAAAACTGACACAGTCTGTCCATTCATGAGTGACAAATGATGTGTCTTTATTAATGAATTGGTAAATTGTGGGGGACCACAATCACATATGATTGTTTTTTTTGAAGGGTATTAGACTGTCATCAATTATTTTTTAATTTACAATTATGATTTGGATCGCGTAAGTAATTTTATGTGTCACCAAAATAATTTAAAATTATTTGACATCAAATCAACATTCAAGTAATTTAATAAAATTGGTAATCAAACTCGATAACCGAGCACAAATCGATAATTTATTGTATCAGTGCACAGAAACCACACATAAAGGAAAAGAACAATTTATTTGATGCTCTACAAACTGGGATGACCATGTTTTGAATTCATTCACATCAAGTAGCATTACCATTTACAGTAACAAAACCCAAAATCCGTGAATTAAAACGTAACTGTTAACAGTCAAATGCCTAACATTCCCTTCATAAATATTGTTGGCTGTTTGTTTTAAAATAAGTAGCGATTTCCGAGATAGTTGTTTAACAAGTACGTAATAGACTGTAGGTAATAAATGTAACCCACATATAAATCACAAATGATACTTTTATTAATCTTCTAAACAAGAAAAGCACGGAATAATTACAGAAATACAGAAGGCAAAGAATAATAAAAAATTCAAACGTCCGCTGCACTGCCACAGAGTAAACAGGGCGCACTTCACTTGCTACTGTAATGTCCCCCCCCCCCCCCCCTAAAGTGCGGAGCACCCGGGATATACGGCTACTTACATTTTACTTGTCTTCCTGCTCGTGTACGGACGACTTGCTCATGTGAAGATGTGGGAGACAATGTGGGTTGCTGTGCTGAGGTTCCATCTTGCCTCGATGTGAGTTCTTCTGACACATCAAGCCTTGTATGCACTGAACCTTGCTCCTTCTCTTCTGATGGAGTGTTATCGTAATCTGGTCCTGATAAAACCCATGCTGGCTTTACCCTTTCGATGGAAACTCTAATGGTTTTCTCATTTTGTGATATGTCCGTAGTACGGTTGTTGTCACGTCTCACTATTCTGTAAGGCCCGGTGTACGGAGGTTGTAGTGGTGCTCAGACTCAATCTTTACGGAGCATGACATGTGTACAATCTTTCAATGCTTTATGCACGAAAACTGGACGTTCACCGTGTCTTGACACCACAGGTGTCCTCAGTTTTTCCACATGATCGCGGATATCACATATTAGTGACGAGAAATTTGTTGGCAGTGTAGCTGGGGTACTTGTTACATAGTCTACTGGGAGTCTCAGTGGTTCTCCATAAACCAATTCTGCCACTGAAGCACCAATGTCTGTCTTGTATGCTGTCCGTAATCAAAGGAGGACCAGTGGTAATGCTTCTGTCCAGCTTCCTTGGTGGCACATGAGAGCTGTCTTCATGGTCCGATGCCACCTCCCCACCATACCATTGCTTGCTGGATGGTAGCCCGTTGTATAGTGGTGCTGGAATCCGCATAAATTAGCCAATTCATTGAACCGGCTGGACTCAAACTGGCGGCCTTGATCCGTTGTGTTATGAAGAGGGCGCTCAAAGCGAGCCAACCACTCAGACACAAATGCCTTCGCCACAATACCTGCTGCTATGTCAGTGATTGGAATGGCCTCCGACCATCTCGTGCATCTGTCCACAGCCGTTAACAAATATCTGTAGCCATTAGAAGGTGAGAGAGGACCTACTAAGTCTAAATGCACATGGACAAATCTTGCTGGTGATCCTGTGAAATTTCCAATTTCTGCACGAACATGTCGTTCTACCTTGTAGCGCTGGCATTGCAGGCATTCCCTGGCGTCCTTTTTAATTGATGGCCACACAAAACGCGCTGTTAATAACTTGCTTGTGGCGTTTGTTCCTGAGTGAGCTAGGTTTTGGATGCTATCAAATGCTGCTTTGTGAAATTTTTGTGTAACGTATGGACGCGGCCTCTGTTGTGATACATCACACCATAACTTAGCCTTGCTTCCTGGCAAGGATATCTGCTGTAATTGTAACCCTGTTGTGTGGTCAGTCAATAATTTCTGACGGTCAAGATCCTCTTCCTGTGATATGGCAACTTCTTCATAGTTCAGCCTGGTGGTTAAACCGCCAACTCGAGAAAAGTAATCTGCGACTAGATTCTCCGCACCTTCGATGTGCCTTATATCTGTTGTGGATTGGCTGACAAACTCTATATGCCGAAATTGTCTTGGCGAGCATTTATCGCTGATTTTGTTGAAAGCTGACACTATAGGTTTGTGATCCGTGAAAATTTTTACTGGTCTGGCTTCAATAGATGACCGGAAATACCTGACACTTTCGTATATTGGCAACAACTCTCTGTTGTATACACTCCATTTTGTCTGTCGGGATTTTAGCTTCTTTGAGAAGAAACAAAGAGGTTGGCAATGCCCATCTACCTGTTGTTGCCAGGCTGCTCCGATGGCGACCTGGCTGGCATTTTCAACAACGCTCAACGGTGCTGCAGGTATGGGATGTGAAAGTAGTACTGCTTCCCCTAATCTTCTTTGCAACTCACTAAAAGATTTATTCATTTATTGTGTCCACTGCAGCTTTCGGTCTCCTTTGCAATTCTTGCCCGCCAGTTCATTGGTAAGTTGCCTGTGTTGCTCCAGTAACTGGCAAATGACGACGGTAAAAATTTACCATGCCAAGATTACGTCTAAGTTCCAGAATGAAACTTTCACTCTGCAGCGGAGTGTGCGCTGGCAGATTAAAATTGTGTGCCGGAACCGCGACTCGAACCTGGGACCTTCGCCTTTCGCGGGCAAGCGCACTACCGACTGTGCTATCCCGACACGACTCACGATGCCGCCTCACAACTTTACTTCCGCCAGTACCTCGCCTCCTACTTTCCAAACTTCACAGCAGCTCTCCTGCGAACCATGCAAGACTAGCGCTCCTGGAAGAAAGGATATGGTGGAGACATGGCTTAGCCACAGCCTAAGGGATGTTTCCAGAATGAAACTTCACTCTGCAGCGGAGTGTGCGCTGATATGAAGCATCCGTCTAAGTTGTTTATAGTCTGTAGGTTTAGATAGGTTGTGTAATATGTCAATCTTTGCAGGTAATGGCTGTACACCATCAGCTGAGACTAAATAGCCGAGAAAAGTTACTTGGCTTTTGCGCATGTCACATTTATTTTCATTTAACACTACACTGTATTTGTCTAGCATCAGTCGTACCTTTTGAACACGTTTATCATGTGACCCGGCATCCTCTGAAAATATCAAAATATCATCCAGATATGAATAATAGAAGAGTAGTCCCTGGAGCACTTCATCAATGAATCTTTGCCAGGACTGGGCAGCATTTTTGAGTCCGAATGGCATAAACCGGAATTCGAAGAGCCCAAAGGGTTTAATTACCGCTGTATTTTCCACCTCAGCTGGGGCCACTGGAATCTGGTTGTATGCTTTACGACAATACACTAGTGAGAATATTTTAGCACCCGCTAGAGCGTAGGTAAACTCTCGAATGTTCGGTATGGGATACTTGTCAGGGACAGTTCTTGCATTCAACCAACGCTAATCTCCGCAGGGGCGCCGTGTACCATCTTTCTTGCGTTCTAGGTGGAGGGGTGACGCCCAAGGACTGTCTGATCGTCTAATTATTTCAGCCTGGAGCATCTCTTCGAAAGTTGCTTTAGTCTCTGCTAATCGCTCACGATCTAATCTGCGGACACGTCTTGACATCGGTGTGGTGCATATATAATGCACTGTGTGGTGCTTGACTATTGGAGTCTTGATGGCTTCTTGCTGTGGAGATGGTGAGCCTGTGCTATTGATTACCCCTATTACAACTTCTGCCACAGTGCCTCTGGAACCTTTTACCATGCACCTTCGTGACACAGTAGTGAGGCAGTCATTTGCCAAGTCTACAGTGAGTTCAAAATGAGACAAGAAATCTGCGCCTAAGATTGGTTGTAAAATATCAACAACTACGAAATTCCACTTATAATGGGTAGGCAGACCGATAACAATTGTTAGCTCTTTATAACCATACGCGTTTATGCTTGAATTGCTGACTGCTAACAATTTCGAAGGCTCCTGCTCGCATCCCTTCAAGAAGCTGTTAGCTGGCAAGGTACTTACTTTCGAGCCTGTGTCTATCAGAATGTTAAGGCCTGAAGCCCTTTCCATACGAGACGTGCAACACGCACAAGGAAATCGATGGCAGCTGCAGCGCCCCTTGCGATAGACCGTCGAACTAGAAAGAAGCGTTCAAACGGTTCGCATTTGTTGAGTCGTCTGCTTCACGCGTCTACTTCGTTTGTTGTCAAGTTACAGCAAATGAATCGCCACGTTAACTTCAATTTTCGAAACTGTAAGGTATATTGTGATGATTAAAACATTTATTTGTGTTTTAGACTGCCACTGTGAAACTGTATTTAATTGTTTTCGTGCAGTTCATGCGTAACTCAAAATGTTCAAATGTTTGTAGAACTTATGGGACTTAACTACGGGGTCATCAGTCCCTAAGCTTAGAAACTACTTATGAACTAACTAAGACTAAGGACGGCACAAATATTCATTCCCGAGGGAGGATTCTAACTCCCTACCGTAGTGGCCGTGCTGACCGTGACTGGAGCGCCTCAGTCTCCTCGACCACCGCGGCCGGCCATGCATAACTACGTCGCTCACATGTGTTAACGTCCTCATTATAAAATGCGATTACATACTCCAAGGTGGCGCGGTTTGAAGAGCCTGTGTATATGATGAACAAGCTTAGGTGTCTATACATAGACCCTTTCACTGTGATAAAGCTTCAAATATCGCTCACCAAAAACAAATATTTCATCTGTTAACTACAGCAAGTTTCATGAAAAAAAAAAAGCAAATATTTTAGAAGATGGTAATAAAGACGATTTGCAGTTAAAATTTCATATAACGCGTGTCCAATTTTTATTGGGTACAGAGATATAGCTCTTGGTATCTATAACAAACTGATTTGGATATTTTGACTGATTCTTTCGTCGCTTCTTGGTAGATCACCATATTGACTTTTATTGAAATAACCGAATTTCGACGTAGTTTAAAGTCTGAATATGTCCTAGTAACTAAGAGGAAATGAACGTGCGGAACTCACAAAATTCTCCTTTTAAGTAAGTGTGATGCTGTACTATCAAGAACCGACGGATAAATAATGAAAATTTCTTGATTTACATTTGCTCTACGTTTATTTGGATTTCATATTAACAGCTATATCTTTGTATTCAATAAAAATTGTACATAGATTATATTAAATTTTAATACTTTTGTGTCTCGTTTCCATCGTAGGTGTTGGTGGCCGAAATGAAAGAGACCGACACAGGAATAAAGGATGCACGCTTGTGCAGGTACGAAGGTGAGCAGCCAGTGGGACAGCAGAAACTAGAAACACTAGAGTAAATTTGAACGAGTCATAGAGACTTAGTAATACTTAACTTTTACATAGCTCAGTACTGCAGAAGGCCGATACATAGTTCAGCTAGAGGCCTGCCTAGTGCCTGTCCGATAGCCAAGTCTTCACTGGTACCTATCTGATTCCGAAGTGTTAGCTGGTTCCTATCTTAGTCCCAAGTGAACGATAGGGTTGCCAGATTGAACTCGAGGCAGGCCCGGAGACCAGACGTGCTCCCCTCCCCCTTGGCCAATGACTCGCCCCCCCCCCAAAAAAAAAAAAAAAGAAAAAGAAAAACAGGATTACACGTGAATTCTAATTTAAAAAAAATTAAATAAAATAAAATACCCTAATCATCTCCTCCCTCCCAGCAAGTAAATGAGATAGTGCATATTCTGCAGTTACACATACACTCATCAGTATCGACTTTTTGTAGCCACTCTTTATAATTTTCTTTCTGCAACCATTCTTCACGGAACGAACTTAGATATCGTCTCTTCATTTCACTCTTATTACTCACTAATCCACCCCCATGAACCACAGACATTGCCGAGGTGGGGTGGCTTGCGTGCCTCAACGATACAGATAGCCGTACCGTAGGTGCAACCACAACGGAGGGGTACCTGTGGAGAGGCCAGACAAACGTGTGGTTCCTGAAGAGGGGCAGCAGCCTTTTCAGTAGTTACAGGGGCAACAGTCTGGATGATTGACTGATCTGGCCTTGTAACATCAGCTAATGTGGCTTTGCCACACAGCTACTGCGAACGGCTGAAAGCAAGGGGAAACTACAGCCGTTACTTTTCCCGAGGACATGCAGCTCTACTGTATGGAAATATGATGATGGCATCCTCTCGGGTAAAATATTCCGGAGGTAAAATAGTCCCCCATTCGGATCTCCGGGCGGGGACTACTCAGGAGGATGTGATCATCAGGAAAGACAATACTGGCATTCTACGGGTCGGAGCGTGGAATGTTAGATCGCTTAATAGGGTAGGTAAATTAGAAAATTTAAAAAGGGAAATGGATAGGTTGAAGTTAGATATAGTGGGGATTAGTGAAGTTCGGTGGCAGGATGAACAGGATTTCTGGTCAGGAGAGTACAGGATTATAAGTACAAAATCAGTTGGGGGTATCACAGGAGTAGGACTGATAATGAATAAGAAAATAGGAATGCGGGTAAACTACTATGAGCAGCACAGTGATCGCATTATCATTGTCAAGATAGATACGAAGCCAACACCGACAACAGTAGTACAGGTTTATATGCCAACTAGCTCTGCCGATGATGAGGAGATCGAAGAAATATATGAGGAGCTAAACGAAATTATTCAGACAGTTAAGGGAGAGGAAAACTTAATTGTGATGGAAGACTGGAATTCGGTAGTAGGAAAAGGAAGAGAAGGAAAAATAGTAGGTGAATATGGACTGGGCAGGAGGAATGAAAGAGGAAGTCGCCTGGTAGAATTTTGCACGGAACATGATTTAATCGTAACAAACACGTGGTTTAAGAATCACAAAAGAAGGTTGTATACGTGGAAGAGACCAGGAGACACCGGAAGGTATCAGATAGATTTTATAATGGTAAGACATAGATTCCGGAACCAGGTTATAAACTGCAAGACATACCCAGGGGCAGATATAGACTCTGACCATAACTTGTTAGTTATGAATTGTAGGCTGAAGCTGAAAAAACTGCAGAAAGGTAGGAAAATAAGGAGATGGGACTTGGATAAATTGAAGGAAAGTGAAGTTCTGGAGAATTTCAGAAGGAGATTTAGGCAACAATTGACAGAAACAGGGGGAAATAAAACAGTAGAAGAGGAATGGGAAGCATTGAGAGATGAAATAGTGAAGGCAGCAGAGGAAAAAATAGGTAGAAAGGCAAGACCTACAAAAAATCCTTGGATATCACAGGAAATACTAAATTTAATTGATGAAAGGAGAAAATATAAAAATGCAGTAAATGAAACAGGCAAAATGGAGTACAGACGACTAAAAAATGAGATTGACAGGAAGTGCAAAATGGCTAAGCAGGAGTGGCTAGAAACCAAATGCAAATCTGTAGAAGAATGTATATCAAGGGGAAAAGTAAATACCGCCTACAGGAAAATAAAAGAGACATTTGGGGACAGGAAAAGCAGCTCTGTGAATATCAAGAACTCAGATGGGAAACCAGTTCTCAGCAAAGATGGGAAAGCTGAAAGGTGGAAAGATTACATAGAGCAGCTCTACAAAGGAAATGAACTTAGAGACGATGTTGTAGGAAGGGAAGAGGAAGTAGATCAAGATGAAATAGGAGATACTATACTGAGAGATGAATTTGACAGAGCCTTGAAAGACCTAGGCCGGAACAAGGCCCCAGGAGTAGATGACATACCCTCAGAGCTACTAGTCTCTGGGAGAGCCAGCCATGACAAGACTATTTGAACTGGTGTGTAGGATGTATGAGACAGGCGAAATGCCCTCAGACTTTAAGAAAAATATAATAATCCCCATTCCAAAGAAATCAGGCGCAGACAAGTGTGAAAATTACAGAACAATCAGTTCGATAAGTCATGGTTGCAAAATTTTAACACGAATTATCTACAGGAGAATGGAAAAGCTGGTAGAAGCTGACCTAGGGGAAGATCAGTTTGGATTCAGGAGGAATGTTGGAACCCGGGAGGCAATACTCACTTTACGTCTTATCTTAGAAGATAGATTAAGGAAAGGCAAACCTACATTTTTAGCTTTTGTAGATTTGGAGAAAGCATTTGACAATGTTGACTGGAATACACTCTTTCAAATTCTGAAGTCAGCAGGGGTAAAATATAGGGAAAGGAGAGTTATTTACAACTTGTACAAAAGCCAGACTGCAGTTATTAGACTCGAAGGGCATGAAAGGGAAGCATCAGTTGGGAAGGTAGTAAGACAGGGTTGTAGCCTTTCTCCGATGTTATTCAATTTGTACATCGAACAGGCGGTGAAGGAAAGCAAGGAAAAATTTGGAATAGGGATTAAAGTTCAGGGGGAAGAAATAAAAACATTGCGTTTTGCTGATGACATTGTAATCCTGTCAGAGACAGCAAAGGACCTGGAAGAGCAGTTGAATGGAATGGACAGTGTGTTGAAGAGAGCGTATAAAATGAACATTAACAAGAGCAAAACAAAAATAATGGAATGCGGTCTTAGAAAATCAGGCGATGCTGAAGGAATTAGATTAGGTAACGAAACAATGAAGGTGGTAGATGAGTTTTGTTACTTGGGTAGTAAAATAACATGCGATGGTCGCAGTACAACGGATATAAAATGCAGAATGGCAATGGGAAGAAAAGCATTTTTGAAAAAGAGAAATTTGCTAACATCGAATATTAATTTAAGGGTAAAGAAGTCTTTTCTGAAGGCATTTGTGTGGAGTGTTGCCTTGTACGGAAGTGAAACATGGACGATAAGCAGTGCGGACAGGAAGAGAATAGAGGCTTTTGAAATGTGGTGCTACAGAAGACTGCTGAAGATTAGGTGGGTAGATTGCATAACTAATGAAGAGGTACTGAACAGAATTTGAGAGAAAAGGAATTTTTGGCATACCCTGACTAAAAGAAGGGATCGCTTGGTAGGACACATTATTAGACATCGAGGAATCGTAAATTTAGCATTGGAGGGAAGTGTGTGGGGTAAAAATCGCAGAGGGAGACCAAGAGACGCGTATAGTAAGCAGATTCAAGTGGATGAGGGTTGCCGTTCTTATGAGGAGATGAAAAGGCTTGCTCAGGATAGAGTAGGGTGGAGAGCTGCATCAAACCAGTCTCCGGACTGAAGACCATAACAACAAACTCACTAATCTGAGTTAATGTAAGCTTGTCTGTTCTCACACGATCCGAGTATTCCAAAAATTGCCTGTAAACCGATAACTAACAATGAACGAACGAACACAAATAATAGACGTCGCCAGTTGACACGTTGCCACAACAGTGTTTGCTTAATAATGCGCTAGCCGATTACTACCGATGCAACAATGAAAAGTTTTCAGAGGAAGAACAGAAAAGTAGCGTTTTGTTGCAATAAGAAATTGACATTTATATAAAGTTATTCATAATTACTAGAGAGGAGCCGGCCGGGAATGGCCGAGCGCACTGAGGCGTCTTGCCACGGTGCGCGAGGCTGCTCCTGCCAGAGATTCGAATCCCTACCCCCCCCCCCCCCCCCCCCCCAGGGCATGGACGTTGTGTTCGTCCTTAGTTTAAGTTAAAGTGAAGTTCGATGTAGATCGTCGCTACATGAGCATAGTACTTAAAAAGTGTCGGAAAATAAAGTTAAGATGAAGGTTACATTCAAGCCCGGAGATGAGAGTCATTGGTCCGTAGACCCGGAGAATTCATTTCAAGCCCGGGCACTCCGGGCGGCGCCCGGAGATCTGGCAACCCTAGTGAACGATGTCGTTCAGTGGTGGCCACGAGCGGAGTTTTAGCAGAGGGCGCTCGTGGCTGACGTCGTAAGAACGCCGTGCATGGCGGCGCGCGGCGAAAGTAGGTGGCGCGCTCTTTAGACTTGTGCGACACCACAAATACAATTCCTCTATAGTATCGTCTCCTAAAACACTTACGACTGAGTCGAAAAACTACGTTCCTCTGATCAGGAGACAAGTACACATTCTGAAACCAATTCCCGACTTGGCTTCGTTTGTCAGCAGGGTTGCCCATTCAGTCGTCTGCGCATGCGCGAAGCACTTCCATACGCGTGAGAATAGGATTCATCCTATTCCGCCTATTAGCGGTAGCATGCGTGCATCTTGTGCAAGTGGACGCGTCTACACTGTACGCGGACGGCGTGACCGGTGCATCGTGGGTAATCTCGTAAGCTCTCACTTCCCGTGTAGAAACGGCTTGAGAGTCTATCGATCACCTGTAACCTGTGTGATGTTGGCTTATCCTTACAGGACCTCACAGAATGGCATAAAGGAGTACTATAAAGCGTGTTTCCGTGAGCCTTACCTTGAAAGTGCGTGTCTCCGCTTACCGCTGCCGCCTGGTTCTTCCTTCTGTAGCGGCGCCGTTCGTGAGTTCCTCAGCCCATGGCGTCTAGAACGAGCTGTCCTCCCCACAAGCTTTTGTGCACCTCGTCGCCTGTGGTGCCAGCAAAAGTCGTTGATGTGAGCGAGATCCTGCTTGGTGTGCGACTGCATCTTGTTATTAGTGGACGACTGCAGTTCCAAGTTGATAAGTCGAGTGAGCACCTTTTCCATCGTGACTTGCAGACGTCGTATCCCCTCAGTAATGTTTGGTTTTTGCCCGTAATTAGTGGCTGCGCAGTTTAAATTCTATTCCTCCGACAACACTGATGAGTCATGATCGGTTTCCGTTGCAGGAGCGACAGCTGACCTCATGACGGAAGCTATTGTTATCGACTGTAAGGTGGCAAAAGCTCTGTCAGTAACATGTCAACAGACTCTCCTTCATACGCAATCGATGTCAGCTGAAGTTGGTGGGGAAGCTGTTGCCGCTAGTCGTGCAGTAAGAAATCGTTGGGTATTATAATTTGCGAGGGTAGAGGTCGGGGTGTGAGTTTAAAATAGGGAAAGATTAATTTTTAAAAACTCACAACCACCAACTGCGAACCAAATTCCTAAACAAGCAAAAACACTGGAATTGTGATTGCTACTGTTTGACTCGTTTTCTAGGAGATGATATCGCAGCTTTCCTTCCCTGCATATGTTTAACAAAAAAATTCATAATAAAGTCAAGTTCATGAGAGAAAATGGTGTACTAACTACTATTTTTGAAAGCACGTGAAAGTTTACTTTATGTTGTTTATTACACCATATTAAGACCCTGTGACTGATACGTCTGTACATCGACACATTTATCAAATAAAGTTATAGCTCGTGAGCCCCCAGACAAAATGAATATTTGTTTCACACCATGTGCCTGTCTCAAACACCATTTATGTTCATGCCTACGCGACGACACGTGTTACACTAACAAAACACAGTCACTTTAATTCAGTGTGATGCACACCTTGTTCCACAGGCTAAATATTCACAACACACAGTAGCACTCGATACAACTTGGTGCAGTCTATGACGAGCAGCCACATTTGGCAATTGCCACACAAAAATCTAAAGTCTCCACCTGGAGATCCACATGCCGACTGATGCAGAGCGACGCCGCCCAGCCAGCTACCCCACATGCTCCCGACTCGTCACTTCCTGCCCTCGCAAGCGCGCGCGCCAAAAACTCAACTGCCGGGTTTTTTTCCCCTACGTCATCAACTTCCCCATGTGAGCTGTTCTAACCGACTTCCAACGTACAGCGCTCAGCCAACACATTACTAAAACTTTACTTAAAATCAAAATAATTACACTACACATTAAACAAATTTATTATGTTTTTATATTGGTATACACATCCTTTGCACTATTTATTACAATCGCGAAATTTCTTATATCACAGATAAGTGATTTAACTGAATATTTCAAGATAAAATACTCAAGATTAATTGAAAATAAAATGAGAAATAGTTAATATATTACTTTTATCAACAAACATTGCCATGCTAGTTGTGTAACTGTCTTGTCTTCGTTGGTAATTTATTACTGTTCATTGTCAATTAAACATATTACGCCAGATGTCAACAGGCTATTTTGTAATGAGGGCCTTAAAGGTTCCTAACTGCAACGTATTACTTCAAATGCAAGTAGTATTAGAATATTTTATTTCACGCTGTGCACTGCACTGCACCTGGCACTCGCCATTGTCCCTCTCTCCCCTCACCAGAAACGAACTTGGAATATCCTAAGCTGGAACAAGCCACCAACGTCGGCCTGCTCGCTGGCCTCCCGTCAGCAACAAGCACACAGCAAATCTCAACGTGGAAAATTTCTACCTTTGGCCTAACTATAAATGTTGTCACCCAACATACATTGCTACCATAATTAATAAGATTAAAATTGTGTAACATTTGGTGCATTGGCATGGTCAATCTTTGCAGTGAACTTCGTACTATTTAATTATCAAATGCTATTAATTACCAGTATTTCTATTGGGCGGTAATCTCACAACTTGCGTCCGCAATAGCGCGTAAAGGCCTCCAGAATTCAGATCGACTTCTATCTCCGTGTTTTTCTCGATACATCACCTGTGAAATTCGCTGCTCGCGTAATTTCATGCAGCGATTAATCAATGATGTTTTAAGAGTGGTGTACGATGCTCGGAGCGGCGGATGTAGTATCGCATCGGAGACGATGGATGTTGCCCGCTGATCGAGGTTGCTAACTGCGATAGTGAAGTTTTCGCAGTCTTCGTTTATGTGTTGTTGGCCGAAGACATTCTCTAGTATCGCAAACCGTACGTCGGGTTGTGCTGGCGTGAACGGAGGCGCTCTGAACTGCTGCCGAGGCGTAGTTCATAGTGACGCAAAAAATCTTCGTCATGTTTATAGGTACGTGGCGTATCCGTTATTGGCGTTTTGTTTATTTATTTATTTATTTATTCATCCATAGACAATATACATTGTGTGGATGTTGTCAATGTTTGTACATTATTACTTATAAATTAACAAAGGTAACTGTATACAATACTTTACAACTTTCATTTACAGGAATGGAATATTGATTTACAAACACATTTATAGCCTAGGTATTCAGTTATTATGCTAAGTTATTACATGTTAATACACACACACGACCCTAAGTATTCAATTTTTGTACTGAGTCATTACACATTAACACACAGACACTGGCTATGTACAGTAATTTTATACATTCATATACAATATATCAGCTATTTACATGTTCATGCTAATTTAGGTACTGTCTGCTGCTACTCTAAATATTCATCTACTGTGCAATAACAGTTCTTTAGTAGATACAGTTTTAGCATTTGATTAAAGGTGTGGTAATCTTTTGCATCTTTTATTTCTTGTGACAGCTTGTTATACAGTTTCACCCCAAGGTAAATTAAGCGTAGCTTGTACGTTCATGAATTCAGTTTTGCTATTATCGTTCGCAGTTGCGAGTTCCAAAACTTCAATCTGCTGCTTTATCCGTCGTATCTCTTCGTTTGTGGCTTGCAGAATACTACTAGTTTCTTCCATATTAGTTTACTCGTCGCACAATTTTATCGTTTCGTAATTCTATTTTGTTTTTCTCGCGGTCACCAATTATGTAGGTAATTAATTTAACCCGCATTTAAATCACGAATGATACTTTTATTAATCTTTTAAGCAAGAAAAGAACAGAATAATTACAGAAAGACAGAAGACAAAGAATAATAAAAAAATTCAAACGTCTGCTGCACTTTCAAAGAGTAAACAGGGCGCACTTCACTTGCTACTTTAATGTCCCCACAAGACTAGATCCGAGTGAAACTAGTTGCAAATCATCGTCTGTTTGTTTACGAATATGTTGTGAATTGTGATCGAAGTAGGGTTACCAAATTTTCAAAATAAAAAACTGGGAGGGGGTATTAAAAAGAATCTTTATTTCGACCACAGTAACTTCTTTTATATTTTTTTAGAAAATTTTCGAAGTAAAAACCGGGCGGGGGGGGGGGGTATTACAGATAATCTTTATTTCAACCACAACTGCTTATTTTTTTACAAAATCATATTTTAAATGTGTTTATTTCTGCCAACAGTTGCCATATAATTGTTTAATAACATGTTTCGATCACTTGGATCATCTTCAGATACCAATTAGTACTCAGCCAGACGAGTTGCGGACGCAACTATAAGATCTGAAGATGATGCAAGTGATCGAAACATGTTATTAAACAATTATATGGCAACTGTTGACGGAAATAAACACATTTAAAATAACACAGCGCAGTTGCGGACACTCTCCAGTCGATCATGTCGACTATAATAAAAATCATATTTGTTGGTTTTGATGTCATAGAACTGAGAGCAAGTGATATCTTTGTAGTTGTAACTGATGGTGAACAAATCCCTGACACATTGTACAGACATTCTGTAACGTTTCTGCTATGTTGAACACTCCTAAAAATCAGTTGCCAACATAGAAACACAAAATATCTGACACCTTAAGTAAAACTTCATTACCGGACATATGATATTTCACATTTTCGCCTTATGTTTGAAATTCTATTAACACTACTAGTAAAATACCTGTAAGAAATAGTACATTGATTTAAACATAACTTTGGCTATCCTTTTACGTAATTTTCATTTTTTAATACTTTCGTAAATAATAGCTGCAAACATTAAAAATGCATTACACTTAAGGCCAATTCACACTGTCCGTCACGTCACGTCACGTCACCGTCCGTCAGAACATTCCGCAATGTATTTCTAATGGCGGCATTCACACTGTCCGTCACCGGACCGTCACGTCACGTCAACGTCCGTCAAGCTTTCTCGAGAAGAATGTTTTGACGGAACGGCCGTCTGCTAACATCGGAAGTTAACCTATTTTCGTCACGCGAATTACATCTTGCAGTCGACGATTGCACTGTTTATATGCAAATGTGTCTTATTCATCTTTGTGTTGTTGTTGTACGTCGTTTTAGGGGTAAATCTCAAATGTTTCATGACGACTTAAATATTTTTGTCAATTGAGTGTCCCCCTAAAATCGAGGTCGGATATCTGAAACCAAAAAATGGTTTATGTTACGTAACATTGTAACAGAAATGACTGAAGCAAACTATTTATTTGAATATGATTGTAATTTGATTACGCATTTTTCATTAAATAACACTTTAAATGAAAATGTCAGTTCTAATGAAAGACAAAAATTCAGTCGTTTACGACGGTATTAACAATGTCAGCGAGAAAATCGAAATGGTTAAGGTATACAGGCGCTATTTATGCTTTTACAAGTATGGTTTGATGTCTTCATATGTTTATTTTTTTCGCTTGAAAATAGATGTCGATGTTTTGAAATGTTGTTCAGTTCCCAGTAAGTTGGCCGAAAACATACACTGTAAAGTTTTATTTGGCCGTTAATAACATTTAGCGTTGTTGTTCCCCCTTTCTAGTATTAAACTATGACTTTCTACGTAACAGATCGCCACTCATAACCTTACTTTCAACATCGCGTATTGAGATGGACGAATTGACGTGACGGATACGGACGGACAGTGTGAATACAACTTGACGTGACGGTTCCGTGACGTGACGTTGACGTGACGGACAGTGTGAATTGGCCTTTAGTTTCGGAAATTGCTGAACCTATATGATACTAATTTGTATGAAAACAATAATACTACATATTATAAACTATTGCACAACATGATTTCATATATACCTTTTGTTTAAATAAATTAGGGCAGACCATGTTTTATATATCACTAGATCCTAAATTAAATACTGATAATTTTTCATGCACTAAAATTAATAATCCGTTTGGTACTAAAAAACTATCTTCGAAATTAACAAAACTACGACAACCATATACAAATCCGTATTAATAAATAATTGGACTGCAAACTGAAACACATTAAAATTACATGTCACAATAATATTACACCTACACACTATTGGCAAAACAAATATGTGTACATTTCGAAAACACACATAATGTAAATAATTTGACGACTGTAAACACTAGTCAAAAGGATGACGTTAAATTTGTGTAACACATTTAAATACAAATTTCATGAAACAAGTACATACATTGACATAAATAGTCGAAGCTTAAATGTAATGTTTAAATTTCTGTATTTTGGCATATTTTATGTAAAAGAATATTGTTTAATTGTGAATTACAAAACTTTGTCATCAATCTTATTATGCAGTTATGCAGAAAGATGTTTGAGAGAAACCATTGTTTGTTGAGTCACTGTCAGTCTGGGATAGAGTTTGTGAGTGGCCAGAAACCTGTAAGCAGCTCTGTTGGCTTGCTGCTGCATTTCTTGATTGTGCAATGTTTAAGTGGAAATAAAATCGTTTCCATATCAACTAATATGGTTTTAATTTATGAGAAGATCCTGTAGAATCAATTTCTTTAGTGAATGCCGAAGATAACTCACAACGCAATGGACTTCAGCCAGCATATAAGATAAGTTCAACTTCACCTACAGTGGAATGACTTTGTTTTAGACTGTGAACTAACAAAACTTTCCGTAATTCAGGAAAACGTTAGGGCTCAGTTTGAGTCATTCCGAAAAGAGGTGATGGACGTTAGAATTCGATTTAATAATGAAAATACCCTTTGCACAGTGGCATTGTGGCACTACTGAACAATTTTTAAAAGTTCTGAATATTCATCTCATGAACGATGATTCATGAACTCACACCATCTATCAGATACAATTTTTTTCCAAAAACGTTGGCCCAGTTTCGGATTTCAACTGTTCACACAGAAACGTTTTTAGGCGAGTTACCTCATCAAAAAATTCAATGTAATTCACAATAACTTTTCTATTTCTCAAGTAGGCATCAATATTTTCCACACTTTCCCAATCAACTTCCTTGTTTAGAGTTAACCAATTGAATACAGTTAATTCCTCATACTGCCTCATCCACTTACTAATGTGATCACTACATACAGTATAAAATGCGTTCATGTCTTTCCTGAACATGTGAACAAACTGGTGATTGTCACATTTAGAGATGACATCTCTTACTTTTAGGGGAACGAAGCTATTTTTAGCTCTCTCTTGTAGACTTGTCACAGTATCAGAGAGGCCTGATTACACTTCTAGGACAGTCTTTTTTTCATCTTCAATACGCAATATTTTTATTTGTGTAGGTAACTGGAGACACTATGTAGAAACTTGTAATTACGCCGTGTGCCGCGACATACGACACTCATCTAGTTGTCAGCTTGTTTTTATCTCTCCAGTTTTACTCCGTCAAATCACACTCGACACCACAGAACAACAGTTTGACGTGGAGGACGAAAAAATCGAGGGATTTTTACTGTTTTGGATGTTTGCAACCGGGGGGGGGGGGTGCAGAAATAGAGCTTAAAAACCGGGTGGGCCCCGGAGGAAAAATCGGGTGACTTGGTAACCCTACATCGAAGTAACGCCAATCACAGCGTTTTTATTTAGTAAGTCTTTTGTGTCCCAACTTCATCGCCGCTTTTGTGTCCCAGCCTCGTCGTAGGTGTCGGTGGCCGAGTGGAACGAGACCGACACAGTAACAAAAATAGCACGCTGGTGCAGGTACGGAGGGGAGCAGCCAGAAACTATAAACACTAGAGTAAATTAGAAAGAGATATATATTGCACAGAATGTAACAATACTTAACTTTTACATAGTACTGCAGAATGTTGATACATAGTTGTTAGAGTCCTGCCTAGTGCCTGTACGATAGCAAAGTCTTCACTGGTGCCTATCTGATTACGAAGGTCCTAACTCGTTGCTATCTCAGTCCGAAGTGACCGATGTCCTTCAGTGGTGGCCACGAGCGGCGTTGTCGCAGAGGGCGCTCGTGGCTGTTGTCGTGAGAACGCCGCGCCGTGCGTGCATGGCGGCGTGCGGCGAAAGTAAGTGGCGCGCACTTTGTACTTGTGCGACACCACACCCCTCCCCCCCCAAACCGCCGCGCCGTCGTGGCGTAGGGCTTAGGGCCACGGCGACGGCACTGGGAGGAGGGCCTGGGCGGGGGCGTTACTGGTGGGACGGGCGTCGTAGCTGAGGCTGGGATCGAGACGCCGTCCGCGCCCCGGCATCCGCCTTGCGATCCTCCAGGGAACCCACCGAAACCTGGGGAAGGGCGCACCCCCCCCCCCCCCCGCCCAGAGGGAGCAGGTCATCTTCTTCTGAGGTGCGTGGCCCAGGCGGCGGCGGCACGCACGGTCCCGGAGTCCCTCTCGGTGACGCTGTCATCTGCGGCGGCGACAGCGGCGGCGTCGCGTCGATCTCCATCGGGACGATCTCGTAGTCCGGGGACGCTGGACCCGTTGACGAACGATGTGTTTGTGCTCCCTGGCGGTGAACTGGGTCTGGAATCAAGAAACCGGAGACAGGATCGCGCGGCCTGTGCAGGCGCAATTGGTTTGCGTGGCGCCGCAGCTCCGACCCTGTGGAAGAACGTACAACAAACATATTGCGCCCGAGCACGCGCTGAATGATGCCCGGCATCCATTTCTTCTTGTTTCCAGAGAACACCCTGTACAGCACCGGCGTAGAAACCTGAAAACGCGTAGCGCCATACGAACCGACTCGGTGCGTGGGAGGCTGCAGCAGGTGAAGGAGAGTGCGGTGACGGCGGCCGTGTAGCAGCTCGGCAGGAGACGGGCCGTCACGTGGCATGCACCGATACGTAGACAGGAAAATTTGAAGAGCTTGCTGCCTGGAGTGCTGACCTTTCATCTTCTCCATGTGAGACTTGAATGTTCGAACGAAACGTTCTGCTTCACCATTGGACTGAGGGTGAAAAGGTGCGGTGGTGATATGCTGAATGCCATTCACACGACAAAACTGTTGAAATTCCGCACTAACAAACTGAGGTCCATTGTCACTGACGATAGTTTCAGGCAAGCCTTCGATGCAAAACACTGATGTTAAGGCACTGATTGTACTAGACGCCGTCGTTGAGTTCATGGCAATCACAAAAGGAAACTTGCTGAAAGCGTCTACAACAATTAACCAGCGCGTATTCCAGAATGGTCCGGCAAAGTCAATATGTAAACGTTGCCATGGTCCCTTGGGGCGTGGCCAGTCTGAGAAACGCTGTGGAGGAGCCGCCTGATGCTCCGCACAAACTGTACACTGTGATGTCATGCTCTCTATCTGAGCGTCCATACCAACCCAGGTACAATGACGTCTGGCCAATTGCTTTGTCCTAACAATGCCCCAATGTCCTTGATGCAGGAGGCGTAACACTTCTCGTTGCAGGGAACGAGGAACAATCACTCTTGCTTGGTCGTTGTCGGTATGCAACAACAGTACACCCTGACTTAAAGATAATGCATGACGTTGTGCAAAATAACGTCGAACCAGAGGCCGATCAATGTCTTTGGCTCTGGCAGGCCACCCTGAGCGAACAAAACGTGCTACCACACTTAGGTCTGCATCCGCAGCTGTTTCCTGTGCGACCCGACGAGAGTTCAAAGGGAAATCTGCGACAGCGGTAGCATCTCTGGAGTCTATCTGACAACATGCCATTTCTGAAGAATCAAATGATACATCCTGGCCAACCGGAAGTCGGGAAAGTGTGTCCGCGTTGGCATGTTTAGTGGTAGGTCGGTACAAAATCTCATACTGATAATTTGACAATATCAAGGACCATCTCTGAAGCTTTTGTGCCGTTCGTGGCGGAATTGGCTTTGTGGGTGAGAACAACGACGTGAGAGGCTTGTGGTCTGTCAACAAATAGAATTTTCTGCCATAGAGATAATGATGAAACTTTGTGACGCCGTAAATGATTGCTAAGGCCTCCTTTTCTATCTGACTGTAATTCTGTTGCGTCGGCGTCAGTAGCTTGGATGCAAAGGCAATAGGACGATCGTGAGATCCAATGCAATGTGAGATTACTGCGCCCAGGCCGTACGATGAGGCGTCAACTGCTAACACTACAGGCTTCTGGGGGTCAAAGGGAATCAAACATGCATCACTGAGTAGTGCAGACTTTAAGTTGTCAAAGGCAACCTGGCAATCTTTGGACCAAACAAAAGGAACATTCTTCCTACGTAAGTGATGCAGTGGAGCTGCAATCTGCGAGGCATTGGGAATAAATCTGAAATAATAGTTCAGCTTTCCCATTACTGCTTGCAATTCATGCACATTCTTAGGAGGAGGCAAGTCTTTGATTGCTCGAAGATGTGACTGTAAGGGATGAATTCCTTGGGCATTAATCACATGGCCCAGGTACTCTATTTCAGTTTGAAAAAACGAACATTTTGCTTTATTACAACGTAGACCTGCTGCAGTCAAAACTTTGAAAAGGCACTCCAGGTTTGCTAAATGTTCTTCAACTGTACGTCCGGATACCACAATATCATCTAAATAGTTCGAACAACACGGTACAGAAACTGTCAGCTGTTCCAAAAAACGCTGAAAAATAGCGGGAGCGGAAGAACTGCCAAAGGGTAGGCGTTGAAATTGAAAAAGGCCCATGTGAGTATTAATGACGAAAAACTTTTTCGACTCGTCATCAAGTGGAATCTGTAAGTATGCCTCTGCTAAATCAATCTTAGAAAAGAAGCGAGACTGTCCTAATTTGTCCATAAGTTCGTCAGGTCTGGGCAGGGGGTAAGTGTCTACAATTGTTTGACTGTTGACAGTTGATTTGAAGTCCGCACAGAGACGAAGTTTTCCTGACGGCTTGGGTATAATTACTATAGGCGAGGCCCACTGACTCGCAGAAACAGGAGAAATCACCCCACTATCTTGCCAACGTTTAAGTTCTTCGGCAACTGTATCACGCAATGCGATAGGCACTGGTCTAGCTTTACGAAACTTTGGAACTGCAGATTCTTTTAAAGTTACATGTGCCACGAAGTCTTTTGCACAACCTAGTTCCGGCGAAAACAAGTCACTATATTTGTCACATAAAGCATTGATTTTGTCCTGAGGCACTACTGACGAAATTTGAAACACATCTCTTTGAATTGATAAACCAAATAAATCGAATGCATCTAGTCCAAAAATGTTCTGTGTAGATTTGGCCTGAAGAACTACAAAAGCAACTGTTTTTGTTACACCTTGAAAAGAGGCGGGCAGGCTACACGTTCCTAGCACGGGAATATTTTGACCTGTGTATGCTGTTAGCACTTGCTGTGTCGGCGACAATTTTGGCGAACCCAGAAGTTCATAAGTGTCTTTATTAATTAGTGTGACAGCGGAACCAGTATCAAGCTGAAATTGCACTGTCTTATTTTCAATCGAAAGAGTCACAAAAAGCTTTTGCTTGCGGCGCTCGACAGGTGCGCGAATGTGGGCAACATCTGACAGAACTTGCTTACTACACTTTTGAGTAGCTACTTGATGTCTACTGTCACTAGCTACACAGTACTGGGCACTATTACAAGGAGCAGTTGCAGAAGGCACTATTTTCACTACAGGAATGCACTGTTCATAGTCATTTTGCTTGTCCCGAACCCTTTTCCGTTGCACTGTTTTACGCGCTCGTCGGCGCTTGCTACGTGGTGCACTATATAGATTTGCCATAGGCGCAGAACTACTTTCTTGCAATTGAGATCCAAGGAAAGCAGTGTTCAATTCCACAGCCCGTATAACATTTACAGAATGAACTGTTCTCGCACTCTGCGAAGCACTGTTTCTAACGTTAGTGTTCTTTGAGTTTTTAATTTGCATACACACAGACTGCACATGTCCCAATTTGCCACATTGATAACAGGTTGCGTTGCGACTAGGGCAATGAGCACGCTTGTGGCGAGACACACACTGGGGGCAAGACTTACGAACATTTTTCTGAAATGAGCGTTGGCGCCCGTTATGTAAATTACTGTGTCTAACACTACGGGGCGACCTTTGCGTCGCACTTTTACTCTGGCTACTGTTCACTGTCTGTTCAGCACGGCCGGTAGAAAAATAAGAAGCACTAGGGCTAGAATGCGAACTACGGCTAGGAAAGCGTCTGTTGCGGCGCACTGAATTTACACTGTGGCTTTGCATTTCTACATCTGCTAAGTCAAAAGTATCATGTGCTTCTATAAGCTGCAGTACACTGTCTAATGAAGGGTCAGATTGTTTTAGAATTGCTGCTCTAATTCTGGGGTCCTGAATGTTTTGCGTAATCGCATCCCTCAACATCACGTCACTATACGAAAGTCCACAAGAGCAAGTAAATTTACATTGGCGGGTTAAGCCCTTCAATTCCGTAATCCACTCTTGGTGTGACTGCTGCGATAATTTTTTAAGTCTGAAGAATCGGTATCGTGCAGCGGCGACAAGAACTTTTCTCTCATAATGAGCATTCAGTGCATCTACAATTTGTTCAAAGTCTACATCACGAGGAGATGCGAGAGGGAATAGTTTCTGCAATAGTAAGAAGGTCTGGGGGCCCACAATCGATAAGAAAAGGTTCTTCACTCTCTGACCTGTAATTTGATGAGCCGCGACGAGTTCTTGAAACTGTGCGAAGTAGTCGCTCCATTCTTCCTCACGTTCGTTGTACTGGCGGAACGTAGGGAGCGGTACGGCGGCTGGTGTGGGCTGCTGAAGCGGCGGCTGTTGTTGTTGGTTAGCTGCTTGCGCTGTGAGCTGGGCCACAGCCTGGAGAAGTTGTGTTATTTGCGCCGTCTGTAACTGAATAATTTCCATTAAGTTTGGGTTCGGGGTAGTGGCCATGCTGACCGATTAGGCGCCGCGCATACAAGTAAATGATAACAAAACACAAAATGCAATATGAAAGAGGACGCTCTGCAACAAAAAAGTCCACAAAATACGTAACAGAATATGTTCCCCCAAAAATCTTATAATAAGGGTGGGTGGGCGGGAGCAATTTCTACGTGCTCCGACTACTGCTGTCTGGCTGCTGTAAGCGGGCTGGTCCAAGGTTCGTCTATCACTCCTCGTCGCCACTTTTGTGTCCCAACTTCATCGCCGCTTTTGTGTCCCAGCCTCGTCGTAGGTGTCGGTGGCCGAGTGGAACGAGACCGACACAGTAACAAAAATAGCGCGCTGGTGCAGGTACGGAGGAGAGCAGCCAGAAACTATAAACACTAGAGTAAATTAGAAAGAGATATATATTGCACAGAATGTAACAATACTTAACTTTTACATAGTACTGCAGAATGTTGATACATAGTTGTTAGAGTCCTGCCTAGTGCCTGTACGATAGCAAAGTCTTCACTGGTGCCTATCTGATTACGAAGGTCCTAACTCGTTGCTATCTCAGTCCGAAGTGACCGATGTCCTTCAGTGGTGGCCATGAGCGGCGTTGTCGCAGAGGGCGCTCGTGGCTGTTGTCGTGAGAACGCCGCGCCGTGCGTGCATGGCGGCGTGCGGCGAAAGTAAGTGGCGCGCACTTTGTACTTGTGCGACACCACACCCCTCCCCCCCCAAACCGCCGCGCCGTCGTGGCGTAGGGCTTAGGGCCACGGCGACGGCACTGGGAGGAGGGCCTGGGCGGGGGCGTTACTGGTGGGACGGGCGTCGTAGCTGAGGCTGGGATCGAGACGCCGTCCGCGCCCCGGCATCCGCCTTGCGATCCTCCAGGGAACCCACCGAAACCTGGGGAAGGGCGCACCCCCCCCCCCCCGCCCAGAGGGAGCAGGTCATCTTCTTCTGAGGTGCGTGGCCCAGGCGGCGGCGGCACGCACGGTCCCGGAGTCCCTCTCGGTGACGCTGTCATCTGCGGCGGCGACAGCGGCGGCGTCGCGTCGATCTCCATCGGGACGATCTCGTAGTCCGGGGACGCTGGACCCGTTGACGAACGATGTGTTTGTGCTCCCTGGCGGTGAACTGGGTCTGGAATCAAGAAACCGGAGACAGGATCGCGCGGCCTGTGCAGGCGCAATTGGTTTGCGTGGCGCCGCAGCTCCGACCCTGTGGAAGAACGTACAACAAACATATTGCGCCCGAGCACGCGCTGAATGATGCCCGGCATCCATTTCTTCTTGTTTCCAGAGAACACCCTGTACAGCACCGGCGTAGAAACCTGAAAACGCGTAGCGCCATACGAACCGACTCGGTGCGTGGGAGGCTGCAGCAGGTGAAGGAGAGTGCGGTGACGGCGGCCGTGTAGCAGCTCGGCAGGAGACGGGCCGTCACGTGGCATGCACCGATACGTAGACAGGAAAATTTGAAGAGCTTGCTGCCTGGAGTGCTGACCTTTCATCTTCTCCATGTGAGACTTGAATGTTCGAACGAAACGTTCTGCTTCACCATTGGACTGAGGGTGAAAAGGTGCGGTGGTGATATGCTGAATGCCATTCACACGACAAAACTGTTGAAATTCCGCACTAACAAACTGAGGTCCATTGTCACTGACGATAGTTTCAGGCAAGCCTTCGATGCAAAACACTGATGTTAAGGCACTGATTGTACTAGACGCCGTCGTTGAGTTCATGGCAATCACAAAAGGAAACTTGCTGAAAGCGTCTACAACAATTAACCAGCGCGTATTCCAGAATGGTCCGGCAAAGTCAATATGTAAACGTTGCCATGGTCCCTTGGGGCGTGGCCAGTCTGAGAAACGCTGTGGAGGAGCCGCCTGATGCTCCGCACAAACTGTACACTGTGATGTCATGCTCTCTATCTGAGCGTCCATACCAACCCAGGTACAATGACGTCTGGCCAATTGCTTTGTCCTAACAATGCCCCAATGTCCTTGATGCAGGAGGCGTAACACTTCTCGTTGCAGGGAACGAGGAACAATCACTCTTGCTTGGTCGTTGTCGGTATGCAACAACAGTACACCCTGACTTAAAGATAATGCATGACGTTGTGCAAAATAACGTCGAACCAGAGGCCGATCAATGTCTTTGGCTCTGGCAGGCCACCCTGAGCGAACAAAACGTGCTACCACACTTAGGTCTGCATCCGCAGCTGTTTCCTGTGCGACCCGACGAGAGTTCAAAGGGAAATCTGCGACAGCGGTAGCATCTCTGGAGTCTATCTGACAACATGCCATTTCTGAAGAATCAAATGATACATCCTGGCCAACCGGAAGTCGGGAAAGTGTGTCCGCGTTGGCATGTTTAGTGGTAGGTCGGTACAAAATCTCATACTGATAATTTGACAATATCAAGGACCATCTCTGAAGCTTTTGTGCCGTTCGTGGCGGAATTGGCTTTGTGGGTGAGAACAACGACGTGAGAGGCTTGTGGTCTGTCAACAAATAGAATTTTCTGCCATAGAGATAATGATGAAACTTTGTGACGCCGTAAATGATTGCTAAGGCCTCCTTTTCTATCTGACTGTAATTCTGTTGCGTCGGCGTCAGTAGCTTGGATGCAAAGGCAATAGGACGATCGTGAGATCCAATGCAATGTGAGATTACTGCGCCCAGGCCGTACGATGAGGCGTCAACTGCTAACACTACAGGCTTCTGGGGGTCAAAGGGAATCAAACATGCATCACTGAGTAGTGCAGACTTTAAGTTGTCAAAGGCAACCTGGCAATCTTTGGACCAAACAAAAGGAACATTCTTCCTACGTAAGTGATGCAGTGGAGCTGCAATCTGCGAGGCATTGGGAATAAATCTGAAATAATAGTTCAGCTTTCCCATTACTGCTTGCAATTCATGCACATTCTTAGGAGGAGGCAAGTCTTTGATTGCTCGAAGATGTGACTGTAAGGGATGAATTCCTTGGGCATTAATCACATGGCCCAGGTACTCTATTTCAGTTTGAAAAAACGAACATTTTGCTTTATTACAACGTAGACCTGCTGCAGTCAAAACTTTGAAAAGGCACTCCAGGTTTGCTAAATGTTCTTCAACTGTACGTCCGGATACCACAATATCATCTAAATAGTTCGAACAACACGGTACAGAAACTGTCAGCTGTTCCAAAAAACGCTGAAAAATAGCGGGAGCGGAAGAACTGCCAAAGGGTAGGCGTTGAAATTGAAAAAGGCCCATGTGAGTATTAATGACGAAAAACTTTTTCGACTCGTCATCAAGTGGAATCTGTAAGTATGCCTCTGCTAAATCAATCTTAGAAAAGAAGCGAGACTGTCCTAATTTGTCCATAAGTTCGTCAGGTCTGGGCAGGGGGTAAGTGTCTACAATTGTTTGACTGTTGACAGTTGATTTGAAGTCCGCACAGAGACGAAGTTTTCCTGACGGCTTGGGTATAATTACTATAGGCGAGGCCCACTGACTCGCAGAAACAGGAGAAATCACCCCACTATCTTGCCAACGTTTAAGTTCTTCGGCAACTGTATCACGCAATGCGATAGGCACTGGTCTAGCTTTACGAAACTTTGGAACTGCAGATTCTTTTAAAGTTACATGTGCCACGAAGTCTTTTGCACAACCTAGTTCCGGCGAAAACAAGTCACTATATTTGTCACATAAAGCATTGATTTTGTCCTGAGGCACTACTGACGAAATTTGAAACACATCTCTTTGAATTGATAAACCAAATAAATCGAATGCATCTAGTCCAAAAATGTTCTGTGTAGATTTGGCCTGAAGAACTACAAAAGCAACTGTTTTTGTTACACCTTGAAAAGAGGCGGGCAGGCTACACGTTCCTAGCACGGGAATATTTTGACCTGTGTATGCTGTTAGCACTTGCTGTGTCGGCGACAATTTTGGCGAACCCAGAAGTTCATAAGTGTCTTTATTAATTAGTGTGACAGCGGAACCAGTATCAAGCTGAAATTGCACTGTCTTATTTTCAATCGAAAGAGTCACAAAAAGCTTTTGCTTGCGGCGCTCGACAGGTGCGCGAATGTGGGCAACATCTGACAGAACTTGCTTACTACACTTTTGAGTAGCTACTTGATGTCTACTGTCACTAGCTACACAGTACTGGGCACTATTACAAGGAGCAGTTGCAGAAGGCACTATTTTCACTACAGGAATGCACTGTTCATAGTCATTTTGCTTGTCCCGAACCCTTTTCCGTTGCACTGTTTTACGCGCTCGTCGGCGCTTGCTACGTGGTGCACTATATAGATTAGCCATAGGCGCAGAACTACTTTCTTGCAATTGAGATCCAAGGAAAGCAGTGTTCAATTCCACAGCCCGTATAACATTTACAGAATGAACTGTTCTCGCACTCTGCGAAGCACTGTTTCTAACGTTAGTGTTCTTTGAGTTTTTAATTTGCATACACACAGACTGCACATGTCCCAATTTGCCACATTGATAACAGGTTGCGTTGCGACTAGGGCAATGAGCACGCTTGTGGCGAGACACACACTGGGGGCAAGACTTACGAACATTTTTCTGAAATGAGCGTTGGCGCCCGTTATGTAAATTACTGTGTCTAACACTACGGGGCGACCTTTGCGTCGCACTTTTACTCTGGCTACTGTTCACTGTCTGTTCAGCACGGCCGGTAGAAAAATAAGAAGCACTAGGGCTAGAATGCGAACTACGGCTAGGAAAGCGTCTGTTGCGGCGCACTGAATTTACACTGTGGCTTTGCATTTCTACATCTGCTAAGTCAAAAGTATCATGTGCTTCTATAAGCTGCAGTACACTGTCTAATGAAGGGTCAGATTGTTTTAGAATTGCTGCTCTAATTCTGGGGTCCTGAATGTTTTGCGTAATCGCATCCCTCAACATCACGTCACTATACGAAAGTCCACAAGAGCAAGTAAATTTACATTGGCGGGTTAAGCCCTTCAATTCCGTAATCCACTCTTGGTGTGACTGCTGCGATAATTTTTTAAGTCTGAAGAATCGGTATCGTGCAGCGGCGACAAGAACTTTTCTCTCATAATGAGCATTCAGTGCATCTACAATTTGTTCAAAGTCTACATCACGAGGAGATGCGAGAGGGAATAGTTTCTGCAATAGTAAGAAGGTCTGGGGGCCCACAATCGATAAGAAAAGGTTCTTCACTCTCTGACCTGTAATTTGATGAGCCGCGACGAGTTCTTGAAACTGTGCGAAGTAGTCGCTCCATTCTTCCTCACGTTCGTTGTACTGGCGGAACGTAGGGAGCGGTACGGCGGCTGGTGTGGGCTGCTGAAGCGGCGGCTGTTGTTGTTGGTTAGCTGCTTGCGCTGTGAGCTGGGCCACAGCCTGGAGAAGTTGTGTTATTTGCGCCGTCTGTAACTGAATAATTTCCATTAAGTTTGGGTTCGGGGTAGTGGCCATGCTGACCGATTAGGCGCCGCGCATACAAGTAAATGATAACAAAACACAAAATGCAATATGAAAGAGGACGCTCTGCAACAAAAAAGTCCACAAAATACGTAACAGAATATGTTCCCCCAAAAATCTTATAATAAGGGTGGGTGGGCGGGAGCAATTTCTACGTGCTCCGACTACTGCTGTCTGGCTGCTGTAAGCGGGCTGGTCCAAGGTTCGTCTATCACTCCTCGTCGCCACTTTTGTGTCCCAACTTCATCGCCGCTTTTGTGTCCCAGCCTCGTCGTAGGTGTCGGTGGCCGAGTGGAACGAGACCGACACAGTAACAAAAATAGCGCGCTGGTGCAGGTACGGAGGAGAGCAGCCAGAAACTATAAACACTAGAGTAAATTAGAAAGAGATATATATTGCACAGAATGTAACAATACTTAACTTTTACATAGTACTGCAGAATGTTGATACATAGTTGTTAGAGTCCTGCCTAGTGCCTGTACGATAGCAAAGTCTTCACTGGTGCCTATCTGATTACGAAGGTCCTAACTCGTTGCTATCTCAGTCCGAAGTGACCGATGTCCTTCAGTGGTGGCCACGAGCGGCGTTGTCGCAGAGGGCGCTCGTGGCTGTTGTCGTGAGAACGCCGCGCCGTGCGTGCATGGCGGCGCGCGGCGAAAGTAAGTGGCGCGCACTTTGTACTTGTGCGACACCACAAAGTCTATGATCACAGCAAAAAGAACTGTAGATATATCTCTGCTTGGCAAGGAAGTAAATAAGAGTGCTACTGTAGATTTAGTGTAGATTTTAATACGATTAAAAAGGAAAAACTTTTCTTAAGATTTTTTTTTAGAGTGCCTGTAGTAAATTTAAAGCTAGTGTAACAATTTTCGCGAACTAGTTGCCTGGTGATGGACAGTGGACCATTCGGGGAGGGAGGGTGTCTCCCCCCGATTAAGATCTTCAGATCTTCGATCTCGAGAACTACAAAGTGCAGAAGCTCTCTTAAACATGAGCAGGGACAGCGAAATGGAGGACGTGCTGCAGATTCAGCTACTAAATACCCCACTTCCAGAGGATCTACATATGGAAGACGAAACAAACCAGGATGGTAAACTGCAAGAGACCCAGTCCACCAATCTACTACTGGCACGCTGCAGAAACCAGTGAGTAACATTCCTAACGAATTACCAAGACGCACAGAAATCGATTTGCATACTAAAAGGATTCGAGTTGACTGTTACTAGTGGAGCTGAGAGGAATTCCCATACTTCACGTAATTCAGTACTTCCCTCTTTTGGTGTTCTACAGTCAAGTGGAAGCAGTAATCAGAATGTTATTGAGCTGGATAAATGCTCGGAACCCTAATTTTTCTAGCAGAAACGACACATAGTACAATAACTCGGATCTTGGACCTTTTATAATTATTGTAGAAAGTGCAGAAAAATCTATTGGTAACTTACACCCAATGAGCACAGGGAAAATAATATTTAGTGGAGGTGTGTTAGCCAAACAACATATTCTTGACATTGCCAAAGCAGGGAGAAATCGTGTAAGAATTGAAACAAATTCTGGGTTAGCAGGCAATAAACTGCTTGATAGTAAATTATGGATGGAGAGGAATTTAAAAGTGTTCATTCCAAAGAGCGTAATTCAAAAACGAGGGATTATCAGGGATGTTGATATATTGCTCACTGAGGAGGAGATACTGCAGGAAATCCTAAGTGTTCCCCTGTGTTACATGTGAAACGGTACACAAAAAAATCTCAGAATGGAGCAGTTTACCCAATGTATGTGTTCTAACATTCCAAGCACAACATCTTCCACAATATGTTTCAATACTAGGAATGCGCTGTGCAGTACAACCGTTTGTTCAGTCTGTTCTGCAATGTTACAAATGTTTATGGTTCAATTACTCCAGTGTCCGCCTCCGTAACTCAGCGGTAGCGTCGCTGACTACCACGCAGGAGGCCCGGGTTCGATTCCCGGCAGGGGACTGGGTGTTGTGTGTTGTCCTAATCATCTTCATTGGCACGTAAGTCGCCCACGTGGCGTCAAATGAAAAGACTTACACTAAGGCGGCCGAACAATCCCGCAAGGGATCTCCCGGCCAAGAAAGCCATACGCTCATTTCCATTTCATTTCCACTCCAGTGCTCAATGTCGTGGAACACTACGCTGTGCAAAATGTGGCAGTGCGCATGAAGTTTCCCATGTCAGAGTACTACATTAAAATGCGTACACTGTTCTGGTAATCCCTGTGCAACTGATCGTTGCTGTTCTGAATTTAAGAAATGGGCAGGCATGAAATACATTATGGCAATGAATAACGTTCCGTTACAAACGGCAATAAAACAGTACCAAAATAGAGGCTATTCTCAGGCTGTGCAGTATATGGTATTGGGATACAAGAAGTCAGAAACAGTTCCCAACACTTCCGCAAACAAATGCCCCATATGGGACAACAAATTTACAATCCACACGCCCGATCAGTGAATTCTCAGTACAGGGAAGCACGTGCGTCACGCCTGCCACATTTCTATCTCTGCCTCCCCCTCCTCCTCTACAGCAGCTGCAGCCTAACCAAACATCTAATGACCACCAACAGCTGAAACCTCGCTCTGTAGCTCCGCTCTCCATCAACAGCCAGCAGCTACGTCGCACGTCTCTTCGGAATATCAAAACACTGGGTACCAAACCAGCATGATAAAACGGCAATTTCTGGTAATCCTTTTCCACCACAATACCATAGGTTATACGACAAAGTGCCAATTACTGAACAATTGGTAAATCACATTTATACCATAATCTTGAAGATACTTCTTCGGCAAGTAAATCCGACGATACAACCCACGTTCTCCATACTTGATACGGGTATCAGAGAACTTATTCTTTCGACGCTCACTTCATTTCTGTTCTAAGTGGTTAACGCTATTAAAAGAATATTATAGTGGAACGCACGTTCGGTGAGATCTAATAAGGAGTCTCTACTTCACTGCCTTAAGGCACTCGAAATTACAGTTTGTGTTCTTGTTGAAACATGGTTACATCCGTCTCAGCATTTTCAGTTCCTGGATATCACTTGCTACGTAGTGATCGCGAGGATGGCTATGGAGATGCTGCTATCTTAATTAAACATGGGATTGATTACACACCAATCCACTTAATTTCTTGTGAGGAGTGTATCAATGCAATAGCTGTTACTTTAAGGATTGCTGGACGCAATATTAACCTCTTATCAATCCACCGACCATCAGACAAGAGTGTAACTTCTGATGTTCAAATGTTTGTTAAGCTTATGGGACTTAACTACAGGGTCATCAGTCCCTAAACTTACAAACTACTTATGAACTAAGGACGGCACAAATATCCATGCCCGAGGGGGGATTCGAACCCCCGACCGTAGTGGCCGTGCAGACCGTGACTGGAGCGCCTCAGTCCCCTCGGCCACCGCGGCCGGCGTAACTTCTGAACAATTGCGTGGTTTGATCGGCAGTATTGAGCATCCAGAGATAGTAACAGGTGATCTCAATGCACATCATTCCCTTTGGCATCCAACCTATACTGATAGAATAGGAAGACTACTTGTGAAAGTTATAGAAGAGGATAATCTTACAAAACTGAATGATGGAACACCTACTCGAATCACTAGGCCAGGTCAACGTCACAATGCCGTGGACGTTAGTTTTGCTTCGCCTGTTATTGCGGTGACTACTACTTGGGAAGTATTACAAGAGCCTCTCTGCTCGAACCACCTACCAATTTTAATAACACTATCACATGTTGTTCATGCTGATAAAAACCATTCTCCCATTTATAAATGGAACACAAGGAAAGCTGACTGGGACAAATTTAAAGAGAAGATTGCAGAATATTTATACAACTATGAAGATTATATAAATTTACTTCAAGTGATGGAACATGCAGCCAATTGTGCGATTCCTCGCTGTTCAACTTTTCGCAATCGCAGCATGCGCTCTCCAGTTTGGTGGGATGAAGAATGTGACACTGCTATCGCCAAAGGACGACAATCGTTAAAGACTTACAGGAGGTACCCTACATTCGAAAATTATATGCAACACACTCGTGTAAAAGCATCAGTGAAGCGTTTATTGAAACAAAAGAAAAGGACCAGTTGGAAAATATTTTGTGATAACCTAAATACAACCACTACGATGTCCTCAATATGGAATAAGATCAATCGTATCCGCAGAACACCCAGTCGCTCTGGTGTATCCCTCACACTCTCGCCGCATGTTCTGACGAAAATTTTACAGTCTGTAACGCCGGAATCAGTGGAACATGATATGGAAGTTTTTCAACCAGAGAATGATCTACCACATGTTCTTAATGAACCATTCAATGAAAAGGACCTTAATAGGGCATTGTTACTGGACACAAATTCTGCCCCCGGACCGGATAACATATCGTACAAAATGATTCGGCTACTTCCGACGGTGGGAAAACAGCTATTACTTAAAGTACATCATGCAGTATGGTTCCTTCATACAGATATAAAAGAACTAAAAACGGGACGAAATGTTTCTATTTACAAGAGTGAAAAACCGCGGGAAGAAGCTACATCATACAGGCCAATAACATTACTGTCATGCTTTTACAAAACTTCTGAGCGCATGATTAAACAGCGTTGGAATGATGGGTAAAACATCAGAACTTACTTCCAAATGGTCAATATGGCTTTAGAACGGGTCGTGGTACTACTGATGCGCTTATTGAGTTAGTTACTGACATCCAGATTTCCCTTAGCGAAAACAAGTATTTCCTGGTTGTTTATACTGACCTCACCAAAGCCGGTACACGAGCAAAGGTCTGCAGCGAGGGTCTATTTTATCTCCATTATTGTTTAATCTATACACTGCAGATTTCCATTCGCTTATGCCAAACAGTTGTCAAGTGATACAATACGCAGATGATCTCTGCTTTTATACTACAAGCAGGAATCTCATGGAATGTCAACTTCTAATGTCTGTTGCTATGGAGCAATTTCAGAGTTGGTCGAATCGGAACTCCTTGGAAATATCTCCAGAAAAGTCCGCAGTTTGTATTTATACGCGACATGGATGGCAGGCACCAAAAACAATGTCACCGGGTCCTTTTCGAATGCCTGTTGTACAAGCTGTCAAATACCTTGGCCTCTTTATTGATCAAAAGCTCAAGTGGTCTACGCATGTGAAGTACATCATACAGAAACGTGAAAAGGCAATTAATGTTCTTCATTCAATTACAGGAGGTGGGTGGGGTGCCGACCCTACAGTAAGTATGACTCTTTATAGTGCATTAATTCGACCACATATGGATTATGGATGTCTTTGCTATGGATCGGCTTCTGATTCAGTTCTACACATGCTTGACAGGTGCCAAATTTAAAGCGATAAGATGCTGCCTGGGAGCCTTCATATCAACTCCTACGAATGCTCTACTTGTTGAAGCTAATGAACACCCGCTAGACCTCAGAAGACAGTACATTGGATCAAAATACTTACTCAAAAGAGCTCAGTTTGAACAAGACCCTTTGCTCTCGAGGATTCGAGCGTTGTCAGGGATATGTTGTACTAGTAGATACTGGCTTAGAAGGAAACTCGAACCACTAGCATACATCTCTTATGATATTTTACCACAGTGTCACAGAATCGCAAGTCTCACATCATTCAGTTTTCATGACTGATTACAGAAATACAATGATAGAATTAGACATTCGAACGAATATTTTTCACATGGAGTCGCTTCTGTTGAAGAACTTTTTACATAATTGGGAAAATGCGCTCCACATTTACACTGATGGATCGCATTCTAAAGAGGACGTTGGAAGCGCTTATTACGACGAACATACACAATACTATGAAAAATTCCAGCTCCCACTGGAAGCTTGTGTACTTACAGCAGAGCTCACTGCAATACTAGAGGGACTCAAATATGCTGGCAGGATGACCATAATGCAACCATTACTCTACAAGACTCAGGACCAGCACTGTTGCTCATACAGAATCATGTTATAACTAATACCAACAACTACCTGGTGTACCAGATATCAGACCACAGTGGAGCCTTACAGCGTTGTAATAGGGAAATCATTATGGTGTGGGTCAAGGGACATCACGGTATTAAGGGCAACGAAATTGATGATTATCTTGCCAAGGATGCCATTCATCATGGGACGAAGTTTTACCGTCATGTTCCTTATACAGACCTTCTACGCGCCGTACGGCATCAGGTCATAATCTTATGGAACGATAAGTGGCAACTATGAAACCAACTGAGAGGAAAGCATTATGCGCATATTCAGCCATGTATTCCTGCTCGGCCTTGGTATTCTCTCGGCCTGGTCAGTAGAAAACTTTTAGTCACAATGTTTCGACTTCGATTTAACCATGGGCAGTTCAGACAATATTTATGCCGACTGAATCTCATTTGTCTCGCCCCTGTGTGTGTGTGTGTGGCGCGGAGGAGGATGTTGATCGCGTTGTTTTCGGATGTTCACAAAGATACGATGCAACAACTAAATTTTTACAATACTTGGTGCAAAACAGATATCACCTACCTACTAGTGTAAAGACATTACTGGCAACACAAGATATATCACTGTACAAACATTTATATCGGTTTTTGGCAACTGAACTCATAAAGATACTGTGGGAATAAGTTAATTCCCAGCTGTGATTAAATATACTCTTTGGTGTTAAAGTGTTCGAGTAGTTATATTTGTTCCTTGCTTTAGTCTAGTTTTCTTCTTGTTTATTTAAGTGGAAGTTTGAGTTTCTGAATAAAGAAAATTGTAGATAAAGAATTCCTCTGCATAATTGGTGACCCCAAGACGAAAATAGTCCACGCACAATAATCACAGTCTTGTTTAGAGCGTGTTAATAGCAATGGAAGACGCGGAGAAATCGATTCTCGCAATTCAAGAAGAGATTCAGCAACTACAGCGACAGTTCGAGGTTCTGGAAGATTCTACGCCAAGCAATGATGATAGCTCAGCCACAGTGAATTTACCAATTCCGACGATATCTTCTATGCCGCAAACGCATGCAAGAGTGGAGAGCCACGCACAAAATATGACATTAGCGCCGTCCGCACCGCGGTTACAGTTACCAGCCCCTCAGTTTTCGCCAGCGCAACTGGAAATATAGTTCCCAACTTTAGAGAATATTTTCACACAGCATAAAATTATAGACGACCAAGAACAGTTTACGTTAGCCGCCAGCAATTTGGATCAGAGGGCTACAGCCGTAGTCTCTGACACTATTCAACAACCTCCACGCCATCGCGCCTACCTCGCTCTCAAGACGGCGTTGATCACTCGTAGTACCAAGACACCTGCACAGAATATCACACAGTTGTTATATCATGAGAGAAGAGGCGACAGAACACCATCAGAGTACTGGTGACACTTACGGTCTATGGTGGAGGTTAATGTAGTTTCAAACGAGCTGTTGCTCCACATCTGGCAACGACAGCTACCTTTGGAAGTGCAATTAACGCTAATAGCACATGAAGGTCAGTGTTTAGATAAACTGATACGTGTAGCTGATCGCGCACACGACACTGTAGGCTCAGCAGCCGTAGCGTCTCTAACACCAACAAATACTAAGAACGCGCGAAGTAACCAGGTTTTAGAGGTGACAGATAAACATACGCAACTTTACGTTGCAGCATCCAGTCGACGAACTCCGAATTTATCAGGAGCGCAACTAGATTTACAAACTACGCTGGAAAATTTGGCCGACCGATTGCAAGCATTAGAACGTCGGATGGAGACAAACAGATGGCCGCGGGCACGGCGTTCCGCTAATCTATCGACTGAGAAACGCACTGAAGCTCAGGAGGACAATTCCGGCATCTACTGGTACCATAGGCGGTTCGGAGCACAGGCTACGAAGTGCACGAAACCGTGTAGTTACCCAGATGGCAAGGGCGGCCCACAATAGGCGCCATGGGTCGCGTCATCTTCAAAAGGCGCCGACGACGCGGGAAACATCGCTTAGCAGCTGTCGTCAGAACCCGCACAACGGTAATGTACCCACAGAAAATGCTAAATCTTGTGATCCTCAATTTGAACGTGCGCTTGAACGGAAATGTGTGAGTAAATCGCATATATTGTACATAACTGACAAACGGTCAGGTTTAGTCTTTCTGGTGGACACTGGTTCAGAAGTTAGCACTCTTCCGACATATTTTACACCTGACACGTCAGAAATAGAGCCCTTACAACTGCTAGCTGTCAATTATTCTAGAATCAAGACACTAGGTCACAAGGAGTTGATGATCGACATTGGTTTTGAAACTGATTTCAAGTGGACTTTTGTAGTTGTAGGCATTTCCACACCCATCTTAGGAGCTTTGGCTCATTTTGCACTATTGGTGGACGTGTCTTTAGGCCGGCTTAAATGTAAAGACAATAGTAATGGAGTTAACGGAGTAGTAGGAAGTGCAATTTGCAGCAAATTACAATTTCCAGCAACAGCCAATCTTACACAGTGTGAAACATAAGACACTGCATTATACACGTACAAGTACAGGACCTCCGGTCGCGCGTCCTGTCCGTAGAATTTCACCAGATAAGCTTTTGGAAATTAAGACAGTTTTTGAAGAAATGCTGAACGCTGGCATCATTCGACGATGCTGACAGTGCCTGTGCAGCTCCACTCCATTTGGCGAGGAAAAAAGATGGTTCATGGCGTCCTTGCGGGGATTATCATGGGTTAAATGCCAGAACCATTCCGGACAAATATCCTATCCCTCATATTCATGATTTCACATATGCATTGGCGGGCGCAACAATTTTTACAGTCTTGGATTGCCGGAAAGCATATAATCAGATTCCTGTAGCACCAATGGACATACCTAAAACAGCGGTTATCACGCCGTTCGGTCTTTTCGAGTTCTTGCGGATGCCTTTTGGGCTAAAAAATGCAGCCCAGACCTGGCAACGATTTATTGATGAAGTGCTGCAGGGTTTGCCTTTCGTCTTTGCGTATCTGGACGACATTTTAGTGTTCTCGGGCCATGCACCATCACATACCAAACATGTAGCTGAAGTGCGACAAAGATTAGAAAGACTTTGGTGTGGTGCTGAATGAAGAAAAGTCCATTTTAGGTAAACGTGAAGTGGCTTTCCTCGGATATAAGGTGTCACGTGGTGAAATCTCTGTCTTGCCAGAAAAATTGGCTACATTGCTGGAGCTGTCACGTACAAAGACTTACCGACAACTTCGACGTTTGCTAGGAATGATAAATGTTTATCGTCGGCATTTACCAGGAACAGCAGCAATCCAAGCTCCGCTTACAGATGCACTCGCCGGACGCTACACAAACGGGAAACGTTTGCTTAAGTGGACACCCGAAATGGACAATGCTTTTCGAGCTTTGAAGGACACTTTGAAACAAGCAGCTTCACTTGCACACCCAGTATCGGATGCGCAATTAGCAATGGCAGTTGATGCAAGCCAAACAACGATCGGGGCAGCATTACATCAGAAAGTGAACGATTGTTGGCAGCCACTAGGCTTCTTTTCTAAAAAACTACTGCCACGACAAACAAACTGGAGTGCCTACGATAGGGAGCTGCTGGCTATTTATGAGAGTGTGAAACACTTCCGTCCTCATGTCGAAGCTCATCCAGTAACGATATATACAGATCACAAACCAATTGTGCCAGCCTTCCAAAATGCAAGTGATAAGTGCTCACCTCGTCAGTTGAGATACATTGAGTTCAATTGTTCAAATGTCTGTAAATCTATCGGACCAAACTGCGTGGTCATCAGTCCGTAGCTTACAAACTACTTAAACCTAGGTAAACTAACCTACGGACAAACACACACACCCATGCCCCAGGGAGGTCTCGAACCTCCACGGCGAGCAACCACGCGCTCCGCAGCGAGGTGCTTTAGACCGCTCGGCCACTCCACCGCGGCTACATTGAGTTTGTTTGCCAATTTACTACAGATGTGCGACATATTCGTGGTGCAGAAAATATGTTGGCTGACTATTTCTTCCATGCATGTGAGGCAGTTACAATATTTAAGTATGAAGACCTCGCCAAAGCTCAGAAGACAGATCATCAGCTTCAAGAATTACTGAGGGATAGGTCATCAAGTCTGCAATTACAACAAGTACAGGTTCCAGGACGTGGTGTTAAGTTATGGTGTGATGTTTCTCAAAAACTGCCGCGCCCCTATGTCCCACCACAATTTCGTAAGGCAGTGTTTGACAGTGTGCACAATTTCGCACACACAAGGGCAAACACCGCAGTGAAAATGATAACAGAACGTTTTGTCCGGCCATCAATTAAGAAAGACATCCGTAGTTGGTCCCGCACTTGCCTTCACTGTCAGCGGTGTAAGGTGGGACGTCATGTACATCCTGAGGTGAGACAGTTACCAGACCTACCACCGAGATTCGGTCATATTCATCTCGATACCGTAGGTCCTCTACCAGTTTCTGAAGGTTTCCGATATTTACTCACATTGGTGGATAGATGCACAAGATGGTCTGAAGCCATACCACTGCCAGACATATCAGCTGAGACTGCTGCAAAGGCGTTCGTCGCGCACTGGGTGTCACGTTTCGGTTGTTCCTTGCACATAACAACAGACCAAGGAAGACAATTCGAATCCACTCTGTTCAGCGAGCTGGCTAAACTGTGTGGTTTTCAGCACCACCACACTAATAGTTACCAACCTTCCAGCAATGGAATGGTGGAAAGATGGCATCGAACTCTGAAGGCTTCACTTATGTGCCATCAAGAAAATTGGACTGAAGCACTTCCGCTGGTACTTTTGGGATTATGGACAGGATACAAAGCTGATATTGGTGCATCAGTAGCTGAGATGGTGTATGGAGAACCTTCAAGAATCCCATCCGAATTCCTTTCTTCTGCCCCACTTCCAGACCAGACAGAATTACTATTATTGGTACAGAGGATTCGAGATCAGGTGGCTAAGATTCGACAAACACCAGCTATACATCATGGTTCACACCCTGTTTTTGTACACAAGGCACTAGCAGACTGCACACATGTAACGCTGCGCACTGATTCTGCACGGACACCTATTCAACCTTCATATACAGGCCCCTACACACATTTGAGATCCTTCAGAATGGGAAGAACAGTAAAGTGTCAGTGGAAAGACTGAAACCAGCTTGGGTGATGCCAGAACCAACATCAGATGACAAACAGCACAGAAGGACATGAAATTGAAGAAACCATAAATTATCAATCATACTATGATACAATTGGCCCAGAAGAAGTTACTCCAGACTCGCAGGTGACCATTTGACATGACTCAACACCAACAACAGTGGCGGCTCGTACAAAATTTGACCAGTGTGCTACAATATTACAAAAATAAACAGGAAACAAAATATACTGAAATAAAAAGTCAACCTTTGTATGATTGTCTTTAATTAAATATCAATTAATACTGTATTGACAGTAAGACCTTCAGTGGATTCTATAACAGCGATGCCAACTGCATGTATTCACTGCAGGTAGTAAATTTAACGTTTAAAAAATATGAATTTCATTTACAGAAATTAAAAATTTAGACTCAGAGGTATTTGAATACGAGCCTCACAAAGGTAGATTTGAGAGATAACGCGCAATACGTCTGAGCCAGCGCGCTATTTGACTGTGTGTGCCGAAATATTCGTCATATACTATTCTTCTGCAGTCTTTACACGCAGCACGAAGAGAAATATTGATCTGGTGCTGCAGTCGGTCTCAGCACACATGAGTCGTCAGGCCTGACGTCACGTCTGCACATGCGCACTAGCGAACAGACGACTACGCCGCCTCTGCGCATGTACCAGCGCGGCTGAATCTCACTTCAGCACATGGAGCTGGTTTCCAGCTATTCCGGCGAGAGCGCTCCAAAATGCGTTTTCATCCTTGTTACTAGCATTCTAATACGCATTTGAAAGGAATTGGCATAATTTTATTGTGATATGTGGCTCGTATTCCAAGAGAAAGGATGTATTTTTATAGCGATTTCTCTCTTGCATTCTAAGAGAAATGGCATAATTTTAGTAATATATTTACAGTGTGCTGCAGCACATTATCACCAGCCGCCACTGACACACACCAATTGTTCGTACAAGGGCAGGAAGAGTGATCAAGTTTAAATACATCCCAGGTGCTCCGCACTTTGGAAGGGGGGCTGTGTGGTAATAAGTTAATTCCCAGCTGTGATTAAATATATGGCCGAGGTCACTGAGGCGCTCCAGTCACGGTCAGCACGGCCACTACGGTCGGGGGTTCGAATCCCCCCTCGGGCATGGATATTTGTGCCGTCCTATTTCGTAAGTAGTTCATAAGTAGTTTGTAAGTTTAGGGACTGATGACCCCGTAGTTCAGTCCCATAAGCTTAACAAACATTTGACCATTTGATTTGATTAAATATACTCTTTGGTGTTAAAGTGTTCGAGTAGTTATATTTTTTTCCTTGCTTTAGTCTAGTTTTCTTCTTGTTTATTTAAGTGGAAGTTTGAGTTTCTGAATAAAGAAAAGTGTAGATAAAGAATTCCTCTTCAATATAATTTTTGTGTTTAATTAATCCATTTTTGTAACTTTAATGTAATTTATAAAAAACTGTTAATTGTATTCAAATATGTATTAAATATTGGCAGAATGGGTTATGCCCAAAGGCCATAATTATAATTTAAAAAAAAAGAACTACTGTGCAAAGATCTTCACCGGAAATATACACCTCTTTCCAGTAGCAATGCATCAGCCCCTCCTTGACGCAAACAATTGCACGTCGCATCAACAACAGCAGACGACACTGACAGTGTGTCCACTGTCCAGTACTGCGATGTGAATAGCAGCTAGTTGAGAAACAAAGCCTTCCTGGGACTGGGCTACGAAGAGATAGTGACAGCATTAATGAATAAATGTCAATTGCTTATGAAACACTGCTAAATTGAAATAAAAATGGGGAATTTTTGTGCAGATTTCGACCGCATCTACATGATAAGTCTATTCATTTTCACTACGTATTATTCTGTCTGCAGGTGAACCATACCTAAAACGCAGCTAAATATACATTCAAGATATAATCGACAAACACTAAGTTTTCGTTGGGAACGTGACGTTCCCAAGTTATGGTTCCATTAATTCTGCCGCCGTCATCAAATGTTGTAGTGTGTCATTTGTTTCGTAAAATATAAATAAACGGTGGGAAAGGTGCGAGGCAGTTGAAAGCTGAAAATGAGTGATTTTGGTGATACATCAGTAACCGAATTACGCCATAGTTTATTGAATGTTTTCAAGGAGCCTGTCGTATTCGATAATATGATCTCTAGTTGGGAAATATTGTCGTGGGACATGGAGAAATGGTCAAATAAGTTAGGCGACAAGAAACTTCCATTCAGGGTTGGAGTAGCCAAAGCAACACCAGTAAGTTTGGTTCAGAATTAACTATATAAATACGTCACCTTATAGCTTAGTTTCCTGGTAATCATAGGGGCTCAGTTTTAACTGTCTTCCGTATTTAACAGAGACTCTAATTCCGCACCCTCGATAGAAGGTTGTTTCGCAGTCTTCAATCCGAATACTGGTTTGATTGCTCTCTTAAAGCTGATTTGCCCTGTGTAAAAAATTTGGTTAAATTTTGCTTCCCGCTCCGGAGACTTAAACTGATTATGTTGGCATAAAATGGATGCCGGCAATAACATTAGCAATGTATCGTCATGAAATCGTCTTATGAGGGCAATTACTTTTACTGAGCGGACGAGGGTACATATAAGAACCTGTCAACCATAGATCAGAAACAGCATTATTTATTTACTTCATGTTGTGTACTAAAAACCAGTCAAGTCGTTCTATCTGGTTTGTATTTAGTTGTTATTGCTAAAAATTAACAGGTATCTGGAACAGCAATATTGATTTATTACGTCACAAAATAAAATTACAACCATGAAGAGAAGGTAGGGCCTACTGCAAAACAAAAGGACACAGAATAGTGCATATACAGAAACAAGGAGGAAATATTCAACGAATAATTATTAAATTGTCTAACTTTAACCCCCCCTCAATTTAATAATTTAGTAAAGTATATGCAAATTTCACTATCACCATCTTCGAACATAGACTGTGGAACTGTACACTAGTAGTTGGTTTTGTTAAAATATGTCAGTTGTTCCTATCAAACTTTCCGCATCTCCTCTATATACAGCTGACATGTGAAACTGTGTTTGATATCCATCTGCTTATGTTGTTTATAATCACATTTCTTTAATGTATGATTGGTTGTCGTCAAACTGTTAGAGCTTTCATAAATAATTCAAATTATTCAACCATAGTATGTCTGTTGTAGCGACTGCCAAAGTAATATATTCTGCTTCTGTTCAAGATAGTAAAACCCAAGTCTGTTTGCTTATAGCCCAACACAGATTTCCAAAAACTTGAACTATGTACCTGATGTACATCTGTCATCAGTTCATGTCATAATCAACATAGCAGAGAAGAGCATTTGAATTTACCTTTGTGTAACACAGACCAACATCAAGTGTTCCTTTAATATAGGGGCTACCAAAGAATTCATTTCAGACCTTTCCAGTAGCCTACTGTTGGCTTATTTTGATGTCCACCAAAATAGTTAACTGATGCACTTACATCTGATCATGAAGCTATCATTACATACATCAATCTATTACTTATCTATATATACAGGTTAATTTGAACCATTTTATCACAATCTTCACTGGTCTTTACTTCCGACGGTGCTTTGCAGCCCAGTTTACAATCTTCCATATTGAACATTTTCAATACTTTTTCAAGATGAATGCTTTGATTAAGAAACATTTTGCCATTGCTTCTCATATATTTATTCCAACAAATGATTTTGACTTCCCAAGTTCCAGCATTCAAAATTTTACATGCAATTTCTTAATATTAGTGATTTTGTTTTCACAATTCCCTCCAATTAGTAAGCCTATATCATCTACTTATAGTAGTAAATAAGTATTATAATTATAAAACAAAGGAATAGCTCTTTTGTTTGCTAGTAGTGTTAGATAATTTCCATTAGATCAGAGAAACTCTAGTTCTTCCTGTTTTGTTTTGTCCATTCTTCATCATGTTGACCCTTCCCATGAAAATTCTGAGGTATATTTTCCACAAATATTTCTGCATTCAGTGCCAACACTTCTTCTTAAGTGACAGGTTCTGAGTTATCTTCAATTATTTGTTCAGTTTCCTCAAAGTTAGTTTAATTCTCATATACTTGATCTTTTGCTATCTTCTGTGTTTTTTTACCCATTTAGATAGTTTCCTTCCAGACCCAATCACTGCTACTCTCATCTCCAAATAGAAACTTATCCTCTTCAAAAATTACATTTCTTCCAAATACAATTTTGTTTTGTTTGGATCACCATAATCTGTAACCATTGGGACAATATCCAGTCATGAAATATTTTAATGACATTGTGTCCAACTTTTTACAAGTTCCTCTGGTATGTGCGAATACACAGCATCTTCAAATTTGGGTTCCTTCCATGGCATAACTGTAGACTGGGATACCACCTGTCTGCTTTGACCTATAACGTCAGCAAAATGTCGGAAAACCAGTATATGTGATATCTTAATACTTCTGTATCATAGATACAAATAATCTGTAGTTATTGTAGATAACAGACTGTACCATCGATCACATGTGAAAAAAAAATCTCTCGATTAACCTACACCTAACCATCAGAGAGAAGCTACAGATCACTTTTTAAACACAAAATATTTATCCGTTTTGTTTGTAAACAAACAATCGTCTTTAACTCAACCACCACATAATCACTCAAGCCTTCTACAAACACGCACACACGTCAAAACTACCGCGCTGCACATCACGGGTCAAAGCTGGCAGGCGGTATCCCTGTCTACAGGTGAGCCCCTTCCATACTGAAACTTTGCTGGAATTCGTCCATCTAAAGCTGACTTAAAACTTTAATTAATGATTTCAACAGCCGCCAGTGGCACTTCTAGCCCAAACTGCTTTACAAGTTTGCATCCAAGAATTGTACAGCGAGCTTTCTTGATGATGGTATGATGTAGTTGTTCTGGCACTACATTTTAAGGTGTGCAAACTGTACTCCCTTTTCTTCAGAGAACTCCATTTCATTGTCATCTAAATCTACTGAATTTCATGGTGAAATGAGCAGTAGCCATGCCATAGTACACCTTACAATACTGAAACACTTCAGATTTTAAAGAACTGCTGTATAGTTAGTAGCAATGAAAGTCACTATATATTTCTTCTGTCAAAAGAAACAGGCATTATAGGATCGAGCACTTCACTAAGTATCATTTCAAGGGCCCATTTGGCTCAATCACGAGACTGAAATGTGGTAATCATGTTTGTTTACCCTGTTTGTTGGTCAAATATATTTTTACTGGTTCAGTTAGCTTTACTCTGTCCAGTCCAACTTCTAAATAATAAAGTTTCTTCTTATTTTCAAGGTTCATATGGTTACACCAAAAATTGAAATCACAGTATGAAATACAAGCACTACACACAGGATTCGTAGTATATTGAATGAAAGAGTATATATGCTTGAATCTTTTCTGTGAGCTACAGCTACAACTTTATTATCCTTTCTGATTGAGCCCATTGTTTTTCTTTTTTTTAAATAGTTCAATATCCAGCCATTTCTAGTTCACACACTGACAATAATTTATTTAGTAAACGTGACACTGCCCACTTGAATGGCCATGCAGATTAGGAGTCATGTCAGGTACTCTGCAGCAGATCTTGCAAGAGGTTTGAGTCCTCTGTCAAGCATGGAAGTGTGCTTAGTCTTTAGGATTGGTTTTAGTAGTTTATAATTCTAGGGACTGATGATACAGTAGGTTAATCCCATACTTTGGCAAACATTTGAAACCTTCTTTCCACAAACAATGCTTTCAATTTTAACATCCCCCCCCCCCTCAGGGGTCTTATCTCTCTTTGGTGAGTATGTGCATGGAAAACATGGGGCTGAAACGTTTACAGTGCTTTTTCCTTTCCGCACTGCATGACTACTCTCCCACTATCCTTTTCCCCTCTCTTGGGTACACTCTTGCGCCTACTTCAGGAAACTGAAGGTTATAAACAACATGTGTTCTGACTGTATCTTTCATTTTACTCTAATATTACTTCTTTACCTCCACCTTGGCATTTGAGATCTCTCTTTTCTTCTTTTCTCCTCCCTCTGCATTCTGAAAGGCCACCCATACACTCGCTGCGTAAAAGGTGACTCGGTAATGCATGTCCCAGCCCCGGATTGGCGTGTAGTGCTCACACATACCCCCCCCCCCCCCCCCTGGTGAAGACCAGATCCAGGGAGGGGTGATTGCCTGAGCTGACAGCTTCCCAAAATGCCCAATTGGTCCCTCCGTATTAAGTTCGGGTGATGTGACCTGAGATGTGGACAGTCACCCAAGGTGGGTGAGTCCCCTTCAAGGAGGGGGGGGGGGGCAGTAGGGAGGAGCACGCCATCAGAGATGCTGGCAATCATGGGGGATTCAACCACAATGGGTTCCTACTCTAAACAAAAGTATAAGGAGCTTAAAGATTCAAAAGAAAGCACTGCTTCGACCAGTCTTCCTGCAGTGCCTCATCATCTAGTGGCGTCCCGGACTGAGGAAGGGAAAAATTTTCTTCTGTGAAAGTGAATTCATTTGTGATCCAAAAAGCAGTTGATGCAATTGGAGGCCCGGTGATGTCGTGTTCTCATCTTTGAAGTGGCACTCTTCTGCTGGCAACAAAAAGTGCTTTCAAGCACAATGTCTGCTCAAAGCCACCCTGTAGATGGAGGCTCATCATACTCTAAACTCTTGTCATGTGGTTGTTTCCCGCAACGTCTTGGCTGGGCTAAGTGAGGAGGAGATTCAAGAATATCTGTCTGATCAGGGAGTCATGACTGCCCACAGAGTCATATAAGTAAGTACTTAGTGCCAACTCGTACCTTATTTCTGACTTTTGATAGAGTGGTCCTTCCACCAAAGATCAAGGCTGGCTATGAGGTCATTACTGTGCGACCATATATCCCTAATCCCACATGTTGCTACCAATGCCAACATTTCACCCATACTTGACAGTCCTGCAGAAATGCTGCTAAGTGCGCTACATGTTGCAGGGATGCTCAGGAGGGCGACTGTCCACCTCCATCCTCTCATGCGTCAACTGTATGGGTAATCATACAGCCTCCTCATGAGACTGCCCTGTATTTTTCGATGAATGAGCTATACAGGAGATTAGAGTGAGGGAAAAAATGCTGACACCTGTAGCTCGAAAAATCTACGCTACTCGCAAACCTAGTGCACCACCTTCTGGTTCTTACAGCTCCATTGTTGTCACAACTCGACCAACAAGAGAGATGGCAACACACACTTGTGACCAACAGTTTCGTGCTAGAGTCGGTAGGAACCCAGACTCACAACAGTGTCATCTTCAGTCACAAAGGGTATGCACCGCCCTACCAAACCACCTCTTGCACCACTGCAAACAGAAAGCAGGAAATTCAAACAGAAATATTCCTATGACAATTTACTGCTCACACCTACCCAACAGATTTCCGAATATCCATCTACAACCCGTCGGGGTTCAAAAAAGTCCAGTAAGATAAGATCCTCCCCTCCACATTCTCGTCGTTCATCCTCAATGGCGTCATCTAGTGACACCCAGCCCCAGATGCCTTCTGTGCCACAGGGGCATTCCACAAATAGCCAATCAGGAGGCCACCACATGGCGGATCCTGATGTACCAATGGAACTCATGGACCAAGATCCTCTAGACATAGATGGTTGCATCTCTGAGTATATGCACATTTCAACTGTATCTGTTTTGACCTTCTCCCCACAGCAGGGATTCCGGCTCATGGGGCATCATGCTACTCGTACGAGACGATATCCACAGTCACACTATTTCCCTAGTTCCCCAGTTCCAGGCTGTTGCTGTTAGACTCTCACCCCCCCCCCCCTCCCTCCCTCGTTTTAACTTTTCTCTGTGCAATGTCGTCGTCCACTGTCACCAGGGCAGACCTTTTGCACCTCATCGATCAGCTTGCCTCTCCATTTCTGCTGGTTTGCAACTTGAATACCCACCAACCACTATGGGGCTCTCCTCACCCCTGTCAGAGAGGCACCCGCTTGGTGGATAACCACCTCAACCTCATTTGTCTCAATACCAGTGAACCCACATATTTCAGATTTACACATACTGTATCTCACCTGGATCTTGTATAATCTGTACCCTGCAGCTTGCCCAACATGTAGAGAGGTCTGTTCTCTTTGATGCACACTCGAGTGACCACTTCCCATTTGTTGTCAGTCTTCTAACGCCTCATCTATTAGTGCGTCGACAAAAATGGCAGTTTGCCAAAATAAACTGGCAGCCTTATTTCTTATTGGCGACTTTTCAAGAACAGCAGTTTTCAAGTGTAGATGAGCAGTTCGACTACCCAACTGCTACAATCCTCACAGCAGCAGACTGTTCTATCCCTCGTACCTCTGTGACACTATGATGTACCCCTGTCCCGTGGTGGACTGAGGCGTGTCATGATGCTTTCAGAGCTCAGAGGCGTGCCCTCTGCATCTTTCAGTGCCATCCCACATTGGAGAATTGTATCCAGTACAAAAGGATGTGTGCCTAGTGCCACTGCATTTATAAAGAGTGTAAATGGGCTAGTTGGATTGCATTCTTTCATTAGTTCTACTCCCTCTGGGATTGTTTGGGGCAATCTCCGACAACTTTCTGGAGCTTCAGCTTACTCACCAATTCCCAGACTGACTGTGGCCAACGATCATAGTAAATCCTGTAGACACGTCTAACATTCTTGGCCACCATTTTGCTCAGATTTCCAGTTCCACACAGTATCCTTTCGCTTTCCTCCCTCGAAATGAGTGGTGGAAGCGAGGACAATATCTTTCCTCTCTCAGAGTGGTGAATGCTATAACACATTCTCTTCATATTGACCCTCACCTCCGGGCCTAGATGCCACCTATAAACAAATGTTAAGACACCTTTCTCTCTAGGGTCTGCATTTTCTATTTTGAACCTATAACCGCATCTGGACGGACGGTATGTTTCCTAGTGGCTGGCGTGAAGCCATAGTCCTTCCCATATCTAAGCGTGGGAAAGACAAACATCCTCCTTGCAGCTACCGTCCAATTTCCCTCACCAGTACCATTTGCAAGGTGATGCAACGAATGATTAATGGTCAATTGTATGGTTGCTTGAATCTCAGAATCTCCTTACTAATGCCCAGCATGGTTTTCGCAAACACCACTCTGCTGTAGACCACCTTGTCGCCATTAAGTTATGAACAATTTTTTGTGAAAGAGCCAAACAAGAGCTATGGTTTTTTTTTATTTTTTTTTTTTTTTATTTAGAGAAGGCATACAATACCTGTTGTTGGAGAACAGGTATCCTCCAGACATTACATGCTTGGGGATTCCAGGTTCACCTACCTGTTTTTATTCAGCACCTTTTATGAGATCATGTTTTTCAAGTATGTGTGGGCTCAGTCCTGTCGAACTCTTTCTCTCGAGAGAATGTTGTACCTCATCGCCCAGTGTTAAGCATAGTTCTTTTTGCCATTGCAATAAACCCTGTCATGGACTGTCTTGTGCCAGGTGTTTCAGATTCTGGAAGAGCAATTGAATGGACAGTGCCTTGAAAGAAAGGTATAAGATGAACATTAACAATAGTAAAACGAGGGTAATGTAATGACCTTTAATCTCCTAGTTCACAGTCACACTAATTACAGAAAAAAGGTGGTGTAATTAGAACCATACTGCATGTGCACACCTGCCTTTGTTTTGTTTTATTCCCTTGTCCACCTCACAACTCTATTCCTAAGTTGCATCTCATTCCTCCCATCTAATACATACTTCCTCTACATGGCCGTGTTGTATCCATGCCACCACCATGACGCAACCTTCCTCCCCTCCCCCCCCCCCCCCCATTATTTCCATTCTGCATAGGATTATTGGAGTGCAGAAAATAAAGCTAAAATTTGATTGACAAAAAATTGTAGTTAGTGTTATTGTGAAATTGGGTATCAAGTTGTAGGGGTTGGTAGGGATGGCAACATTTGAATAACCTGCTGATGACAAAGGTGAAAATCTGTCACTGATCCTGAGCAATTATCATCTTCTCATACAAATGGCAACCCACATCCATTTGAATCTGCTTCCTGTATTTATATCTTGGTCTCCCTCAGCAATTTTTACCACAGACACTTCCCTCCAATGCTAAATTTGCAAATCCTTGATGCCTAAGAATGCCCTGTCATTCGATCCCTTCTTTTAGTCAGGTATGCCATAAATGCTTTTTCTCCCCAATTCTCCTCATTAGTTACGCAATCTACAGCATTCTTCTGTAGCACCACATTTCAAAAGCCTCTGCCCTCTTCGTGTCTGAACTATTTATTATCCATGTTTCACTTCTGTACAAGGAAACACACCACACAATTGCCTCCAGAAAAGACTTCCTTACATGTAAATTAATATTCAAAGTTAACAAATACCCTACTTTCAAGAATACGGGATGATAAAAAAGTCAGTATAAAATTGAAAACATACTAATCACAGAATAAACAAAAATAAAAATAGAAAAGAGATGACTTACCAAAAGCACCGGCTCGTCGAGAGAAACAAATAAAATCACACACAAACACACATACAAGCTTTCGCCACCACTGGCAGCTTCTTCAGGAAAAAGAGGAAAAAAAGGGGGGGGGGGGGGAAAGCGAAGGATATGGGTTTTAAGGAAGTGGAAAAGGAGTCATTCCAATCCCAGGAGTGGAAGGACTTACCTTAGGGGAAAAAAAGGAAGGTAAACAAATACACACACACTCAGACATATCGAAACGCAAACACACCTAGACAGACATTTGTGTCGACGAGCCGGTGCTTTTGGTAAGTCATCTCTTTTCTATTTTTATTTTTGTTTATCCCACCGGGAAAGTTTCCCTCCATAATTTTCATTTAATCACAGAATAATGTAGATAGGAATGTAAAAAATTGACACACATGCTTTGAATGACATGGCGTTCTATTAAAAAAAAAAGACCCCCCCCCACACACACACAAAGTATTGCTAGATGCATGAAAGATATCTTGCGTACATCGTCTGGTGATGATCGTGGGCTCAGCCGCCACTTTCGTCATGCTTGGCCTCCCAGGTCCCCAGACATCAGTCCATGTGATTATTGGCTTTGGGGTTACCTAAAGTCGCAAGTGTATCGTGATCGACAGGGATCTCTAGGGATGCTAAAAGACAACATCCGACACCAATGCCTCACCATAACTCCAAACATGCTTTGCAGTGCTGTTCACAACATTATTCCTCGACTACAGCTATTGTTGAGGAATGATGGTGAATATATTGTGTATTTCCTGTAAATTTTGTCTTAATTTTTTATGCTAATTATTGCTTTTCTGATCAGGTGAAGCACCTTCTGTCAGGCATTTTTTGAAAAGTCAGAACTAACTTCAAAATTTACTCACCTTAGCCGTATTACATTCGCTGCCCACCAGGTACACAGACTGTAATAAAACATTTGTCTATTTCCAGTCTGATGATGTACTAACAGCGCAAAATGCGTTATTGGATATAATGAAGAATATGCAACAGACTGTGAATTATTTAATTATTCACCACTGTGCTGCACCAGTCACCACCATTATCATGGAATGGAATGATTTATAAAAAATTTCAACTTACGATATTCTTTTTCTCCTTGATCCATTTTTATGCAATGAAGTCTATATGTTGTACAGAGTTATGCTCAAGTTACCTGTGAAAACCCAATGCAAATTTGTGAATTAGTTTTGAAGGTAATAAGGTTTTAATAGTTGAAGAAACAGACACGGCGGTTACTGAAAACACTTAAAATTACGATTTATTTATTTATTTATTTATTTTTTTTTTCCCGTGATCTGATTTTGATAAAATTATGCCTATGTGTTGACCCCAACTTTTCTCATGTTTCCTGTGAAAACCACATGAAGATTCGTCCAGTAGTTTTGAAGATTGAAGTGAACAGTGACAGGCCTACATTTACAGGTTTATAATTAGTATAGATTACACTTATTCCTGTGTTACCCCAACTGATTTTCTATTTATAACCCTATATCCACCTGACCAGAAATCATGTCAATGAACTTCACTAATCCTCACTATAGCTAATTTCAACCTATGCCTTTCCCTTTCCAATTTTTTAAGGGATAGAACATTCCACCCTCCTATTTGTAGAATGCCCATTTTGATTTTCCAGATGAGAACATCCTCCTGAGTGATCTTCACTCAGAGATGTGAATGTGGGGCTATTTTACTCAACAGGACATAATCTTGTTTCCATTGTGATAGGAGTGGATAGGTGGTTGCAAGGAATAATGAAATGTTGATTGATAGGCTGGTTAGCAAAGATATCCATCACTTGCTGGATAACAGATTTATTGTAATAAGATCTTTAGAAAAGAATAAATAATAAAGTAGTTTACATTAAATAGATAACAACAATTTTCTTTAATCGTCTGGTTAACTCGCCAACCCACTTATAAAAGGGCAAAGGCATTGTAGAGAAGTAGACACTATTGCGCAAGACTGAAGTTTCCAAAGTAAACAACAGTAGGAATTAGTTACGCCTCAAGGCAGGGAGGCTAACCACACTTACATTAAGATATTAAGCAAACATGAAGGTGTAACCCACTTGTGTAAATCAATTACACAGTAGAACCTCCCAATAGAAAAGCAACAAGGGAACAATAGATTTCTAAGGAAATTAAAACATTTTAAAACAACAGCAAGCACGTAGTGATGAACAGTTTCACTCACTTAACAACATTAGGGTCCAAATAGATTAGGTTTCAGTGCACATACACTGTGAACTAATAAATAAAATTAATTAAAATATCACCAAGACAATGGCACTTACTGGAAACTGATCAGAAAATGTACCAAGCAACATACACTATGGAGAGGGTAGGGGGGTATTTGGACACTTGACAGCTAAGTCTTCAGTGCCCACATACCCTATGGTTTGAAACAGTTCAATGGTTTCCCTTTTCTGGGTGGTACGCATTCCAAGTTAAAAACAGCAACAGTTTCTTGACATAAATTTAATAAGATTAAAACACAACACCTCAAAGCAGGACTGGCTGAGGTACTAGTGGCTTGGTAATGCTGGCAGAATGGAAGGATTACTGAAGGAAGAATAGATAGAGCAGCACAGATGAAATTTTAACTTCAAAGGGACTACCAAAATTACAACTACAGGTGGGCAGGAAACACCATGTGGAGGGAAAAACACACTGCCTGGAATATTGCTTGTCCCCTGGGCAGGTAACAGAGCAATAAGCGGGGACTCGCCAGATAAATTTCCCAGTGATGCTGACAAAGTGTTACATTGACTGAACATTCATCAATGAACAGAAACAAGGTTCTAAAAACCTCTTACCACAACTATCAATAGTCAATTCATTGCGCATCAATATAAACAAATATAACTTAGACATTACTCAATGTCTGGGTTCAACTCCCAAGCCTACTCAGAGAGACGAACAATACATAAAATTAAAATTACTGAATGAGGCAAGGCTCTCAGTAGCAGTCCACTAACAGTGCTGGGCACTCAAAGAAACTAACGATAAACAAGTCGCCAGCAAATAGTACTTATCTTAAGAACTGTTGATGTCACGCAGCTTTTCTACACAGGTCAACGGTGGCGGGATTACTGGGATGATGATGATGCCACGAGTTTGAAATAAAATATAAGTCCACCATTACAATACCTAGAATCCAACTGCGGTGCCCACTAGGCTATCACCAACGTAATGACAAGTGGACGGCGCGGCCCACTGTCCACACATCGGGCAGTGTCTGGTTGCTCAGTGTCAGGTGCTCTCCCTCGCTTGTGTGATGATGGACTGACACTTGCTCTGCCAGAGCCACATTTCCTGCTTCTCACATCCAACTCAGCTCGCTGTTTCCTCCTTCAGAGCCACCCTGTGTTTGCTCCGTTGATGCCGAACTCGACTAACTGCTACTGCCCTGTCGACCAGCCGAGCACGACAGGCACCCCACAGACACACTGCTGGGACACACCAAAGTGGTGACTGACTCACTGCCACTGAATTTCCCAACTTGCGCATATGCCACCACATGTACTCGCCGTTTGTGGCAACTAGCGCCAGCTGTGTGACACGTGATGAACAAAAACTAGCCGCCACCACTTGCAATAAAGTAACGAAGACATATCAGTACACAAGTATGAGTGACTGGTAACTGGCACAGTACATAGTAAAAGGAAAAGAATGAAAATCAAACCAGCACTGCTCATCCATACACAAGAACTTCATGTTCTTGGGAAAACTAATGACTGTGGTTTTCCCTAGGTTTCAGCTGTTTATGTGCCCCTGTAACTTCTGAAAAGGGCGCTGCCTCTCTTCAGGAACCACACATTTGTCTGGCCTCTCCACAGATACTCCTCTGCTGAGGTTGCAACAATGATACAGCTATTTGTATCATTGAAACATGTAGGCCTCCTTACCTTGGCAACGTCTTTGGTTCGTGGGAGGTTTGTCACAAAATTTAAGACAATATCTCTGACATAAATCTGTTGTAGAATTTTGGAACGTGTTTGTTTGAGTATTATGATGTTTCTGGAGACTGGAAATTGCCTCTCTAGAAATCAAGATTGTTTCTCAAAGCAACAAGCATGTGAAACTCAAGTTACCTTATTTGTCTACAAGACCCAGGAAGCAGAACCCAGAGGCTCCCAGGTTAATGCTGTGTTTCTCAACTTTCACAGGTAGTTTGATATGGTTCCACACTGATGCCTAATGAACAAAATATGAGCATATGGAGTATTGGAATAATGATTGGATTGAAGAGTTTCCAGCCAACAGACAACATTTTGTCATTCTCAATATAGAAGAGGCTTCCAACATTAAAGTGATTTCTGGTGTCCCTCAATGGAGTGATATAGAATCATTGTTTTTCACATCAGAAGTTCAATGAGGGTTTTTGCGGTTGATGCTGTAGTATAAATCATAATGAAATGCTGGAATACCTGCATCAGTATGATTTCATTGTGAGAAATCAGATCATGTGGTATGCTACTATTGGGAGTAGTGATAATATTTGCCAATTAGGAGAAAGCCCTACCTTTCCAGCCTCTGTTGTCTTGGTCTAACAAAGGAATAGGGGAATTGTGGATAGTTAACTGCTTTAAAGAGCCACACCTCCTTCCAAGTGGCTTGTGCATAATAAGCACTTGGTGGTTAACTGAAGAGCAGCTGAGTGTCATAAAATCCTTTTGTGATGAGTTTGCAGGTGCGATTAGTGCAGCCACTACAACAAGACAAAATCTTTGTGTTTGATTGACTCCTGTCTTAACAATTGACGAAGAGGGGAAGTTACTCACCATTCTTCAAGAGTTCTCGGAATGTTTCGATCCACAACTGGAGAGGAAGTCAGACATGTAAAAGGTTAAACACCGAGTTAACACTAGTGATAATCAGGCAGAGTGTGTGTCATGTGTCAGCAACAGAATATCTAATAATGCATGAAAATGTAAAGAAATGGTGAAGGGTGACATCATTCAGCCATCTCAAGTCATGGGTCTGGTGAAAAATAAGGATAGTAGTTAGCACTTTCCTTGACTACAGGAAACTTAATAACATAACAACAAATCATGTTTATCCCCTTGCACAAATCAATGATACACTAGACTGTCTGAGAGGAACTAAGTTTTGCCAACCATGGGACTGTATTGGCAGATATGAGTCAACAAGGTTGATCACAAGAAAACTGGTTTTGTTACCCCAGAAGGCCTATATGAATTTAAAGTAACACTATTAAATTTCTGTAGTACACCAGCAACTTTTGAATGAATCTTTTACATCATGTGGACAATGTGTCTTTGTTACATAGGTGACATCATAGTATTATCTGAAACTTTTGAAAACACACAAAAAGACTGACAATTATTCTTAACTGTCTCAGGCAAGGTGGCCTAGAACTGAATTCAAGAAAGTGTCTTGGAGTGAAAGAAGTCAGAATACCTTTATTTCTTGTGTCAAACAAAAGTATGTGGCTTGAGCCAGAGAAACTGAGACCTATAATGGGATTTCCTAGTACTAGTGATGTGGGGAAACTTCCTGGGATCGTGTTCTCATTACCAGTATTTTGAAACCCAGGCCCATAAGGAGCTATTAAAAGACGATTTTAAATTTACTTGGGGTAAATTTCAACAAGATTCTTTTGATATTCTGCAAAGGACTCTGACAACTGATCCTGTAGTAGGTCTGTATGACAAGAGAGCAGCTACAGAGTTACTTAAAGATGCTAAAGAATATGGGTTTGGTACAGGTTTGGTACAAATACGGAAAAGATAAAGTAATGGCATATTCCTCCAGGTCACTTATGAAAGCTCAGACAAACTACTCAACTACAGAATGAGAGTGCCTTGCTGTTGTTTGTCCCACCTGCAGATTTCAACAGCATTTACCTATGATATAGGCCATTTACAGTTAATATATTTTCACCATTTGTTTTGTTGGTTGACAGGTCTTAAGGACTCATCAAGACAACTTGCCAAGTTGGCACTATGTCTTCAAGACATTGACATTTCTATAGTGTACAAGAGTGGAAGAAAACAACATGATGCTTTCTCCCTCTCAAGAAATCCAGTGGAACATTACCAAGAGAATGATGTAGATCAATTGGAAATGTGAAAGTAGAATTTAACATAAGTAATGGATGATGACTTTGCGGGAAAAATTTTGACTGTTTTGGAAAGAGGTGAGTCTTAAACATATGTGCCTAGATGTTTTGCAGAAATTCCAAGATGCACCTGATGCTAGTCATCTAGGGTTTATAAAAAGTTATGACAGGATTGACAAGAAGTTTTTCTGGCCAGAATTATTTAGAAGTGTTCATCATTGTGTGTCGCACTGTCAAGAATGCCACAGAAAGAAGGCGGTTCCTCAGAAACCACTAGAATGACTTGCAGCAGTTTTGTCATTGGAGATGCCTTTGATTGTTTTGGGTTGACCTACTTGGAGGATTTGCAACTTCTACTAGTGGCAATAAGTATACTATTATTTACACTGATTATCTAACATGATATTACTTAAAAAGCTGTGAAAACAGCCAAGGCACCTGAAGTAGCCAAATGAAGCTTAGAACATATCCTATTGAAATGTAGCACATCAAAATCTATAATTACAGACTGAGGAAAAGTTTTTCCATTTAGACTTTTCGTAGTCAGGGCAACATTACACATCACATGACAATTGCTTACCACCCTCAAACAAATGGGCTTACTGAACATATTAATAAGACAATGACTGACATGCTGTACATGTACGTCAATGTCGAGCAGTGCAACTGGAATGTAGTGCTGCTTTTCATAACATTCTCCTTCAACAGTACCAAACAAGACAACAGCAAATTTATGCTATTCTTATTCATGCATAGTCATGAAGCAACAACAATTATTGAAACAATATTTGCAGATTGGGCTGATGATGTGGACAACTGTTAGTCAGTCATTAACCAAGGCCGAGGAAGCTCGACATTTGCCTCGACTCCATATGCTCCAGACTCTTGATACAGAATGTCAAATGTATTATGCGAACCATCACCCAGTATTCTTTCTGTCTGTTGAACTCGTCTGGATCTTCACTCCTGTTTGTAAGGTGGGAATATCTGAGAGGCTACTGAAACATTACTTTAGGTCATACAAGATCACAAGGAGCTGTCCAGTAACACTGAAGCTGAATATTGTGACCCCAACACAAGACAACAGAAGGTTAGGGTCACAGTCTGTTTCCTGCAAATGAAACTGTACAGAGATCCAGTGGCTCAGGATAAATTCAAAGCTCCAGCAAGACGCGATAGAGAGGCAAACGGCAGTTAAAATGATACTGCTGACATAAGTTCAATGCAGTCCACTGCTAAAATAAGTACGCCATCAGGAGCTGTAGTTTGTTGAGCTAACAACTTGTTTTCATGTCAAGAAGACATTGAGATGCTATTCTCCTAAGGAGGGATCAATGTAAAAAGTGAAGCACAGGAAAACAATGACAATATGGTGTAGTGGAAAAAGTGTTTGAAGCAAAGGATCTTGGGTACATGACCCACCCTGTTTGTTAAATAGTGCTCTAGTACATTCTAGATACATTACCAAATAATGTTCCAGAGGTTTCTGTTAGTGCATACCAGTATGTGCTGGGTAAATCTTGGGCCAGAGCCGGTTCATTCTGTGCCCTTGCACGTGTGCAACAAGTGCTGAATAAATCGTCACCGAGTTTAAACCAGTGTTTGTCAGTGAACCAGCCACGTCCTATGAAACCACTGTGCAACACTATTAAAATAGAGTGACACAATGAAACAAGTTAAATATTTAAATTTTTGGCCAACTAGATAAACAGACAATAATATGAGGTCTGTGAGAGGAACTTGAAACATTTGGCTCTGTGAATTATCCTTTGGAGTCACCATGGGTCAAGTTTAAATGGCTATCTTACTAAGCATTGGATGTGTGTGTGTAGTAGAACAGATAATAATGAAATGAGTGTAGCTAGTGTACTGTGTCTCTAAATTGTAACTTTTGACAGGTCGGTATAGAGCAAGTGGAAGGGCATGTGTGCTGAGTACGCCAGCAGTCAGTAACACCACACCTACCTTTGTAGTTGGCCTCCAGGGAAATGTTATTTTGCTGTACACACACATCAATACTGAACAGAGAACATTCTCTAAAAACAGTTAATACCGAACACCATGTGGTATTGTTTACCTATGAGGTGGAAACAGTGGCACCTTATGAACTGAACCGTTAGTGGTAGGGTGGGAAAATCCAGCTAATTATTGGTGTTATCTGGACAATGGTGTAATGTCACCCCTGCAAGCCAAACATCAAAGGTTGCAACTAATTTTAAATGTGCTGTTACCAGAGGTATTCTGGCATATGAAGGTTATTAGTGATGCCACTGTTAGTATTCAGGCATACACAAAGGCACGGAAACTGAATTACACAGTAGCAATGCAAAAGCAGGGATACATGTCAAATCTTATTAGTTTATGAGCTCCCTTCAAACATCTTAAAAATTTACAGTGCTTCATGAAGTTTAACATTTATCTTCTGCTTTGTCAAGGTTATCTTTGCTATTATGAAGCTGTCTTTTATCTGCACACATTTACCCATTTGCCATTCATCATAATTACCTCTTTTAAAAACTAACTTTGCCTAGCATGAGGTTTTGCTTGTACCTATTGTATATCATGGTGGAAATGTCCTCACTTTTATCATAAGTGTGCATTTAAACTGTCAATAATGACTTACATTCTGTTTCAGCAACCTCAATGGGAACACGAATGTCAACAGGAAGAACTGACTCTTCAAGAGTTTATCAAAACCACCTGCAACAGTGGAGAGGAAACTTCAAAACAATGTAAGAAATGGTGGTACTTTGACTACAAGTACATGCATGAATGGTTTCAGGAATATCCAGAAATATTACAGGTAATGATTATGAAGGTAGTGATGTTTATCCAGTCAGGCACATGAGGAAAAGCAACATATTAATTCACAGACAGTGGACTGGGCACCCCTCGGGTTTCCAGAGTTTGGTGGTGCAGAGTCTACCCTGTGGCTCGGCAGCAGTGGGGCGCACACCCCATGCCACATGGATGTGTACGGCTGCAATCTCGTCGCACAGGTGCTAGGCAGGTGTAGTATCCCATATTTTTCTTTCTGGTCTTTTCATAATTTGACAAAGCTACCTTATTCAATCCATTTAAATAAATTACAGGTTGTACCATATACCTTCATATGTTTTATGTCCATTCATGGTGAACATGAATTCCAGCAAAACAATTTGAGATTATTCAGGTATACTTTCTGAGTATTTTGGTACATAAGTGGCATGCAACCTTAAGTGAATCCTTAGAGATTAATTAAATTTTGTTCACTTTCATTGAACTATGATTTCACTAAAAATATCTGCACAACTGTATGTAGATTTATTGATGCTATTCGCTGTTGACAACAGTAACACAACAAGCTCTTATTTATTACTGCCCAGTTCTACCCTGTGTTTCCTTATTTGGCAGTGTCAATAGTGCATTAACAGTGGCACTCAGCAATAGGGTCAGGTTTCCTAATGAAGAGTTCCATCTTTAGTAACCATATTGTCTGTGGGTTGTTAAACCCTGAAACCACCACCTTTCACTGATGAATGACATGCACCTCACATACAGCTTCACTGAATGCTATGGATACAGCTTCACTGAATGCTATGGAATACTGCGCAATGACACTATTCTGGGCTGTTTCCAAAGTCGAGGTCTGCAACTTTTGATACTCTTTACCAGTAAATTTGTCTGTATTTTTGTGTAGCACTGTTAAACATATTTGTCACACTGCCAAAGAAACACACTTGCAACAGAAATGAGTGGTCCTGAATGGATTTCATATGACACGAGTAAAATAAGTGTACTGCAAAATTTTAGGAGATTTTGAGGATTCTCAAATGCTCAGGAAATTACGAGAGAATCTGGTCGAGTTTGCATCATTCCTTGACAGAAAGAAGTTTACTTTTTTTGCTCTGAAGCAATCTGCTCTGGGTTCAGATCATGAAAAGTGAACACCTGCACTGTTTGTTCTGATTGTCATTTATGAATTGTGGCTACATATGATGTGCTCATCAGTTATTGTCTGTGTTTTCTTGGGCATGGTGTATATGCACTGGGATGACTGGAAGATCTGGGAAAAAACAGTGATATGTCATCTGGGGGAAATCCTGGAATTACCTGGGAATTTCATAGAATTCTGGGAATTTTTCATTGTTTAAATTACCAGTTAATATTTTTTGTAGTTTTGGTTGAAAAGAACTTTACTTTAGCTTGCTACGGTATACTGCAGGTAAAATTTAAACAAGGGAATAAAACAAAAATAAAATGTTAGTGGAAAATGAGGTGTGATTTCCAACAACAAAAACCTTACAAGCATCAGCTGAAAGCAGTATGTGTCGAAGGCATCAGGACAAAGAGTATGCAATACTTTAAAACAACCTGTTGGTGATGACCATAACTATTCATATGTTTATGTTTCTAGCATGGGTAAAAATTGCAACAAGTGGAGAAGCTCTGCTTACAAAGTAAATGGACTTTTATGCAATATAAATTGCATTACCAGTGAGAATGTGCTATGAATTTCTTAAATCATGAAATGTTTGACTCCCATGAAAATCAACGCTTTGGGAAATATTCTCTTGGAGAAATTTTTGGCTCTGAAGACCAGCCATTTTTGCTATTATTAAAAATTGTATCAGCACATTGATGTTTTGATACATCTTAAAGTTAACACACTCCAAAAAAGAATAAGCCTCATGGTTATAGTAGTTTATTATATTTACTTTAGTTCTTATTTTTGGTGGCTTTGGGACTTAAGATATTCAATCTTGCTGCGACAGCCCTATGTTCACTAATGCCTGTAACCATTTGATGCTAGTTATGAGCTTGGGATTATTTGTTGCAAATAGATCAAGTGTGTTTTGACATCCATTTACAACTCTAGTTGGCTCACGAACTAATTGTTCAAAGTAATTCTCAGAGAATGCATTGAGTACAATTTTGCACAATGTTTTATGCGTACATCCTGATTTGAACATATAATTTAGCCAACAGATTGAGGGTATAAGTCAGGCATATGTTTACGATTTGACACAGGTCTTCTTTGAACCTTTACGCCAGTAAAAGGATCCAATTAATAACTTCTTATGATTTTCAGGTACAACTTCTACCTGTAATAGCTCACAGGATCTATCAACTTCAACTTCGCTACACAAAAGACTACTTTTGATGGCGATAAACATGCCTCCACCTATTTTATTTATTCTTTTCTTTCTGAACACAGTTCGATCTTTTGCATGAATGTATTTCTGGCTTGAGCCAACTTTCACTGCCTATAATGATATGTGTTTCGGTGCTTTCTATTAATGCTTGGAGTTCTGGTACTTTCCTGACACTGCTATGACAATTTACAGCTGTTATACTGATAGTTCCTAGCTCTAAATTTCTCCTGTGATTGATCTGTACCCCTTGAGACGGCCCATTTTGTTTTTCCCAAAACCCTTTATCCTAAAAAACTGCCCAGTCCATGCCACACAGCCCCCACTACCCATGTAGCCACTTCCTGCATGTAATGGACTCCTGACCTATTTAGGGGAACCCGAAATTGAGAGAATCTCTTCCGACCCAAAGCGCCACACGCTGCTGGTACTGACATGAGCAACACTCGCAGTTTGCTGCACCCTGTCCCCTTCATGGCATCCAAAAGGACCTGTTCCACATCTGGAATGACTCCCCCTGGTATGCACATTGGCTTTCTTCCCATCCTTACTAACCAAATCCCTAAGGGGCCCCATTATCTGCCTAATGTTGGAGCTCCCTACTATAAGCAATCCCACCCTCTGAGATTTCCCAGATCTTGCTAACTGAGAGGTGACCACAGGATTGTGGCAACATCTGGCTCAGGAACACTGTTCACCTCCAACAGTGCTTCGAACCTGTTTGTAAGACGGACTGGGAAAGCCTCACGATTGGTCCCCCGGAATGTCTTACGCCATGTGCCGGGGAGACCTCCCAGTCAACCACAGATTCTACATCTACACCTACATCTACATACGTAATCCGCAATTCACCATAAGGTGCGTGGCGGAGGGTACACTGTACCACTACTAGGCATTTCCTTTCCTATTCCACTCCCAAATAGAACGAGGAAAAAAAGAATGCCTATGCGCCTCCGTACGAGCCCTAATTTCTCTTATCTTGTCTTTGTGAAATGTAAGTAGGTGGCAGCAAGATCGTACTACACTCAGCTTCAAATATCGGCCCTCTAAATTTACTTAACAGGAATTCACGAAAAGAACGTCGTCTATCTTCCAGCGATCCCCAATTGAGTTGCCGGAGCATTTCCGTGACACTCGCGCATTGGTCGAACCTACTGGTAACAAATCTAGCTGCTCACCTCTGAACCGCCTCTATGTCTTCCTTCAAACCGATCTGTTGTGAGTCCCAAATACTTAAGCAATACTCAAGACGTGGTCGTACAAGCGTCTTATACGCGGTCTCCTTTACAGGTGAAGTACATCTTCCAAAAATTCTCCCAATAAACTGAAGTCGGCTGTCTGTCTTACTCACAACTGTCCTTACATGTTCGTTCCATTTCATATTGCTCTGCAATGTTACGCCTAGATATTTGAATGACGCGACAGCATCAAGAAGCTCACTACTAATGCTTTATTCAAACATTATAGGATTGTTTTTTTCTACTCATGCACATCACCTTACATTTTTCTACATTGAGAGCTAGCTGCAATTCTTCGCCCCCTCAGGGGCTCAGCATTAATTTGCTGGGTACGGGCTTGGCGAACCCGGGGTCCTGAGCTGTGGGCTGTGTCGCGCCAACAGTCCGCTACACCGTAAGCTCTGTGCGTGCCTCAACGTCCATCGTTCGGCGCGACGGTGGAACTTTGTATGTTTCAGAGCCCGGGGAGCTTGGCTTAATCACCTGGGTCGCGAGGATGGTACAAACCTCTATAAAAAAAACCTCAGTCTCAAGGTGTGCTACGTGCCGAGGAGATGCATGGCTGTTGAGGTTGAACAGCCGCTAGCGAGCAACCTCTGGGGAACCTGCCGCACCTCAGTTGTATAAGGCTTACCCAGGCAAGCGGGGCTCTGCCTGGGTGGACCTTTAGATCCCTAGCTGCTCATGGGAACAAAATGAAATGAGCAAAATAAAACGTTGGTGGACGTACAACCACCGTCTCAAAGCGTGGGAAGTTTCATGCCGCATCTTATGACCCCAAGTCGTTCCCTTCCTTGGCCACGCCATGGGAGGAACGCAGGGCCTTAAAAGGATCAGACCCGTACTCGCTGCGATATTTAGTTTGCTCCCGTACTGATGGTGAATCCTTCTCGTCCACCAAACCACAGTTCTTCGTCGACCAGCTCGAAGACAAGTATGGTGAGGTGGAGTCATTCTCCAAAATGAGGAGTGGGGCAGTCTTGATACAGACAGCATCCCCAGCCCAGTCTAAGGCATTACTTGCCTGTGACGAGCTGGGTGATATTCCCGTCTCTGTCACACCCCACAAGACGCTCAACATGGTCCAGGGCCTCATTTATCACCGGGATCTCCTGTCACAGTCAGATGATGAGCTGCGCACAAACTTGGAACGGAGAGGTGTTCATTTTGTTAGGCGCGTTTATAGGGGACCACAAGATCGTAGGGTCGCCACCGGTGCCTTCATCCTGGCCTTCGAAGGGGATACACTGCCCGAGAAGGTCAAGGTGATGGTCTATCGGTGCGACGTCAGGCCGTACGTCCCGCCGCCTATGAGATGCTTCAGGTGCTGGAAGTTCGGGCATATGTCGTCCCGATGTACTTCCAGCCCTACGTGCAGAGAATGTGGGGTCCGTCACATCCAGACGCTCCGTGCACCCCACCTCCCGTATGCGTGAACTGTGGGCAATTACATCCGCCTTGCTTGCCTGGCTGTACTCTCCTGCACAAGGAACGGAAGATCATGGAGATCAAAACTCTGGACCGTCTTCCGTATTCTGAGGTGAGAAGAAAATATGAATGACTCCATCCTGTGCACCTCACTACATCTTTTGCTGCCGTTGTCTCTTCAACACCTCCTCAGAGTATAACTCCTCAAGTACCGCCTCCCTCTATGGGCCCTAGGGGCCATCACTCTGCTGCTGTTCCATCTTTGGGTGGGGGCGCTCCTCCATCCGCTCCTGTAACACCTGTTTTGGGGGCAACCCCCCCACAACCATCGGGGACACCAGTCCCCACCTCCCAGCCGGAAAAGGAACAGCCTACTCCGGCACCTCTCGCTCGGAAGGGGTCCCTCAGGACAGCCCCTTCCGAGACTTCTCGCAGTGCTTCAGAGGATCCTGGCCAGAGGCTCAAGGATCCCCAAACTGTTGGTCGAAGGGCTTCCCGCACTTCGTCCACTCCTGAGGGCACCGAGAAGCCATCACAGCCCATCCAACCGAAAGGGCAGCGAGAGGGTAAAAAGCCAAAGACCCGTAGAAAGAAGGAATTTGTGGTGGCTGCACAGCCACAACATCCCTCATCTTCTACTTCAGAAGATGAGTTAGAGATCCTCACATCACCTGAGGATCTCGCACTGACTGATGCACCAGATCCTATGATTCTGGTTTCAGCAGAGACAGACCGGTTGACAGCAGATGTTCCCATGGAATAACCTGCTCTACCTCTTTATCATGGCCCATCAGCTCAATGACACTGTAATTCTCCAGTGGAACTGCGGCGGTTTTTTCTCTCACCTGGCTGAGTTGCGTCAACTTTTGAGCATAACACCTGCTCTCTGCATTGCTCTCCAGGAGACCTGGTTTCCAGCAATGCGGACCCCTGCCCTTCATGGGTACAGGGGATATTATTGTAATCGGCGTGTGTATAACAGAATCTCAGGTGGCGTCTGTGTGTATATCCTTAACTCTGTGTATAGTGAACATGTGCCCCTTCAGACATCATTAGAAGCTGTGGCTGTCAGAGTAAGGATACCACAAGACATAATCATCTGCAGCCTGTATCTTCCGCCAGATGGCGCTGTACCACCATACACACTGGTTACGCTGATCTCGCAGCTCCCGCCGCCTTTTCTGCTTCTGGGTGATTTTAATGCCCACAACACCTTGTGGGGTGATGCAGTAGTCAGTGGTCGCGGCAGAGAGGTCGAGTACTTGATATCCCAGCTCGACCTCTGTCTTTTAAACACCGGAGCCCCCACGCATTTCAGTGTGGCACATGGCTCTTTCTCGGCTATTGACCTGTCAGTATGCAGCCCTAGCCTCTTGCCATCTGTCCACTGGAGGACACATGACGATCTGTGTGGTAGTGATCACTTTCCTATCTTCCTATCACTACCCCATCGTCGTTGCCCTGGCTGCTTTCCTAGATGGGCTTTAAACAGAGCAAATTGGGATCTATTCGTTTCTGCTGCCACTCCTGGACCTCTCCCGGATGATTCCATTGACTTAGTGGTTGCGACTGTCACTCAAAATATTTTATCTGCTGCAGAGCACGCAATCCCCATTTCAACGGGATGCTCCCAGCGAAATTCAGTGCCTTGGTGGTCGTCGGAAGTCGCAGACGCCATTCGGGACCGTCGGCGTGCTCTTCAGCACTATAAGCGACATCCGTCGCTTGAGACTTTTATCGCTTTTAAAAAAACTCCGTGCTCGTGCTCGGCAGGTAATACGGAGGTCAAAACAGGAATGCTGGGAACGTTATGTGTCCACCATCGGTTCAAGAACCTCTCCTTCTCAAGTCTGGACGAAGATCCGACGCCATTTTGGCTACCAGTCCCAGGTAGCAATTCCTGGGATCTCTATCCAAGGGGCTGTATGTACGGATCCAGGCGCTGTCGCCGAGGCTTTTGCGGAACACTACGCTCGCGCCGCTGCATCCGGAAATTATCCACCTGCCTTCCGCACATTAAAACAGCGAACGGAACGCAAATCCCTCTCATTCACCTCACGCCACCCTGAGGTATATAACGCTCCGTTTAGCGAGTGGGAGCTCCTCAGTGCCCTGGCCCACTGCCCTGACACCGCCCCTGGGCCGGACAGACTTCACAATCAGATGTTAAAACATCTATCTGATGATTTCAAGCGCCAAATTCTTGCAGTATTTAACCGCATCTGGAGCGACGGTGTCTTCCCATCACAGTGGCGTTCAAGCACCATCGTACCAGTGCTCAAGCCAGGTAAAGATCCGCTAGATGTAGACAGTTATCGGCCCATCAGTCTTACAAACGTTCTATGCAAACTGCTAGAATGCATGGTCAGCCGGCGGTTGTATTGGCTCCTTGAATCTCGGGGCCTGCTAGCTCCGTGCCAAGGGGGTTTTCGCAAGGGGCGCTCGACTTTGGACAACTTAGTCCATCTTGAGTCTGCCATCCGGACAGCGTTCTCTCGACGTCACCATGTGGTGGCCGTATTTTTTGACTTGTCGAAGGCGTATGATACGACCTGGCGACACCACATTTTAACCACATTACATGGGTGGGGTCTCCGGGGCTCACTCCCTATTTTTATCCAAAACTTTTTAGCTGTCTGTACATTTCATGTTCAAGTTGGTGTGTCCTCTAGCAGCCTGCATGTCCAGGAGAATGGGGTGCCTCAGGGCTCTGTTTTAAGCGTTCCATTATTTTTAGTGGCAATCAACGGCTTAGCGGCAGCAGTTGGATCGTCAGTATGCCCTTCATTGTATGCTGACGACTTCTCCATCTACTTTAGCTCGTCTAGCATGTGTGTTGCAGAACGACAGCTGCAGGGAGCTATACGTAAGGCGCAGACATGGGCTCTCTCTCATGGATTCCAATTTTCTGCTGCCAAAACGTGCGTTATGCACTTCTGTCGTCGACGGCCAGTCCACCCACATCCAGAGTTGTATCTCGATGGCCAACTACTCAATGTAGTTGCAACGCATCGATTTCTTGGTATGGTCTTTGACAACCGGCTCACATGGCAACCACATATTCGCCAGCTGAAACAGAAGTGCTGGCGGCACCTCAACGCCCTCCGGTGCCTTAGCAGTACAACTTGGGGTGCAGATCGTAGTACCCTGTTGCGCTGCTATAAAGCCCTTATTCTGTCGCGTTTGGACTACGGGAGCATAGTATATGGTTCCGCGTCGCCATCGGCCCTGCTGTTGTTGGATCCTATCCACCACTGTGGAGTTAGGCTCGCGACAGGGGCCTTCCGAACCAGCCCTGTGGACAGTCTCCTTGTGGAGGCTGGGGTGCCTCCATTGCGAATCAGGCGGCAGCACCTGCTGGCGAATTACGCAGCCCATGTGTATGGCATCCCCAGCCATCCCAACTACCGCCTACTTTTTCCGAACGCCGTACTCCATATCCCACAACGGCGGCCGAGGTCGGGTTTGACCGTTAGTGCCCGTGTCCAGTCTCTCATGAGTGACTTGGGGTCTCTTTCTCTGCCATCTCCGATCAAATTCCAGTCGCGTACGCCTCCATGGTGTATTCCTCGACCTGTTATTCGACTGGATTTGTCGCAGAGCTCTAAACACTCTGTACACCCTGAACTGCTTCACCGTCGATTCCTGTCGATTCTTGATGGGTACCGGGGCTCCACGGTCGTCTACACGGATGGTTCGATGGCAGAAGGTCAAGTTGGCTTCGCCTATGTACATGCAGGACACAACGAACAGCGCTCCTTACCGAAAGGCTGCAGTGTGTTCACAGCAGAGCTGGTGGCCATACTTCGTGCACTCGAGCATATTTCTACCTGCCCTGGGGAGTCGTTCCTCATTTGCTGACTCCCTGAGTGGCCTACAGGCACTCTATCAGTGCTTCCCTCGCCATACTTTGCTTCAGGCCATCCAAGAGTCCCTGCATGCCATAGACCGACGTGGGTGGTCAGTGTTCTTTATCTGGACTCCAGGACATGTTGGGATCGACAGGAACGAGCTAGCAGACAGGTTAGCCAAGGAGGCTCTCCATAAACCGACCTTGGCTATAGGTCTCACGGTTCATGACCTCCGTTCGCAGTTGCACAGCCGAGTTCTTGGACTGTGGAACGCAGAATGGCGCTCCCTCCAAACACCTAACAAGTTGCGGACTATTAAGGAGAACACACACGTGTGGAGGTCCTCTCTACGGACCCCCCGCAGGGACTCTGTTGTTCTCTGCCGGTTGCGTATCGGCCATACTTGGCTTACGCACGGCCACCTTCTCCGTTGCGAGGATCCTCCCGAGTGTCGATGTGGTGCGCGTCTGACTGTCGCCCACATCATATTGGAATGCCTGGACTTAGCAGCGCAAAGAAATAATTTTAATCTCCCTAACAATTTGAAACTTGTTTTAGCTGACAATGCCTCTATGGCTGATGCAGTTTTAAATTTTATTCGTGTGAGTGGGTTGTACCGATCCATTTGATTTTTAGTACTCTTTCCACCTTTCTCTTCTTTTATCCATTTTTACTTTCGTTCTTTTACTTTTTGACGTATTACACCCTTTGTTTGGTGAGTTTTAACACATCGTTCTCTACTACATTGTAGTGCTTTTTAATCCATTCTCTACGGTTGGAACAAGGGACTGATAACCATAGCCATTTAGTCCCTTTAAAAATCAAACCAACCAACCAACCAACCAGCAATTCTTCGCACAAACTAGAAATTTTGTCTAAGTAATCCTGTATGCTATTACAGTCAGTTACAGACAACACCCTCCCATACACCACAGCATCATCAGCAAACAGCCGCAAATTACAACTTACTCTGTCCATCAGATCATTTATATAGATAGAAAATAATAGCGGTCCTGTCACACTCCCCTGGGGCACGCCTGAAGATACACTCGTTTCTGATGAACACTCGCCGTCGAGAACAACGTACTGCGTTCTATTACTTAGGAAGTCTTCCAGCCAGTCACAAATCTGTGGACCTATTCCATAAGCTCGTATCTTCATTAGCAGTCTGCAGTGTGGCACCGCGTCGAATGCCTTTTTGAAGTCGAGAAAAACACAATCCGCCTGTTGCCCTTCATCCATGGCTCGCAAGATATCATTTGAGAAAAGGGCAAGCTGAGTTTCACATGAACGATGTTTCTCAAACCCGTGCTGATTCATGGAAAGAAGCTTTTCCGTTTCAAGGAAATTTACTATATTCGAACTGAGAATATGCTCTAAAATTCTACATGAAACTGATGTCAACATTATTGGCCTGTAATTGGTTGGGTCAGTTCTCTTTCCTTTCTTATAAACGGGAGTCACCTGCGCTTTTTTCCAATCATTAGGAACTTTGCGTTGAATTAATGATTTGCTATAAATACAAGCTAAGTAGGGGGCCAATGCCGCAGAATAGTCTTTGTAAAACAGAACTGGTATTCCAACCGGACGAGCTGACTTTTTCGTATTTAGCTCTCTCAACTGCTTCTCTACACCAGTAATACCTACTGCTATGTCCCCCATTTCGGAATTAGTACGTTGATCAAATGATGGTACATTTGTGCGGTCCTCCTGCGTGAAAGATTTCTTAAAGGTTAAATTTAGAACTTCAGCTTTCCGTTTGCTTTCTTCTATTACTGCCCCGGAATGATCAACGAGTGACTGAACAGTGGGCTTTGACCCACTTATCGATTTTACATAGGACCAGAATTTTTTTGGGTTCTCGGAAAGATCTTTAGCTAAGGTATGGCTGTGATAATTATTGTATGCTTCGCGCATCGATCTTTTTATAGACGCACGAATCTCTACTAACTTTTGCCTGTCATCATTTGCGTGTTCTTTTTTGAATCGAGAGTGCAACAGCCTTTGCTTTCTCAGCAGCTTTCTAACATTATTATTATACCATGGTGGATCTTTTCCATCCTTAATCGTCTTTACTGGCACATATTTATCTAACCCTTTATTAACAATGCATTTAAATTTAGTCCACAAGTCCTCTACATCCAAAGTCCCAGAATTAAACGATGCCCATTCATTTTCTAAGTGCGATCGTAACATTTGCTTATCGGCTCTTCCCAACAAAAACACGCTCCTAGCCTTCTTGATTGGTGTATGAACTTTGGTCACCATCGACGCTATGACGATATCATGATCACTAATTCCTGTCTCTACACAGACGTCGTTAATAAGGTCAGGCCTGTTTGTGGCTATAAGGTCTAGAATATTTCCATTGCGCGTGGGATGCCGGTATAACTGCTCAAGACAGTTTTCGGAGAATGTGTCCAAAAGTAGCTCGCAAGACTGCTTGTCTGTGCCGCCTGAAATGTAACTAGTGAGGTCCCAATCTATACTCTTAAGGTTGAAGTCTCCTCCGACTAATATTACATGGCCCGGATACCTATGCACTACCTGGTGTAGACTTTCTATGAATGATTCTAAAACTGCTACAGCAGCACTGGGGGGCTGGTAGAAACAGCCAACTATTAACTTTATATAAATAATATAGTGAGGACAGTTTACAACTCACCGCAAAGACGTGGCGACGAGCTGCGACAGGCACATACAAAAGACACACACATACAACACATTCAGCTATCGGCCATGGCCTTCTTCAGAAAATAGAGCACTCACGCAATCACACAGGCACACAACACAGTCATACAACCATCACCTCCGACTGCCACACTTCGAATCACGCTCTGCAGCGAATCGGGGACGGGAGGGGAGGGGAGGGGGAGGGGATAGAAAAGTTATGTCACGATGGTGGGGATGGGTTAGATGGGAATAACAAGATGCAGCTTAGGAATGGAGTGGGGAGGCGGGAGAGCGGAGAAAATAAAATGAAATAAAGTAAAATAACATATATATATTTGTTTCTATCGACGAGCCGGTCCTTTTGGTAAGTCATCTGTTTTCTATTTTTATTTATATATATATATAGATATATATAAAATGCATGCACACTGCAAGTACACAAGACCGCATACATACACACACACAAACACACACATATATATATATACACACACACACACACACACACACACACACACACATATATATATATATATATTATAGAAGGAGACCTTCTAGGTGGGAAAATGGTATAAAATAAAGATTTTTGACTTACCTAAAGTACAGGCTTGTCGATAGAAACACGAAACACACAAAAACACACAACCATTCGAGCTTTCGCCACCAGTGGTGGCTTCTTCGGGAAAAAGAGGGAGGAAGGAGAGGAGAAAGGGAAGGATACGGGTTTTAAGGAAGTGGAAAAGGAGCCATTCCAATCCCAGGAGTGGAAGGACTTACCTTAGGGGACAAAAAGGAAGGTAAACAAATACACACACACTCACATTAGGTAAGTCAAAAATCTTTATTTTATACCTATATTTATATATATATATACCTACTTCCCAAGATTCACAAACCCAATCATCCCGGCCGCCCCATTGTGGCCGGTTACCAAGCCCCAACAGAACGAATCTCTGCCTACATAGACCAACACCTTCAACCCATCATGTGCAGTCTCCCATCCTTCATCAAAGACACCAACCACTTCCTTGATCGCCTGAAATCCTTACCCAGCCTGTTACCTCCTGAAACCATCCTTGTAACCATCGATGCCACTTCCTTATACACTAATATCCCACATGCCCAGGGCCTCGCTGCGATGGAATATTTCCTTTCACGCCGACCACCCACTTCCTTACCTAAAACCTCTTTCCTTAATACCCTAGCCAGCTTCATCCTAACCCACAACTTCTTCACTTTTGAGGGCCGGACATACCAACAACTAAAGGGAACAGCCATGGGGACCAGGATGGCCCCCTCGTACGCGAACTTATTTATGGGACGCTTAGAGGAAGCCTTCCTGGACACCCAAGCCTGTCAACCCAAAGTTTGGTATAGATTCATTGACGACATCTTCATGATCTGGACTCACAGTGAAGAAGAACTCCAGAATTTCCTCTCCAACCTCAACTCCTTTGGTCCCATCAAATTCACCTGGTCCTATTCCAAATCCCATGCCACTTTCCTCGATGTCGACCTCCATCTATCCAACGGCCAACTACACACATCCGTCCACATCAAACCTACCAATAAACAACAGTACCTGCATTATGACAGCTGCCATCCTTTCCACATCAAACGTTCCCTTCCCTACAGCTTAGGTCTTCGTGGCAAACGAGTCTGCTCCAGTCCTGAATCCCTGAACCAATACACCAATAACCTGATAACAGCCTTCACATCCCGCAGCTATCCTCCTGGTCTGGTACAGAAGCAAATTGCCAGAGCCACTTCCTCATCTCCCCAATTTAAGAATTTTCCACAAAACCCCAGAAGTGCCCCTCTTGTCACCGGATACTTTCCGGGACTGGAGCGGACTCTGAATGTGGCTCTCCAGCAAGGATACGACTTCCTAAAATCCTGCCCCGAAATGAGATCCATCCTTCATGACATCCTTCCTACTCCACCGAGAGTGTCTTTCCGCCGCCCACCTAACCTCCGTAACCTCCTAGTCCACCCCTATGAAATCCCCAAACCACCTTCCCTACCTTCTGGCTCCTACCCTTGTAACCGCCCCCGTTGTAAAACCTGCCCTATGCACCCTTCCACCACCACTTACTCCAGTCCCGTAACCCGGAAGGTGTACACGATCAAAGGCAGAGCCACTTGCGATAGTACCCACGTGATCTACCAACTGACATGCCTGCACTGTGAAGCGTTCTATGTGGGAATGACCAGCAACAAACTGTCCATTCGCATGAATGGACACAGGCAGACAGTGTTTGTTGGTAACGAGGATCACCCTGTGGCTAAACATGCCTTGGTGCATGGCCAGCACATCTTGGCACAGTGCTACACCGTCCGGGTTATCTGGATACTTCCCACTGACACCAATCCTTCAGAACTCCGGAGATGGGAACTAGCCCTTCAGCATATTCTCTCTTCCCGTTGCCCACCTGGTCTCAACCTCCGCTAAATTCGAATTCCCACCCACCATCTTAACATCTTTGCCTTGGTTCTCTGGACAGAGCCTCTGCCTCAAGTGGCATCTCTGTCTAACTTCTAACTTCTTTGCTTTCTACAGTTCTACAGTATGTCTGCCTAAGTGTACTTGTGTCTGTGTAAATGTGTGGGTGTATGTGCATTTATTTACCTTCCCTTTTTTTCCCCCAAGGTAAGTCTTTCCTGTCCCGGGATTGGAATGGCTCCTTACCCCCTTCCTTAAATCCCTCACATTTCCTTTTCCCTCTCCTCCCTTCTGCCTGATGAAGCAGCTAGGCTGCGAAAGCTAGCATTTTTGAGTGTGTGTGTGTCTGTGTGTTTATTTGTTGCTATTACTGCCTGTGCCCCTTCGCCTGGTAAATGTTCTTCATCTATTTTTTACGTAAATTTTTTTCCTGTTAGGAATTTTTCCTCTTATATATATATATATATATATATATATATATATATATATATATATATATATATATATTCACACACCACTCAAAATAGGTGAGGTTTGGGATAGAGAGGTAGGAACTGTAAGGTATGGAAAAAAATATATATATAGGGAAGTTATCGTAGGTTGAGGCCTGGTTGATTTCGGGATCGGAGAATGTATTGTAGGGATAACTCCCATCTGTGCAGTTCAGAAAAGCTGGTCGTGGATGGGAGGATCCAGATGGCCCGGGTTGTGAAGCAGCCATTGAAATCAAGAATGTGCTCCGCTGCATGCTGTGCCACAGGGTGGTCCACCTTGTTTTTGGCCACAGTTTGGCGGTGGCCATTCATCCTAATGGACAGCTGGTTGGTGGTCATGCCAATATAGAAAGCTGTACAGTGCTTGCAGCACAGTTGGTAAATTACGTGGCTGCTTTCACAAGTGGCCCGGCCTCTGATAGGGTAGGATAAGCCTGTGACAGGACTGGAATAGGAAGTGCTGGGTGGGTGGATTGGACAGGTCTTGCAGCGGGGTCTTCCACAAGGATATGATCCCTGTGGCAGTGAGCTGGGTTTCGGGGTGGCATAAGGATGAACTAGGATGTTGTGAAGGTTGGGAGGGCGACGGAACACCACTTTAGGAGGGGTGGGAAGGATCTTTGGCAGGATGTCTCTCATTTCAGGGCACGAGGATAGAAAATCAAAACCTTGGCGAAGGATGGAATTTAGTTGTTCGAGACCAGGGTAGTACTGGGTGACAAGGGGAGCGCTCTTTTGTGGATGGTTACTGGTGTTAGGAAGAGGATTTGGGGTGTGTGAGGATATGGCACGGGAGATTTGTTTGTGGACTAGGTCTGTGGGGTAGTTTCTGTTTGTGAAGGCCTTTGTGAGACCTTCAGCATATTCAGAAAGGGAATTCTTGTCACTGCAGATATGCCATCCACGGGTGGCTAGGCTGTAAGGGAGGGATTTTTTGACGTGGAAGGGATGGCAACTGTCAAAATGTAGGTACTGTTGGTGGTTGGTAGGTTTAATATGGACGGAAGTGTGAATGGAGCCATCAGTGAGGTGGAGGTTGACATCCAGGAATGTGGCATGGTTGGTTGAGGAAGACCAGGTGAAGTGGATGGGAGAGAAGGAATTGAGGTTCTGAAGAAAGGAGGATAGGGTGTCCTGGTCCTGAGTCCAGATCATGAAAATATCATCAATGAACCGGAACCAGGCCAGAGGCTTGAGGTTTTGGGATGCTAGGAAGGATTCCTCCAGACGGCCCATGAACAGGTTGGCATAGGAGGGTGCCATGCGGGTGCCCATGGCTGTGCCTTGGATTTGATGGTAAACTTTCCCCTCAAAGGAAAAGTAGTTGTTAAGTAGGATGAAATTGGTAAGGGTTATGAGGAATGAGGTATCAGGCTTGCGTTCAGAGGGACGTTGGGAGAGGTAGTGTTCCAGAGCGGCAAGGCCATGGGCATGTGGGATGTTGGTGTATAGGGAGGTGGCATCCACTGTGACAAGTAAAGATCCAGGAGGCAAAGGGGTGGGAATGGTGGAGAGTCGGTGAAGGAAGTGGTTGGTATCCTTGATGTGGGAAGGTAGATTTTGAACAATAGGTTGGAGGTGTTGGTCAACTAGGGCTGAAATTCGTTCGGTAGGAGCACAGTAACCAGCCACAATAGGGCGTCCAGGATTATTAGGTTTGTGAATTTTGGGGAGCATGTAAAAGGTGGGTGTGCGGGGTGTTGCTGGGGTGAGGAGGGAGATGGATTCAGGGGAGAGTTTCTGGGAGGGGCCATAGGATTTTAGTAGGGATTGGAGATCTTGTTGGACTTTGGGGATGGGGTCAATCTGGCACAACTTGTAGGTGGAGGAGTCAGAGAGTTGGCGGAGCCCTTCTGCCAGGTAGTCACTGTGATCCATAACTACAGTGGTGGAACCTTTATCAGCAGGGAGGATGATGATGTCAGGATTAGTTTTAAGGTTTTGGATGGCTCTTCTTTCTTCTGCTGAAAGGTTTGAGTTCTTGGGAAGGGACTTGGGAAAGGATGGTGAGGACAAGTTGGAGGTGAGAAACTCTTGGAGGGTAACCAGAGGGTGGTTAGGTGGGAGTGCAGGGGGGTCTTTGTTGGATGGTGGTATGAATTGGGACAGGCAGGGTTCAATATTGGGATTAGGTAGATTGCGGTCAGAGGGATTGGTGGCAAAGTAGTGTTTCCATTGTAGGGATCGGGAAAAGGAGAGTAGGTCTTTGACAAGACCAACATGATTGAACTGGGGTGTAGGACTAAAGGTAAGACCTTTGGATAGAACGGAAACTTCAGTGGGGTTTAGGTTTTTTGTGGATAGGTTGACCACAGTGTTCTGGGGTAGTTTTGGTATTGGATGTTGTGGAGTAGTGGTAGGGAGTTTGGAGGGATGAGGTAGGTTCAAGAGGTCAGCTAAGCATGGTCTGGGAAAACAGATGACTTACCAAAAGGACCGGCTCGTCAATAGAAACAAATATATATATATATATATATATATATATATATATATATATATATATATATATATATATATATGTATGTATGTATGTATGTATGTTATTTTACTTTATTTCATTTTATTTTCTCCGCTCTCCCGCCTCCCCACTCCATTCCTAAGCTGCATCTTGTTATTCCCATCTAACCCATCCCCACCATCGTGACATAACCTTTCTATCCCCTCCCCCTCCCCTCCCCTCCCGTCCCCGATTCGCTCCAGAGCGTGATTCGAAGTGTGGCAGTCGGAGGTGATGGTTGTATGACTGTGTTGTGTGCCTGTGTGATTGCGTGAGTGCTCTATTTTCTGAAGAAGGCCATGGCCGATAGCTGAATGTGTTGTATGTGTGTGTCTTTTGTATGTGCCTGTCGCAGCTCGTCGCCACGTCTTTGCGGTGAGTTGTAAACTGTCCTCACTATATTATTTATTCCAACCTGGACTTTCCATTATTATACTTCAACTATTAACTTTACTTCTTTTAGACCTGTTATACGTGCCCAGATAACTTCACAGTTACTTTCAACCTCGATCTCAGTAGAAACAATATTTTTGTCCACAGCGATGAACGTTCCTCCTTCAGTTGTATCAGATCCATCTTTCCGATATACATTCCACGCTTCGCTAAATATTTCTGAACTTGCCACATCATCATTTAGCCATCTTTCGGTGCCTAAAACTATCTGAGCGCAATAACTTCCATGCAGTGCAGAAAATTCGGGAAGTTTGTTTCTAATACTCTGTAAGTTCGCAGCTAATATTTTAATGTTCGAATTTTTGTTCCGAACGTGGCCTGAATTCGCTGTTTGAATGCTGACAGGTGAGTGCTCATCAGAGTTAGCACCTAGCCTAAAAAACCCCAAGTGCACTCCACAAGTACTCTGCTACCTGAGTAGCTGCTTCCTTAGTGTAGTGCACCCCTGATCTATCTAGGGGCACCCTACAATTCCCCACCCAATAACGCAGATCCAGAAATCTGCAGCCATAACTGTCACAGAGTCGGCGAAGCCTGTGGTTCAGACCCTCGACTCCAAACCAAAGGACCCCGATCAACCCTGGGAACAATGCTACAAATCGACAGCTCTGCTTGCACCCTGCGCGCGGAGGCAGCAGCCTTCACCAATTCCGCCAGCCGCTCATAGGACCTGAGGATGTCCTCAGAACCCAAGCGACAAGCGTCATTGGTGCTGATGTGAGCCACGACTTGCAGTCGACTGCACCCCGCACCCTCGATAGTCGCCGGCAAGGCCGCCTCCACATCTCGGATGAGGCCCCCCGGCAGACACACCGAGTGCACATTGGAATTCCTTCCGGATCTCAACGCTATCTGCCTAAGGGGCTCCATCATGCGCCTAACATTGGAGCTCCCAATAACTAACAATCCCCTCCCCCCCTGCACCTGCTCGGACCCTGCTGAAGGAGTGGCCACACGTTCACTCACAGGACGAATGGGCGCGGACGAACGTCCAGCCTCCACATTGGGCTTCCGCCTCGCGCGACGTGAACTCTGTACAACCTGCCACTCCCCTTGCGGAGAAGGCGGTTCGACGACGTCCGGTACACCTGAAGGTGTCTCGGTAGCAGGGACAGAGAGCGAAGCATGAGACACCTGAGGTGTCCCACTCGACGCATCAGACTCCCCACCATCCCTGCACCCCGAGACAGCAGCCTGAAGACGGCTGACCGTCGCCAACAGCACGCTCAGCTGTTCGCGAACTGGCCAACTCCTCTTGCGTCCGCACACAGAAGGCACACATCCTATTGATACAATTAATTGCAGAAAGTGGAAAACTAAATAATCAACTTTTAAGTAGCCTAGTACTCTGATAAAGGCAGCTGGCTGCTGACTGAACTGTGGTCAGTGGTAACTACACTGTCAAATCAACAAAACTGAGTCCGGCAGTTTTCAAAATAAACAAGAATATCTGTGGAATACAGCGTTATCAAACGCGTGAGAAAATAAGCGGTGATCTCCACACGTGCAGTGACCGGACTGACCAAAGCCGTGGGCCGATCGGTGGGCACACCAGGCGCACAGGACGAATGTTGGATCCCCACAGGAGCGCCGACGGCAAGAGTGCCCATCCACCACAGCCTCAAGCTTCGCAACTGCAGTCAATGCCGCCTGAAGCTGGGAGCAAACAGTCACCAATTCTGCCTGCATCCACATACGGCAGTCACAGTCCCTGTCCATACTAAGCCCAAAGAACAAATAATATAGTGAGGACAGTTTACTACTCACCGCAAAGACGTGGCGACGAGCTGCGACAGGCACATACAAAAGACACACACATACAACACATTCAGCTATCGGCCATGGCCTTCTTCAGAAATAGAGCACTCACGCAATCACACAGGCACACAACACAGTCATACAACCATCACCTCCGACTGCCACACTTCGAATCACGCTCTGCAGCGAATCGGGGACGGGAGGGGAGGGGAGGGGGAGGGGATAGAAAGGTTACGTCACGGTGGTGGGGATGGGTTAGATGGGAATAACGAGACACAAAAGCGGTGACAAGGCTGGGACACAAAAAATATAGTTGCCTCGCAGTTGCCTTTGGTGAATTTCAGGTCATCACTTAACTTGATTAATGCAGTGATTGTACTTTGGTGTTTACAAAAGCTGGACTGATATTTGTGAAATAAGCAGAATTTGCACCAGTGTTCAGTTATTTGGTCATGGAGCATGCTGTTGCAGAGCATGCAGCACTGCATGATGTGGCTCACTTCAATGACTTGAAAATGGCAGGACATATGCTAATTGGTGGTCAAAAGTCACAAGGTTATTTCAGGTTTCCTATTTTAAGAATAGGTTGCACTATTCTTCTTTTCCAAGATGTAGGATAACTTCATGCACCAGGTAGAAATTAAGTTTATCTGTTAAGACAAATAGTAAGCTATCTGTGACATTTTTAACTGTAGTTACACTTTTGTTGCCTGTTCTGTAGCTTTGTGTACTCTTCACAAAGTTTCAGGCTTGCCCTCTGTATTCAATTAGCAGCATTCCTATTAATCATGATTTGATGTAATTATTTTGGCACCAATTTACAATTGTTTTGTGCTGAGGCTTAATTGCCATTCCCTGCACCATGTGTCAATGTGCTGCATCCTCCTGCACTTTGTTACCCTTTCCCAGTGTTGCAGCGTCTTGATAAATTACTGCATCATCTGCAAAAAGCCTCATTCCAGTTCATGTTAGCTACGAGGTAGTTTACATGTACAGGATAAGTCATGTAAGACATAACACGCAGTTTATTTCATGCTGTGGCAAGGAGACAGCTGGACCATCCTGTTGCAGAGCATACAGCACTGCATGATGTAGCTCACTTCAATGACTGCTACACAGACTGTGCAATATGGATCCTCCCCACAAACACCAACTTGACTGAATTATGCAGGTAGGAACTCTCCCTACAATATATCCTATGCCCCGCAACCCTCCAGGCCTAAACATTTGCTAGTTCCTGCCCCCACCTCTCTCGCCTCACCTTCCTTTCCCTACCCACACTCCAGCTTACATACGTCTCCCTTTCTGCCTCATACTCCAGTCCCTTCCTATCTGTCAGACAGCACTGACGTGTTCCTCCATCCCCACCGGCATCCCCACCTCCATCCCCTTCCTGCTTCCCTCTCCATGCCGCTTCCTCACCTCCACCACTGGATGCTCTCACCTCAGGCACACTGTGTGTTGCAGTCTGGCCACAACAGCCGGATACGGTAGTTGGGCTTGTGTGTGTGTGTGTGTGTGTGTGTGTGTGTGTGTGTGTGTGTGTGTCTGTGTTTTCTGTGGCAGATGAAAGCTCAACAGCCAAAAGTTTTATTTAATTTAATTAATTAATTAATTAATTTTTATTTTTTGTTTATTCTGTTATGTGTGCCTTTCTGCAGCTCATCAGGTGTCTCTGTGGTTAGTAGCAACCTACCCTTTCCAAAATTTATTTCATGAATGATTACACATATCAAAACATGGTTTGTGGCACATTCTAGAGCATCTAGGGGCACATGTACTTCTGTTTTATGAATGGTTTTAGCACAGGAAACAACTAAGATATTGAAACAAGTACCTTTTTTTTAATGGAACTGCTTACTTTTATAACTGCATTCGATAGTTCTTGAGAAGACAATTACAATGATATACCGTTTGTTAATGTGGCATTGAAACCTTTTGTAAAAAAAAAAAAAATAAAATAAAAAAAAATAAAAATAAAAAAAAAAAAATAAAAATAAAAAAAAAAATATCCTAGAGTAAGCGTCAGCAGGGAAAATGCCGCCAAGCAGAGCTTTCATTCTGTGTAGCATCAACATGACAGCACATTTGGCTGTTGATCCGTCTGCACTTCTGCATCCACGGCTACATATATACTCCACTGCACCACTACTAGGCATTTCCTGTCCTATTCCATGCCCAAATAGAATGAGGGAAAAAAGAATGTCTATATGCCTCGGTACAAGCCATAATTTCTCTTACCTTGTCTTTGTGATCATTACGCAAAATGTAAGTAGGCAGCATGAAGATCGTTCTACACTCAGTTTCAAATTCCAGCACTCTAAATTTCCTCAACAGAATTTCTAAAAAAGAACATCGTTTTTCCTCCAACGATTCCCATTTGAGTTCCCGGAGCTATGCTGTGACACTCGCGCATTGGTCGAACCTACCAGTAATGAACCTAGCTGCTCGCCTCTGAACTGTTTCTATGTCTTCCTTTAAACTGATCTGCTGCGAGTCCCAAACACTTGAGCAATACTCAAGACATGGTCGTACAAGCATTTTATATGCAGTCTTCTTTACAGATGACGTACATCATCCCAAAATTCTCCCTACAAACTGAAGTTGGTTGTCCACCTTACTCACAACTGTCCTTACATGTTTGTTCCATTTCATATTGCTCTGCAATGTTACACCTAAATATTTGAATGACAGGACTGCATCAATAAGCTCTCTACTAATGCTGTATATGAACATTATGGGACTGTTTTTTGTACTCATGCAAAACACCTTACATTTTGCTACATTTAGATCTAGCTGCCATTTTTCACTCCAACTAGAAATTTTAGCTGAGTCATCATGTATGCCAATACAATCAATTAAAGATGACATCCTCCCACTCACCACAGCATCATCAGCAAACAGCCACAAATTACAAGTTACTCTGTCCATCAGCTCATTTATATAGATAGAAAATAATAGTGGTCCTATCATACTCCCTTGAACCATATTCCTGATGATACACTCGTCTCTGATGAACACTCACCATCGAGAATAACATACTGTATTCTGTTACTTAGGAAGTCTTACAGCCAGTTACAAATCTGTGAACCTAAACCTAATCCATATGCTCGTATCTTTGTTAGCAGTTTACAGTGTGGCACCGTGCCAAATGCCTTTTTGAAATCTAAAAAAACACAATCTGCCTGTTGCCCTTCATCCACAGCTCGCAAGATGCCATGTGAGAAAAAAGCAAGCTGAGTTTCACATGAACAATTTTTCCTAAACCCGTGTTGATTCATAGAAAGAAGCTCTTCTGTCTCAAGGAAATTTACTATATTCAAACTGAGAATATGCTCCAAAATTCTACAGGAAACTGATGTCAGCAGTATTGGCCAGTAATTATGTGGGTCAGTTCTTTTACATTTCTTATAAACAGGAGTCACCTGCACTTTTTTTTCAATCAGTAGGAACTTTACACTGAATTAAAGTATTCCATCCCGACCAGGAGATTCTTTATTTTATATTTAGCTCTCACAGCTGCTTCTCTACAGCGGAAATACCTATTACTATGTCCTCCATGTGGGAGTTAGTGTGTTGATCAAATTATGGTACATTTGTGTGGTCCTCCTGCATGAAAGATTTCTTAAAGCTTAAATTTAGAACTTCAGCTTTCTGTTTGCTTTCTTCTATTACTGCCCCGCAACAATCAATGAGTGACTGGATACTGAGCTCTGACCCACTTATCGATTTTACATAGGACCAGAATTTTTTTGGGTTCTCTGAAAGATCTTTTGCAGAGGTATGGCTGTGGTAATTATTGTATACTTCCCACATCAATCTTTTTACAGATACACGAATTTCTACTAACTTTTGACTGTCATCATTTGCGTGTTCTTTTCTGAACCAATATTGCATCAGTTCCTGGCCCAAAAACATAAGAGCATGACACATAGCTCAGGAGATATGATGTCATAAATAATAAGAGGCCATGGCATGAGATTACCCAGATTTATATGTCAATTATTGGAAAATGGGAGTAGTTAGGGACCTGCAACAAAGTCTGCATGTAATTTCGGACGTTTATGAAGTGTTTTGTAACTGACCAACACAAAATGATGAAACGAAAAGAAGTCTACTGCTCACAACAGTTTTGCTGTAGATGCTGTAAAACTTTTACATCAGGCATGACCTTGTAAACAATATTCTTGCAAAAAATTGCCACATAATACTTTATTCACACATTGTATGAGAATGACAGTACTAAGTATGACTTGCCATCAACTTTAAACATAATTTCAAACCTTTATTGAACTTTTCCTCCCTGACAACCGTAGAAAAATTATGAAAGGAAAAAAGTTTCTCGCTTACTACATTTCTGCTGTTCATGGACTAAAACTATGGCGTTCCGTATGATGATACAATTTATAATTTTTACACTACAAATTGTAGCCGCAGGATTTGTTACTGACAGTATACACACACATAACTGAATGTACCTTTGAAATTGTATCACAATACGACATGTAGTTCATGAGCTATGAGCACATAAAGAGTACCGTTCATCATACACCAAGTTTTAATCTATTACTTCTTTATTACTAATTATATTTGCAATAGATTTTACAGACATACAGCACTTATATAAATATAAACCTGAAAAATTATTCAATTTTACAGCGCATAACTCAATAAATATGAGATCATGCGAGTTTCATATGCCATTTGTATCTTGATTGCTATCTTTCTTTGTTTGTATACTGTACTTATAATTTTGTACATTATGCAAGACAGCATTATTTCTTATATATTCTCTAATAAATATAACATTTTTTAGAAAGAGATGGTCAGAGAGAAGGGACAGTAGAAGTACTAACTCAAGTCAGGAATAAATAAATAAATACCCGGGCAATGCCAGGTTTTTAGCTAGTACCTCTTTAAAAACCACTCTATCACAAGGTGAGTTATGTGCTGATGAGATGCATGGCTGTTGAGATGGAACAGTCACTAGCGAGCAACCTCTGGGGATACTGCCGCACCTCAGTTGTATAAAGCATACCTACGCATGTGGCGCTCTGTATATGTGGACATTTAGTATTCTAGCTGCTTGTGGGATCGAGATGGATCTATTGAGAAATTTTATACCTCCTAGTGGGATGGGTGTACCACTGGGGGTGTACCAACACCCAATCAATAAAGAGGGCTAGGGTATCCAGTCCTCCAGATTTAGGTTCCTCCAAAAACTGTAATGTTTAGTCTAACAAAACACAGCCTGTTAATCAGAATGTGTATCTAGTTGTTAAAAGAAAGGAAAGTTCTTTCGAAAAAGTGTCTCCCTTTTATATAAATAATGCTTTAGAGGAAATTTCAAGTACTTTAAAATCAGTAAAGCACAAACAGAATGGTACCCTGTTAGTGGAAACATCGAATTCCCAACATGTGTCAAAACTACAAGCAGCTAAGAACCTTGGAGAGTATCTAATAGAAACAGAGCTACATAGTACCCTGAATTATAGTAAGGGCATAGTCTTTTGTAGAGATATGGTTGGCATCCATGTAGAACAACTGAAGGAAGAATGGGCTGTAGAAGGCATAGTGAAAGCAATGTGATGTCTTCCTGAAATCCAAACATATTTGAGTACACTTTTTTAGACATTATGTGTAAAAACTCAAATGAAATATCAGGCTTATTTATTTTCAACACACCAACAACAGTAATATTCCCATCATGTTACAACCTCTTGATGATTGGGTATGAAGTAAACCAATTGACAACTGTCAGATTTCTTTCAGACCCTTTCACTTGGTCTACAAGATGCAAAACAACATAGTCTGTCTTGTTACTGACTTTGTATGGTTCTTCTGGCTGCGCAACTGCATAGACTTCCAAATGTTTTACATAGTAAGTTTTATAACAAGGCAGGATGAAAACTTTGACGCCATACTTTGCAGGTTTTTTTGGAATATACATCCTGAACCTGCGCCAGCCTCTGTAGGGAACGAGCATTTCAACCAAAGTAAAATTTTCTGATGGAACATATATGAATTGCATTTGGAGACAAACATATCAAGAATGGTTCTTATGGCAGCAAGATTATCTTGTGCTTTTCTTTCTTCCATTGTACAGATGATGCCAAACCTAATCCATTGAGTCAAAAATCTGAACCCTTTCAATGAAATACTTGCCCAAAAAATTTCTATTCCTGTCCCATCTGTATTCCAGAAGTCCTCGATATTCATTTTACTGCCATGCAATGTTCTGGCTAAGTGAAGAAAGCCAAATATGCCATTAGTTCATCAATACTTATAGGCCTAGCCATGTTTGGGTCACTATTATAATTGCCTTGAACTGAATCAATATAGATATTGGTTGATTCAAGAAGAATTTCAATCAATGACTTGTGGAAAAGTAACTGCCATCATTCTAACGGTGAATGTACATCCATCACAGCTCAAATACTTCCAGGCAGATGTTTGATAACTATGTTGTGGTGTCTTGTACAAACACTTTCTGGGAACATGTTTTCCTCCATTTAGTTGATCTGTTCTGTCCTTTGTAAAAGCTTATAGCTGATGAGCCAGAATGATGAGCTGTACTTGAATTGACAACAGTAGGTGCGTGCATTGATGCTGGCACAAGGCTGAACATCTTCCTCTTCATCACCACTTATTTCACTATTGCTGTCATGGTCACTGTTTATTCAAAGTCTGGGTCCATATCATAATCATATACTTCAATGTCATTGTCATATAAAATTTTGTAAATTTCACTGTATGAAAGACTTTTCTTGCCATTTTATACTGTAAACTACTGACAATGATAACTTGGTGTTAAGACATTACAAATAGTCTGCAAAGTAACTGGTAACTCAACGATACTGGCAGAAATTAGTAATGTAGATGGTCAGTCTGGGTCTGACAGACCTGTGCGCTTTTTGAAAGACTGCCAAACAATGACTAAACAACAACAAAAATCTCAGATGTTTCAGGAAGCTAGCCGCCCACTTGAGTCAAATCAGCAATTATAAGAATATAAAATCAGTTAAACAAAAACTAGTGGGTCTCAAAGACCCAGCCCGAACTTTCTATGGTTAAATGTTTACCCCTATGTTCCTAACCCCATGTGTTAATTTAAGTGTCAGTGTTTTCAACATATCACATTGGATTGCAAGGAGGAAGGTACCTACAGTATAGCAAATGTGGGAAAGCTGCACATGAAGGGACTGAATGCACTCCACCAGTGAAGTGAGTTAACTGTTCAGGCGATCATCCAGTCTGGAGTAGAGACTGTATGATTTACCAACAGGAAAATAAGCTGCAGCAAATTAAAACATCTCAGTGTATCTCCTATGCAGAGGCCGAAAAGACCTTAAAGACTCTGCAGCCTCCTTGTTTGTAACCTCTTTTACCTCCGCTCGCCAAATGCAAGTTGCTACAGTTGATGTCTTCACGCAAATGGATGATGGCAGTGTTACAATGAATAAAAGCACATCAGGGCACCTGTCTCCTCCCCACCAACATCCAAAACAGCAACATCTGTCAACTTTGCTGAGGCCCTCATCACACACACTGCTGAGTCTGTCCAACCTTCCATTTCAGCTCCTCCTAGACGTACATTAGCCCCTATGAAACCACCAAAGGAAAAGAAATCTACAGCTTAATTGGCATCCCAGGCAAAACCAGAAGTGAAACAGATGGAACCTATCACCATCAATATCTGACTCTGCATTAGAGCCCATGGAGCCAGATGTCAGTCTGGGCAACCACCTTGCCCCAAGACTGACCTCCTACTGGGATAAATATCTCACCCCAAGGGTGACCCTCCACCTATTGGGGGTTCGCACTCCGTCCAAAAGAGAAGGTGAAAGTGCAACCTGCTTGATGGATGGTTTCCATTCTGTAATGGAATTTGCATGGATTTAGGACACACAGGGAGGAACTACACATATTATCTCAGGGATGACCTATGTGTATATATCTCCAGGAGACAAAATTCAAGCCCTGTGATAACCCTGAGAAACACAGTTACAGTCTCCACAGAAACGATGATCTTAGTGGAGAGAGACCTAGAGGATGAATGGCTGTTTTCATCAACACAGCCTACCACTATGCACTCATCTCTCTCAACACAACCCTACAAGCTGTTGCAGTGTTGGTTCATGTGCACCACCCACAGACTATATGCTCCCTGTATCTGCCTCTCAATGATGAGGCTCTTGAGACTTTTTTCAACAGCTCCCCCACCCATTCGTCCTTTGTGGTGATTTTAATGCACACAATGTGCTTTTGAGCTTTGTAGTGACATGCCGCAGGGGTAGAGCAGTTGAGATGTTTCTCTTATCTTCATGTGCTCATTTATTAAATACATGTAAGAGCACACACTTTTATGCTGTAACAGGGTCGTTCTCTGCTGTTGATCTTATGCTATGTTCTCCAACCTTTGCCCATACTACTCAGTGGGAAGTGATCATGACCTTCATGGCAATGATCACTTCCCAATCTGGATCAGTCAGCCAGATAGCATAGAGCCTGTATGGCAACCACCATGATGGATGTTCCACCGAGCAGACTGGACACTTTACAGCCAACATGCTGTGTGAGATCATCATGTTAGTGTCCAGTAATGGGTGGATCATATCATCAACACGATCCACCAAGCTGTTGGAATCTTTTGGATGAATGAGAAGGCAGAATGCACCTTTGTGGAGTGACAAATGCTGCTCTGCAATAAGGATGCAGCCTGCAGCTCTGTAGGTTTAAAATCTGGCCAACTGCAGAGAAACTCACAGCATTTCGTGTGGCGAGGGGAAAATGTCATAAAACTATACGTGAGAGCAAGAAACGATTGTAGCAACAGTTCTGAATACCCTTAACCATTCCACAAAAAGCTCACAAGTGTGGGAGGAGGAAGGTATCCAGTGGCTGTTGTGATGGGGAATGGTACTCTTCAGACAAGTCTGTGAGACACTTCACAGACTATGGTGGTCTATTTTTCTATAGTTACCACTTTTTCCAGTTACGATCCCACTCTCCAACACCACCGTGTGGATGCTGAGAAGTTGTATTTTGGACTTTCATTTCAGCATTTTTGAGGAGTATAACTGCCCCATCTCCACAAGGGAGCTGGGTTCAGCATTTTCTATGGCTTGTGACAGATCCCCAGCTCATGATGGTAGCCATTATAGTATGATATGACACCTCACAGGGCAGAACAAGGAAATGCTCCTCAATCCTTTTAATTTCATCTGGGCATCGGGACAGTTTCCCAACTCATGGAGGGAGGCCGTTTTAATCTCCCTTTTACAACCACCCTAGCCCAAGTAGTTATTGTAGTGTCACTCTGACTAGCTGTGTAGGAAATAACTTAGAGTGGATGATTAACCGTTGCCTTGTCTGGATGCTGGAATTCAGACAGCGTCTGAGCCACTTTCGTGTGGGTTCAGGAGATATCGTTCCACCTTTGATAACCTGGTCTTCCTGTAGGTGACTATACTACAGGCTTTCTTGCATCAGCATCACCTTCTGCGTGTAATTTTTTTTTTTGTATTGAAAAGGCCTATGATACTACTTAGTGGCATCTTTTCCTAAGAGAGTTTTTGGGGTCATCTTTCCCATTTTATTCAGTCTTCCCTTTCTCCATGTTAATTTAGACACTGATCAGTGATTACCTTTCTAATCGTTTTGAACAGGAGAACGGAGTTCCTCGGAGTAACATTTTAAGTGTGACCTTGTTTACCACAGAAATTAACAGCATTACTTCTACTGAAAAGTTCTGTCCAGTTTTCTCTATTTGTGGATGCCTTCTGCCTTTTGCTCTTCTTCCAGCCTTGCAATTACTACACTTCAGTTGAAGCTCACTCTTCAGCAGCTGTATGAATGGACAAGAAAGACTGGTTTTTAAGTTTTCCACCGAGAAGTCTGTGTGTGTCCTTTTCAACCATTTGTGTACTATTTTTAATTTATTTGAACTGCAGCTGAGGGGCTCTATGCTCGCTTTTAAGGACATGGTGAAGTTTCTGGGCCTCACATTTGATTCCAAACTGACATGGCTGCCACATCTTAAGCACTTGCAGACCAGGTGCCTCAATGCACTGGCAGTTTCAAACCATCTTAGTCACACTTCATGGGGAAGACAGAACCTGTTTGTTTCCGTTTTACAAAGGCTTCATGTGATCCCATCTTGATTACAGGTGCACAGTGTACGGGTCTCATGGTCACATTATTTAAAGATGTTGGACAAGGTACACGATGCCGGGATTCGATTGGCAACTGGGGCATTTAGGACGAGCACCATGACAAATCTCTGTGCTGAGGCTGCAGTGGCTACTTATAGTGTGCCAGGCACATGAAACATTGTCCACACATATCACACCAACATACAATACCGTTGCTCGGCCTCCAATGCAAAGGCTCTTTCACAATTGGCAATGAGCAACAAGGCTGTATGGGATTTCCACAAAGGGATTGCCTTCTTGAAATGGGATTGGCTGATTTTGATGTTCTGCAACATGTTTGGAGAATGGTTGTTTTAGATCTGACAAGTTTCAGAAATGATGAAACTCATGATTTTACTTTTCAGTCTGTGTTTTTTAATGTTTTAGATAAACATTGTGGTTTTACAGTGGTGTATACTGATGGCTCAAAGTGAGGGGACTCCATCGGCTGTTCTACTTTGTTTCCCAACAGTATTGTCAAGGTTCACCTTCTTGAGAATTATTCTGTTCCCCCCCCCCCTCCCCCCGCAGAGCTACATGCAATCTTCAAGGCACTAAAGCTGATATGTCAGATATGGGGAAAATCATTTCTGATTTGCTCTGATTCTCTCATTGTTCTGCAGTCATTGCAACAGCTATATCCATCTGTGACTTTACTGCAGCAGATACATGACGAACTGTCCTTCGTCCATCATGGGGAGATGATGTCATTTTTCTGGATGCCAGGGCACTTGGGAATTCAGGGGAATGAAGAAGCTGATTGGGCTGCCAAAGAGGCTTGCAGGGCACCTGAAATAACAGTGTGCCTGATTCCCTTGTAGGATATCACTTCTTCATTAAAGCTGCAGTCCCTGCAATTGTGGGAGGAGCAATGGCTTTCAGTGGCAAATAACAAACTGAGGTTGCTGAAGCCCATCGTCCATGGCAATTCTTCTTCTGATGTCTCAGGAGGGATAAAGTAGCCCTTACCCACCTCTGAATTGGACACTATCGCTTTACACATGGCTTCTTACTCTGATGAGAGGAACACCCATTTTTTTATGCCTGTGAGGTGCAGATTACTGTATGCCACATTTTAATTGAGTGAACTGTATATCAGGACAAAGCTTTTGACAATGTTGATTGGAATACACACTTTCAAATCCTGAAATCAGCAGGAGTAAAATATACGAAACGTAAGGTTATTTACAACTTGTACAAAAACCAGACAGCAATTATCAGAATTGAAGGGTATAAAAGGGATGCAGAGCTTGGAAAGGGTATAAGGTACAGGGTTGTAGCCTTTCTCCAATGTTGTTCAATTGAGCAAGCTATAAAGGTAAGCAAGGATAAATTTGGAGAAGGAATTAAAGTTCAGGGTGAAGAAATAAAAACCTTGTGTTTTGCTGATGACATTGTAATTCTGTCAGAGGCAGCAAAGGACCTTGAGGAGCAATTGAACGGAATGGACAGTGTATTGAAAGGATTATATAAGATGAACATTAACAAGAACAAAACAAGGGTAATGGAATGCAGTCTTAGAAAATCAGGCAATGCTGAAGAAATTAAATTAGGTAATGAATCAATAAAGGTGATAAATGAGTTTGTCACTTGGGCAGTAAAATAACATATGATGGTCGCAGTTCAGAGGAAATAAAATGCAGAATAGAAATGGGGAAAAAACACGTTTTTGAAAAAGAGAAATTTGTTAACATCAAATATTAATTTAAGCATAAGGAAGTCCTCTTGAAGGCATTTGTGTGGAGTGTTGCCTTGTCTGGGAGTGAAACATGGATGATAAACAGTGTGGACAGGAAGAGGATAGAGGCTTTTGAAATGTGGTGCTACAGAAGAATGTTGATGATTAGGTGTGTGGATTGTGTAACTAATGAGGAGGTACTGAACAGAATTGGGGAGAACAGGAATTTATGGCAAACCTTGACTAAAAGAAGGGATTGATTGGTAGGACACATTCTTAGACATCAAGGAATTGTGAATTTAGCATTGGAGGAAAGTGTGTGGGGTAAAAACGGCAGAGGAAGACCAAGAGTTGGGTACAGTAAGCAGATTCAGACAGATGTAGGTTGCCGTTCTTATGAGGAGATGAAGAGGCTTGTTGAGGATAGAGTAGGGTGGAGAGCTGCATCAAACCAGTCTTGGGACTGAAGGTCACAACAACAACAAAGTATGAGGCACAGAGGGTTGAGGCAAATCTCTGCAGTGATCTGCCCTCTATGTTAGGTAATGACGAGGTGAGTGTGATCAATGTGTTAAGATTTTGTGATTTGTCTCAGCCCTGGCCTACACTCTTATGCTGCGGGTTTGAACATGTTGCAGTGTGGCTGACTCACCCCCTTTTATCCCTGTGGTCAGCCAGCCGTGGTCATCTGCTTAGGTGTTTCATTACCACTCCACTGTTTCCCTTTCACCAGCAGCATTCCCTTTTTTTCTTTCCTTCAGCTGTGCATATATTGTTGGCTTTCTCTTTTCTTATTTTCCTTGCTGGTTTTCTCCCCCTTTTGTTCACACTCCTGACTTTTTAAATTTGCTCAGGCACCAATGATCTAGCTATTGTGTGTCCAAAACCACTATCCATCCATCTGTCAGAGATTCTCTCAGTGGAGGCACAATAACCAGCCACAATGGACTCTCCAGGGGGTTGGGTTTATGGACTTTAGGGAGCATGTAGGAGGTGGGGGTGCAGGCTGTGGGAAGGGTTAGGGGGAAGAGAGAGAGAGAGAGAGAGAGAGAGAGAGAGAGAGAGAGAGAGAGAGAGAGAGAGAGAGAGAAACTCCAAAGAATGGCCCTGGAATGGGCCTAAGAATTTGTAGAGGGACTGGAGGTTCTGTTGGATTTTGTGGAATGGTATCATTATGGTAGTTTATGTAAGTGGAAGAATCTGACAGTTCTGCCCTGTAGTCCTTGCGCTCTACAACGACAGTGGTGGAGCCTTTGTCAGCAGGTAGGATACTAAGGTCAGGATTAGTTGTTAGGTGGTGGATGGCATTTCTTTCTGTGGGTAAGATGTATCTATTTTAAGGGATTTGTGGCCTAATGATGAGTCCAACTAGGAAGTTAGAAAATTCTGAAAAGTTAAAAAGGGATGATTTGGTGGCAGCAGGTATGTGTCTCAACTGCATGAAGGAATGAACTGGGTCAGGCAGGATTGAATATTATTGTTGGAATGCATCTAGTACTCGGAGGGCAAGGGTATCAGTCTGGGAGATAGGTTGCAGGTATTTGGAGTTGCAGACAAGATAATTTTTCAGACAGGTGTGAGGTGCTGCGAGCCTGTTTGGCATCGGTTTTCACAGTTTTTTAGGTTTAGGCACGTGGGGCCTATGGATTGATAGAATCTGAGCCTGTGGAGGGAGGGATTGCAGCTAGATACAGGTAATTTGATGGCCGAGCCATTTTGGGTTACCTTGCACCTCAGTGAGGCCTTCACTGACAGTAATTACCGTCCCAACCAGTAAAGCAAATTCCAGCACCTCTGCTGCCTCTGGTGTGTGCAGTGCCAGCGCCAGACCGGTCACCTGTCACTGCCATGGTGCCTGCTTTTTATTGCACTCGTATAAAAACCTTTATGCCTTATGTAATAACAACAAGCAAAATGTATAGATGTAACATACTTTATTGTAATATTTACATGCAAAGTAACGCCCAAATAAGTTTTCCATTCACATTATAGAACTTTAGTTACCTACAGTCTTTTTCGTCTGTCAGTTGAGATTTGAGCAGCTTCAGAAAACACTTCTGTGAGGGGGACAGATTTTGTCACAACTCCAACCCCCACAACACTCCTGTCAGACGCACAGCAGGCGGCCAGGCTGCTCGCTCACTGCTTCGCCTGTGGCCGTCAAGGGCGAATGGCACATTTGACATGTGGGGCAGCCACTGTGGAAGTCGGCACTAGTATTGCCACATCAGCACGAATCTGGAAACACTAGTGTTGCTGTACATGCTGAAACACATCGTCAGTACTAGACAACTATCGAGCATGTTCAAGATAGTCGCGCGACCACACGCAATAATTCTTCGTGGCAGTTCCTGTGCTTACCGTACTATTTGATCTAAGCATGCAGAAGTGTGCTTATTATTGTGTGTATTTTTGCTCTTACTAAATAAGGAGTGACCCTTTCACATCACAAATGTTAATACTTTTTCAGACAATTCACAGATTTATTTTTATAGCAGAGTTGCTGGCACTGGTTCGTTTCAGATGGTGGCACCATGCCTATCGTGGCACCACTGGCACCGGTGCCAGTGCCTTACTTGTATCACTACTCCCACTCTTGTCCAGAAACAGATCTCACATGGCCTGTCTGTCCAGTCACCCACCACCTTTCTCACAAACACCATTCATCCCCTCTTTTCATCCAGTAGCATCCAGGGCTGGAACAGTTAAAGTTTTTTAGTACCTTTCATCGTGTCCTGAGATGAGAAATACCCTACCCAATATCCTCCTCACCCTTCTTACAGTGGTATTCCACTGCCCAGCAAACCTACATAATATCCTTATCTATTCCACTCCCAATCCCTTGCCACATGGTGTGGTGTAACCAAGTATAATTTTAGTTCAAACCACCACAAATTACTTTTATACACCAGTTTAGGATTTTGCCTATAATTATTATTAGAGGCCCAGTAATACAGTTCCTCACAAATTTAACTACTTCTTTCTTCTCAGGCTCGGGCGTTCGTCTCTGAAGTTTTCAGTTGTAAGAAAAAGGGAAACGCATAATAACATACTGATTATTTTGATGATAAGTAACCACACTTCATAGTTTTTAGTGCTGAATTAACAGAAGGGTTTATTGGAACCCCAATAATACATTACATTGTAATTAACTGAGTTAACATCTTTCAAATAAAAAACTTGAAGAAACTCTCTTAGCAGTTAGACCTTCCTTTTACCGTCTCTAAACTTATAATAATCATAATGACAAAAGAGAACCCATGTCTCTAGTCCATGGATCTTATATCATTAATCCATATATCTTCTTTTTCTTGAGTTTTAATTTCCTTCTTGCATACCCGGACGTCCACCTGGACAAACAAAATTATCCGGGGCAGTACTCATAATTATTGCTTTCAAATATCTCACAAATAAATTATTTGCTCATCTTGGGCCATTCAGGAGGAATGTAGTGCAACGTGTTACACTACAATGGCTCATATCCCTGCAATGGACCTAGATCCAAAACCTGTCCTATCCACCACCACCACCACCCATCACATGCATTTCCTAACCCATAAAATGCAGGGCAACCTTTGAAACAGTCATGTGATCTACAAACTTAAATGCAACCACTGTGCAGCTTTCTATGTGGGCATGGCCAGTAACAAGCTCTCTGTCTGCATGAATGGCCATTTTCAAACAGATGGACCATCCTGTTGCAGAGCGTGCAGCCCTGTATGTTGTTACTAATGCCAATGAGTGTTACATGGCCTGTGCTGTATGAATCCTCCCCATAAAAACCAACTTGTATGAACTGTTCAGGTGGGAAGTGTCCCTACATATACCCTACACTCCCGCAATCCCCCAGGCCTAAACCTTCTCTAGTTCCTGCCCCCCCCCCTCCCCTCCCCTTCCCTTCCCTGCCCGCACTCTAGCCTCACATACATCTTCCATTCTGCCACACACTCCAGTCTCTTCTGTTCCCTTCCTCCCTGTTCATCAGACATCAATGGCATATTCCTCCACTCCTGATATGCATCCATCCCCTCTCTCCCTACTTCCCTCTCAATTCTTCTTCCTCACCATTTGTCCTGCAGTCTGGCTACAGATGTCAGAGACATAAGTAATGTGTGTGTGTTTTTGTTTGTTTTACTCCATCTGACAAAGGCTCTAACATTTGAAAGCTTTGTTTTAAGTTGCATCTGTTATGTGTGTCTTACTGCAGATCATCAGGATGATTCTGTGTTGAGTAGAAACTTGTCTTTCTCAAAAATATTATTGACTCTTTCCTGGAATTTCCATTGTTTAACATACAAGAGGCATTTTAGCTGTTTAAGACTAAAGTTACTTATTTTCTGTATGGAATGTATGACCTGTTCACATCCTCAGCAGTTAGCATTTACTGAAATAGAATTAAACTGTTTCAGGAAACAATGGTACTTATTTCCACCAACAATGACAAAAGCAATGTTGCCTACACGTATCCCATATGAAGAGTCTAGCATCTACAGTATGCACAACTTTTATTGTTCATCTGTGAAAATCACACAAGGTAAGTTTCTACCACTGTCCATTTTGTTCCCCTTCCTCCTCCTCCAAAAACTGCCAATGCAACAAAAGTTTTCAATAACAATTTTGGCAAATCTGTGTTTCCATCTTGAATTCTTGTTTGTAAACAGTCTTAGTTATGGGCTTACAACTTAGCTGTAGGAAGTTATACCCCAGATATTTGTTAACAATGGAAAGTACACATTGGAACGTCAATAATAGAAGATAGATAACAACTTACCATAAAGATTACTGTTTAGTGGCATACAGGAACATAAAATATACAATCACACAACTTAAAATTTCAACCATGGCCTTCATAAAAAGAATCATATAGAGACATAACTCAAGCACAAATGGTCACCATCTCTGGCCGCTCCTGTGTATACCCGTGTTCAAGTTAGGACTACAAATAAGAGAGATGAAATATCATTATGTGATATTGAAATATCAACACACTTGAAGATAGCTACATAAATTTGTCTAAATCAGCAAAAAAAAAAAAAAAAAAAAAAAAAAAAAAAAAAAAAAAAAAAATTAAATAAGTGAGCTTGGCTTCTCCGCTCACACAGGTTTCCATTGCAGAATAGAAGATCACAGCCCAGGCTTGAAGAATATCAAACAGATACACCAGATACAACTAAACACAACTAAATTTAATTGATGGAAGGAGAAAATATAAAAATGCAGTAAATGAAACAGGCAAAATGGAGTACAGATGACTAAGAAATGAGATTGACATAAAGTACAAAATGGCTAAGCAGGAGTACCTAGAAGGCAAATGCAAGGATGTAGAAGCCTACAGGCATACAGGAACATAAAAGAGATATTTAGAGATAAGAAAAACAGCTGTATGAATATCAAGGACACAGATGGAAAACCAGTTCTCAGCAAAGAAGGGAAAACTGAAAGGTGGAAAGAATATATAGAGAGGCTCTACAAAGGAAATGAACTTCGAGACAATATTGTAGGAAGGGAAGAGGATGTAGATGAAGATGAAATAGGAGATACTGTACTGAGAGAAGAATTTGACAGAGCCCTGAAAGACCTAAGTCGAAACAAGGCCCCTGGAGTAGATGATATTCCCTCAGAGCTACTGAAGTCTCTGGGAGAACCAGCCATGACAAACCTGTTTCACCTGGTGTGTAAGATGTTTGAGACAGGCGACGTACCCTCAGACTTTAAGAAAAATGTTATAATCCCCATTCTAAAGAAAGCAAGTGCAGACAGGTGTGAAAACTACAGAACCATCAGTTTAATAAGTCATGGTTGCAAAATATTAACATGAATTATATACAGAAGGATGGAAAAGCTGATAGAAGCCGACCTCGGGGAAGATCAGTTTGGGTTCAGGAGAAATGTAGGAACACGGGAGGCAATACTCACTTTACGGCTTATCCTAGAAGATAGATTAAGAAAAGGCAAACCTACATACCTAGCTTCTGTAGATTTAGAGGAGGCTTTTGACAATGTTGATTGGAATAAACTCTTTCAAGTTCTGAAGCAAGCAGGAGTAAAATATAGGGAGCGTAAGGTTATTTACAACTTGTACAAAAACCAAAAAGTGGTTGTCAGAGTTGAAGGGCATGAAAGGGATGCAGTGGTTGGGAAGGGAGTAAGACAGGGTTTTAGCCTTTCTCCAATGTTATTCAATTTGTACATTGAGCAAGCTATAAAGGAAAGCAAGGAGAAATTTGGAGAAGTAATTAAAGTTCAGGGTGAAGAACTAAAAACATTGTGTCAGAGACAGCAAAGGACCTGGTAGAGCAGTTGAACGGAATGGACAGTGTGCTGAAAGTTGCGTATAACATGAACATTAACAAGAGCAAAACTAGGGTAATGGAGCGCATTCTAAGAAAATCAGGTGATGCTGAAGGAATTAGATTGGGTAAAGAAACAATAATGAAGGTAGATAAGTTTTGTTACTTGGGGAGTAAAATAACATATGATGGTCGCAGTACATAGGATATAAAATGCAGAATGGCAATGCGTAGAAAAGTGTTCTTGAAAAAAGAGAAATGTGCTAACATCGAATATTGATTTAAGCTTAAGGTAGTCCTTTCTGAAAGCATTGTGTGGAGTGTTGCCTTGTATGGGAGTGAAACATGGACGATAAACAGTGTGAACAGGAAGAGGATAGAGACTTTTGAAATGTGGTGCTACAGAAGGATGTCAATGATTAGGTGGGTGGATCGCATAACTAATGAGGAGGTACTGAACAGAATTGGGGAGAACAGGAATTTCTGGCATACCTTGACTAAAAGAAGGGATCAATTGGTAGGATTCTTAGACATCAAGGAATTGCGAATTTAGTGTTGGAGGGAAGTGTGTGGAGTAAAAACCGCAGAAGAAGACCAAGAGATGGGTACAGTAAGCAGATTCAGACAGATGTAGGTTTCCATTCTTATGTGGAGTTGAAGAGGCTTGCTCAGGATAGGGTATTGTGGAGAGCTGCAGCAAACCAGTCTCCAGACTGAAGACCACAACAACAACTACAACCACTAAGAGAATCTACTGGAAACCAGTGGTGACTGGAGAGCTAGTCTTCCAAATTCTCAGCATTGTAAAAAAGTTACTTTGTGATTGAAAAAGTTTAGGGGTATGCAACTAACAGCGTTCCCCCAGAAAAAGAGCACTGGTCATTACTATTGCTGCGCAATTCTAAAGTGCCATATTCGGGACTGTTTGGTCCCTTTGGCTGAAGGTTTGAGCCCTTCCTCCTGTGTGTGTGTATGTATGTGTGTGTGTGTGTGTGTGTGTGTGTGTGTGTGTTTTCCTTAGGATAGGTTAGTTTAAGTGGTTTGTAAGTCTAGGTACTGATGACCTTAGTAGTTTAGTCTCATAGGTTTACAAACATTTGAACATTTTTGTTGACAGATTTATCTGGAGTACGGGTAGTGACCTTGGATCCTGGCCAAGTTCTCTTTGTTCCAAGGCATTGGTGGCACTATGTCGAAAACCTTGACACAGCAGTCAGTATTAACACATGGATACCACTGGTAAGAATGCTTTATACTTTTGTAGCCTTTTAAGAGCTTGCATATTTTTGTGTGATTAAGCAATATTCCATTGCGGACAGCTACTTCCAATTCAAAAATATATACACTGGCAACTTTCATTTTTTATTTAAGTTTATTATTTGATCAATATGGAAATTCTCCGCAGAGATTATAAATTATTATTCAAAAGAGATAGATTGGCTTGCCAGTACTTACCTTTACTTACCTTTTTGCTGTACTGCCGATAGTTACTCTCAGTAAAAAAATAAGAGAGAGAGGAAAATAACAAGCTTTCGGAACTGTGTTCCTTCTTCAGGTGGAGAGAAGGGAGAAAAAAGAAAAAAGAAATGGCAAACGAAGGGAAAGGTAATTCACAATCTAGGTCATGAGGATGGTGTTAGGCTTGTGTCACACAATCCTAACAACATCCTCATAACCTAGGTCGTGAATTACCTTTCCCTTCCTTTGCCATTCCTTTTTTCTTTTTTCTCCCTTCTCTCCACCTGAAGAAGGAACACAGTTCCGAAAGCTTGTTATTTTCCTCCTTTTTTCTGAGTGTAACTATCGGCAGTACAGCAAAAAGACAAGTACTGGCCAGCATATCTATCTCTTTTGAATAATCATTGATATTATTTCACTATCAATTTTGATGCTCCCTTGGTTTCGTTTTCGGGCCAAATCAATTCCATCCAGTTACATGTATTGTCAATATGACCCAATGCGCGCGCGCGCGCGCGCGCGCGCGCGTGTGTGTGTGTGTGTGTGTGTGTGTGTGTGTGTGTGTGTGTTTTGGTGCATACAAATGCACACTCCAACTGTAATGTGTCATCTTTGTCACAAAACATTGCTACTAAATACCACATTACTGTGCAGTTTGCTTTCGACAGCCCCCATGCATATTAACTGGTTACAGTAAGTGAATAGAAATGAACAAACATTTCAGCCAGCAGACGATGAGGCTCGTGTAGAAGAATCACTAGTTCGTCTTATTATGGCCATGGCGTGCAGAAGTGTGACTGACCCACAGTCTTTCTTGAATCCTAATGAGGTAAGTAATACATTAAAAGTTGAAATGATCACAGTAATGCTGTTTTGTTAATATTACCCTATCACATACTAAACATCTCTTGTTGATTCCCCATAAAAGATTTTAATAAAAGCCTAAGTAGAATGTCTAAGACATTCTGTGAAGGTAGTAAAACTGTGTATAGATATTTGTCATTAATTAGAGTATGTGTATATAATAATATTTTTGAGAAAGATAGGTTGCTTACTAACCAAAGAGATGTTCAATGAGCTGCAGAAAGGCACAAATAACAGACAACAACATTGTCTGTTATTTGTGGCTTTCTGCACCTCATCGGACGTCTCTGTGGTGAGTAAGCAACCTATCCTTTTTAAAAGTATTATTGAACCCTTCCTGGAATTTCCATAGTATGTGTGTGTGTATATATGCAGTTATATATTGTATGGCTTGCTACAGTAGTGAACATGCACAGGCAAATAATTAGCATGCATAGAGTAGGAAACAAAAGGGTGAAATTGTAATTAACAAGTTACACTATATTTCTCCTGAATGATCCAAGATGACCAAATCATTTATATTTGGGGTAATTTAGAAGTTATAAGGATAAGTACTGCCCCGGATATTTTGTTTATCCATGTGGACATCCAGGCACTTACATGACAAGTGCCAAAGATAATGAGCAAGTGGATCTGTTCAAGGAACAATCTCTGTTACTAAGAAGAAATATATATGAGTTCTTTGTGAGATCCTTGGACATATAGGTTCTCACTTGTTAATTGATTGTTATATTGAGCTAAGGACTCAGAATGATCATGTGTTATTCAGAACTGTATAAGTGACCTGTTAGAAACAGTTTAGTCCTTTGAAATGTATTAGTCAGAACTATAAACTTGGATGTGTTTTGATTTATATGTGCAAATAATTATTATATAGATACCCAGCTGATACTTTCAGTGATGACTGTTTGAGCCTATCCAAAAAGAAGCTGTTTTAAGAGAAACAGTATTACTGGGTCTCTGTTCAATAATTAAATTCCATAAATCTGAACTGCCATAACAAAGATAATCTACACTGCCATGACAAAGATAATCTTGTGGTGGTATACACTAAACTTTACATGGTCACACCACAAGACATGGTGACCTTTTCTACAGGACACAAAGGAAATAATAATGAGAAAATTAATTGAATTCGCGAAAGAAAAAGGTGTCTGGACTTTTTATAAAAAGAAGCAGATGTATTATAAATACTCTGTAATCACATGGACAAGTTACCCTAACAACGGGGATCAATAAAAAGAACAAACAATAAGAAATTATGAGTGAGTGGCTATGAAATTGTAAAAGATTAAATGGAATTTCAGTAACCACTGTAAATCAACAAAAGTGGAACTTTAGTCAGAAAACTACTAAATCATTCTATAATCTGGATTCCAAGAATGTTTCTGCAGTCGCAGTGGAATGGTTCGACGTGGGTACAATGAAATATTACTCCGACGCAGCTTGAGGTGGGTGGCCATGCCACATTGAGCTATGGTTACTGATTACACCTGAGATCAAGCAAGCAAGCTTCCCAGCCAAAATCATCATTCAGAAAAGAAAGCAAGGTAATTCCAACTTTCAAGACAACAAATAATTTAACAAACACAGCAAAAAGAAGTAATGAGTAAAAGCCATCTTAGAGGTCTCGCACACAAAATAAAAACTGCAAATAGTGAAGTAAATGCTTGAAGTTTTATTAAACCCTGTGCTCATTTTGACCAAATGTTTTCAATGTGAACAGTATTTATTGTAAGGCAGTGAAGGAAGACTTCTGATCTGTGGTGATGCAAATGACGTTGCACACAACGATGGTTTACATGCTGTTGATGTTTTAAAATCAGCTCTAAATCATCTAAAGGATTCAAATGTCATTGTTCTCAACATTTCACACACTCATGGTGTAACTCAATTCTCGTGTGTTAACAGGGCAGTAGTATACACAAACAGCAGTTTGCAGAAATTTGCAACAGTTATACAAATGTACAAATGGTTAACATGCAAAGTTGTAGTAGAGAACTTTACACTGTACATGTTATTCACCTCAACCGGCACAGAAAAAGTCAGTTAGTGTCTATTATTTGTGAAATTGTTGTAAATGCTAAGAACAATGTGTACTCAAAACATGCATATTTGAAGAATGAGTGCTCCACAACACAAGAAGACTGCAGGAATGGGTATAGACAGATGACATTGGACAAATGGCTGCTGAAAACACCAGTTAAAGCTGATCTTTCCAGTCTCCCATTGCATGGAAACAGCCCAGCTTGGATAAATGGACAAAGAGAAATACCAAACCAACACCAGCAACTGATTTTTCTTTTTTAGGGATAAATGTGTAAATGGTTCTGGAAAACAAAATCTGACTATTTATTATCAAAATATATGTAGCTTGAGCAAAGAGATTAATTCACTTTTAATTATATCCAGAAGCCACAAGGTATAGATTGTGCCCATGTTCTGTGCTTTAGTGAACACCATATTATGTCAGGTATAGAAAAACTTGTTATAGATAATTACTACTTAGCAACATATTACTGTAGAAAATTCAGAGAAACAGGCGGAGTAGCAAGCTATGTCAAAAATGGTATCACATATAGTGCAATTAATGCGCAGAATTTTAATGTACATTAACAAATTGAAGTGTGTGCCACAAAGCTGTCTTTAAATAATTGTTATATAGCAGGAGTAGCAATATACAGAGCACCTTCAGGTAACTTCAGCATTTTTTTTTTTTTTTTTGAAACAATTAGATGCACTCTTAATATACATATTTAAACTTAGTAGAGATGTGATAGTTGTTGAAGACTTCAATGCAAATTTTCTTATGAATTCCAGAGACAGAATAGTCCTAGAAAACTTGATGTCCACATATAATCTTGCATCTGTTATTAATTTTACTACTATAATAACTTCACGTACAAAATCATTGATTGATAATGTATTTATTGACCAGACCAAAATTGGTGATATAGCTGTCAGACAAGTCTTTAATGGTCTCTCTGACCATGATGGACAAAGACTCACTGTTAACAATACAAATATTTGTGAGACTGACAGTGGTCCCAACTGGAAAACTATGAGGAAGATTAACAATATAACTACTGAGATCTTTACATCCTCTCTCCAAGATGCAGACTGGAGACCAGTGTATAATGTTGAAAATGCCAATTCCAAATATAAACTTTTCAGTAATGAAGTGGCAGTAATATTAGAAAGTACCTTCCCTGTTAAATCACTGTTAAAAAAAAAAAAAACAAAAAACACTGTAATATATTTAACACAGCCATTCAGAAATCAAAAGTATGTATCTCTGCTCAAAAATTTAATACCTCTACTAATAAAATCAAAGCAATTTGGAAAGTTACATGAAATGCGACTGGTCCAAATACCCTGATAGGACCCAAAATATTGTTCTGAACAATAAAGGTAAGCTAGTTTAAAATCAATAGATTGTGGCTAAAATCTTTAATGAACACTTTTTAACTGTTGCTGAGCTAACGTCATACAAAGGCTCTTCAAAAAACTGCAATAAAAATTCTGAAAGAACATTTTGGTAAATCAATAGACATGATAGTATGGCCCCCATAACTAAGCAAGAAGTAAGAAAAACCATTAAGTCTTTAAAAAGTAAAAATTCAGTGGGTGTAGTTAATAATTCCAGCAAATTGCTGAAAGGCAGCTGTAATCACCACACTAAAGTTCTAGCTCATATATTCAGTGCCTCTTTTATTTAATGTATCTTCCCTGAAAGGTTGAGGTATGTTACTGTGAAGCCCCTGTACAACAAAAGGTGATCCCACAGATGTTTCCAAATATTGTCCTATCTCTCCTGTAACAGCATTTTCCAAAGCCTTTGAAAAATTAATATACTCTATGTCAGGATTGTCAGTCACCTTTGCACTAATTAGTAAGCAACAATTTGGTTTCAGATCAGGTATCTCTACAACCAAAACAATATACTGATTTACTAGTAATGTCTTAGAATGCCTTGGCAAGAAGAGTTTGCCCATTGGCATTTTCTATGACCTGACGACTAAAGCTTCCGATTGTGTCAACTACAGAATAAATTTAGTAAAATCAGCCCCATATGGAATTTGAGAACAAATAAGTAACTGGCTCAAATCATATCTACAGAACAGAAAACAGAAAATAGTATTAGGTGGTAACAATCTACTGATAGGAGAGGTAGAGTCCGACTGGGGAACAGTACATTATGGAGTTCGGCGAGGTCACTCCTTTGTCCCCTGCTATTAATGGCATACTCCTGTCCTCAAACAGTGCAAGAAATATCACAGTGCTCGATAATGACACAAGTATTATGATAGACTGCAAAACCTCCAATCCAGTTACAAAATCCCAGAAGAGATGAAGATTGCACATGAGAGCCGACAGTTAGAGTGTGTTTAGTGCACAAAGTTCCTAGGTGTCCACATAGATACTGGATCAGTTGGGAATACCACATCTACCACACATTGAAAATGCTCAGCTCAGCAATATTTGCCATCCGAATAATCTCCAAAATTGGAGACATCAGTCTATCAAAGTTGTCATATTTAAGCTACTTCCATTCAGTGATGAGCTACTGAATAATCTTTTGGGCCAACTCACCACTTTGGGAAAAAAAATGTATATCAGAAAACAGTTGTCGAAATTATATGTGGAGTTCCTCAAAGAACCTCATGTCACAATCTATTTAACACGTTGGCTGTTGGCTGCCACAGTAGGTGGCTCTGGCGCACCTCTGACTTCATCACGGCAGTCGACCTGTTAAACAGTTAGGCATATGGGGAACGGGATTATTGGTTAGGTACCGAATAATGTTCCACATTTAAGTTTAGTAAAACACATGTATTAAGTAATATATACATCTGCACAGTTAGAGCATAAGAACACAACTGAACATGGCGCAGTGGCTGTTACAGGAAGTCAGTGTCCAAAGAAGCTAAGTGGCAGATTCACTGTTCTGTGAAGGTCGACTTACGGGTCGATCTCCGCCACACAGCCGCCCCTTTGCAGTATGGAGTACCGGCAATGAGAGTGTGGAAGGGGGTGGTGGTGGTGTGGTGTCCTCGAGGTTAAGAACGTACAGCTCCTCCGCATCAGGCGGCAGAGGATTGGTGCAGGTTGGTCGAGGGGGCCACCCTACCTCGTAGTCGGCGGAGGCTGCGGCCGATGCGGGAGTGAGACGGTCGAGGAGCACACAGAAACCTGATTATAACTTTGCCTGATTGGCACACAAATGCCTTCACACGGTTGGCTGCCATCCCTCAAGGCAGTGGGAAACGTCGCACAACCCGTTGGGATGGGAGGGAGCTTCCGTCACACTCATATACTAACACCACGAAGACTGCGTGCTGTTGCACCAAAACGGACATGTTTGTGATGTCCTCTGCTGTCAGTTGAAGCTTCTACACACGTCTCATCACACGTGAAAACCATGGGATCGTCTGCGTCTGGGAAACCTAAGAGGGGGGAAGGTTCTGGCGACACTGGAGGAATGTGAGCTAGAGTGGGGGTGGCAGGTGCAGGCTGATTGCTGTGCTGGCTTGGGTTAGGGCATTGGCTACCAATGGACCACTTGAATTGAGGCTGGAAAGAGAGCTCGGGGATAAGGAGGGGGTCGGGAGCGGCTCGAAGAATGTGCTCGACTGTGAACGGGAAGAATTGAACCCTCGAAAAGGTGAGGCATCTGAAGTGTCAAATGACTTCCGGCCCATGTTGGGTGCAAGGCTGTCGTCAGGGTGATGTGGAGGCAGTGGGCTGTTGTCGGTGGGCGATAATGGTGGTGGGTCGAGCTCCACGAATGCAGGTTTTATTCTGTGGAGGGAAACTGTGGTGACACAGTCATCAATCAGGATATTCATAGTTTGTTCCTTAGCCGATACCACCCGATAAGGGCCAGTGTATGTTGCCTGGAGGGGGGCTTGACAGTGTCGTCACACAAGAAAATAAACTTGCAAGCCGCCAGGGCGCGAGGCACATATGTGCGGGGAGGGGTGTGACTAGCAGGAGGTCTGATGTTGAGGTTTGCGCAGTGAGTCCTCACTCTCTCTACCAGGTTAGGTAGTTCCTCGATGAGCGGGAGAGGGGAGGGTGCGACAAGCTCACCGGGGAGCACCAGCTTCTGGCCAAAGATGAACTCTGCACACAAACCATTTAAATCTTCCTTGAAAGTAGCTCGGAGTCCAAGCAAGACGAGTGGCAGAGCTTCTGTCCACATGTTGCCATGGCAACGGAGAGAGGCTTTTAGGGATCTATGCCATCTCTCAACCAAACCATTGCTTTGTGTGTGGTAGGCCGTGGTGTGTACTTTATTAATGCCGCACAGTTGGCATAGGTGTGAGAACAAATTCGACTCAAACTGCCGACCCTGGTCTGTGGTAATAACAGCTGGACACCCGAACCTGGCAATCCAATAGGCTAGAAAAGCGCGTGCCACTGTTTCTGCTGTCATGTTTGAGATGGGGGCAGCATCGACCCAGCGGGTAGTTCTGTCTATCATAGAGAGGATATAACGGAACCCGTCAGAGGGTGGGAGGGGACCGACAATGTCCATGTGAATGTGCTGAAACCTACCCTTAGGCACGGGGAATGAGCCGAGAGGGGGTGATGTGTGTCTATTGATTTTGCAGCGTTGGCATTGTAAACATGTTTTTGCCCATATCTGACAGTCCCGCCGGACGTTGCGCCAAACGAAACATTCTGATACCAGCCTAGTAGAGGCACGAATACCGTGGTGCGCTAGGTTGTGAAGGGAATTAAAGACATCACGACGTAGTGATTGGGGTATGAATGGACGAAGGGTCCGCAATGATTTGTCGCACCACACCTCTCCATTGACACCCAGAAAGGAGACCCACACTGGCTTAAGTGACGAACTATGGTCGGAGATAAGGGCCATTGTGTCTTCATCAGCTGACAGGAGGGTGGCAAGGTTTGAAAAATCGAGTAATGTGGAAACTGCACTGACGCGCGACAAAAAATCTGCAACCACATTGTCAGCACCCTTGATATATCGCACATCAGTTGTGAATTGTGATATGAAATCAAGGTGTCTGAAGCGCCGCGGCAGAGGGTCTGCAGGAGGGTTTTTTATTGCTGCTGCGAGTGGTTTGTGTTCAGTGAGTATATAAAAGTTTCTACCGTCTATTTCCACTCTGAAATGTTTGATGGCTTCGTATACAGCCAATAATTCACGGTCAAAGGCGGAGTATTTTCTTTGTGCCCCATTCAGTTTTTTGGAGAAGAAATGAAGCGGGGAGGTGGTGGTGTTCACTATCTGACTGATAACTGCACCTACAGCTGTGTCACTAGCATCTGTGGTTATGAAAAATTCTGCCTCAGAGTGAGGGTGTGCGATTGTGACAGCGTTGGTGAGAAGTTCTTTAAGTTTGTGAAATCCTTCCTCCATGTCTGAGTTCCAAGGAACAGGGCGTGTACCAGAAGTATTTGGGCGTCTGTGAGGAGGGCCTGAACTTGGGCAGCGGCCGGTAAATGGTTTCTGTAATAGTTAATTGTGCCTAAAAAATGGCGAAGCTCCTTGTACGTGGAGGGGCATTGCATGTCCAGGACTGGGGCGACTTTGTCTTTCGGCGGGGAGATGCCTGTTGCAGAAACGGTGAAGCCTAAAAAAACGACTGTCGGCTAGTGCAGCTGAAGTTTTTTTGAGTTCAGTTTAATGACGGCCTTTGCGAGCGTCTCCACTACTACTTGCACATGTCTTTTATTATCTTCGAGTGAGGGGCTGAAGATTAAAATGTCGTCAAGGTAGACGAAGCAAAAGTCTAAATTAAATAGTACCTGGTTCATAAACCTCTGCCAAGTTTGGGCGGCATTCTTTAACCCGAATGGCATGCATCGAAATTGAAACAGTCCAAAGGGGGTG